>CM068829.1:130114015-130574596 GCA_028554795.2 Sinohyriopsis cumingii
TTGAAAAATCTGTGTGTTCATATAAACTCGTTATATATCTTTTAACTACACACACTGGAACACCACGATACAATTTTTTAAACAAATGTTACTGTTAACTTTCTTGATTGATAAATCTATTATCGTAACATTATTCAATAATGTGGTAATTACTCTCAAACTCTGACCCGGCTGATTCGGTACAAATCGCTGACTGATTCAGCCCATATATCTGGCTGATTCTCCAAACTTCCAAGCTGATTCAGACCATGTGAAATATTATTCAGTTTAGTCAAGGATTTAAATGTAACATTTAAATTTGTTTTTAAAGATGATCTTCTCATTATGTCCCAAGTACGTTGAGCAGTTCAAATATGCATTTAAAGTAACAAAATCCCATTAGTACGTGTGATCATGGTATTGTTATATATAATAAAATAATGTAATCATGTTTATTGTGCATCGGCAATTTAGTAGTGAAATATATTTTAAACTTCTCGTTCAATTTTAAATAGTTTGTTTTATTGAGAAATAATAAAAATACAAACATTGACAAAAAAGAAGAAATAAACTAAAAGATGGTGTAGAACATGATAGCTTTTAGAAACTGTCCAAATTCTGTGCATGAGCCATGATGTTGAACTCAATAGCGACCGGATTTCTTGAGTAGGCGTCAATGATGGTTTTTATCGAGTTCAAGTATCATTCGTCAATGGTTAGCAAATCTCAATGAAAAATCAGATTAAATTGTTCAGTTAGAGAGATGGTACTATAATAACCCTTTGGATTATTGATGGCAAGAATTCAGTCGATTTCGGGTTATAGAAGTCCATGCCATAAAGTCGTCGCAGGATGATTTTAGTTATTAGGTTGGAGCCCTTTCATGTATAAAACTGCAGACGTCACATCATGCTTACACACGCTCTATTATTTCCAATTGAAATACATTTAATGGTTTGAAGAGCAGAGCAAAAGGGATAGAGGCCACTTCTTTTTTTCGTTAAGTACAGAAGCGGAGTTGATCAAATGGAAAAGAAAAGCTGTACATTTTATAGATTTAATAAGTTATTAAGTTGAAGAAAAAAAAAAATAAATAAAGTCTTAACAACCAGGGCAAGTTCTCCATAATTCATGACCAACAATGCCAGTGTGTACACAGTGTCTCAAATGACGTCACATCTGCTATTTTTACAGGGAGAGGGAAGCGCGTTGTTCTATTCAAGATGGACTGAGAGAGATGATCGGTTTTTCATAAATTTCTTCGTAATGAGTAAGAATAAAAGGTAAAAATTTTCAGAAAATGAACCTTATACATATAGCAAAGAAAAGCTGTACATTTTATAGATTTAATAAGTTATTAAGTTGAAGAAAAAAAAAATAAATAAAGTCTTAACAACCAGGGCGAGTTCTCCATAATTCATGACCAACAATGCCAGTGTGTACACAGTGTCTCAAATGACGTCACATCCGCTATTTTTACAGGGAGAGGGAAGCGCATTGTTCTATTCAAGACAGACTGGGAGAGATGATCGGTTTTTCATAAATTTCTTCGTAATGAGTAAGAATAAAAGGTAAAAATTTTCAGAAAATGAACCTTATACATATAGCAAATTATATATGAAGTTTGCGCGAAATTCAGTTTTGCATGTTGGTCCCCTTTAAGAACGTGTCAGTTTACTACTTCTACTCGTGCCAAGAAGTGCACTCTTGTCACAAGAGACATCGCAAAAGCCAGAATATGCGTGGAAGATATATCAATATAAGTTGGAGTATTTTGCTTCTAAGAAAAGTATACTTTGTTTGTTTTTCCAACTTTTTCTAAACGACTTCACATACAGTTTGGGTTAAAATGATTTTGTATGCTTATAAAAACTCCTGATATATGTGAAATTCCATTACGAATGGGTACATCTCAATGAGTGTCTATTACAAGGCATTTATAGGGCCTTAGCACCAACGTCAATGGGTTTATTTTGCTTGTACAAGCGGTCTGCGCGCCTTTTCCCAACAATTCATTGCCTCGAAATGGCACTGTCACACCTACTTTGTATGTATCTGTAATGGTGCCTCAGTTCCCTTTTCTGTGAATGTTTTATGTGTGTGGTGTGGACACTCGTATATATTTCTGTATTGCTTCCGCTATGGTCAGAAAAGTACAGGTCAGCTATTTATACACAGTTTACTCCGTCACATACTGCTCATGCATGTTTCTACAGGCGAGACTTGAGTCATGTTTATCTGCATAAGCATTCCATCATATTTAAAGTGCACTTAGTCCCTCGCACGGTTAGCCTATGCAACTTCACAAGATAGGTTTGGGCTACAATATTTATATGAGTGCATGTCTTCATGCCCTTAAGAAACTCCTAACTATGTATAATTCCGTCATTTCTGGTACAAACAGGTGAACTTCCTTTATCAAGGCATCCTTAGCCATGCTTCAATTATTCTACCTGTAAATGTTGTCCTCTGTCCTTGACCCCCCCACTCCCCCGAATTGAGATCATCAATTACTTTTTTCCAGGTAACCATCAGGCTGTATTCTAACATCACACGTACAGCCCCAGATTTATACCTCCTCCTTACAGGTGGTACTGTTATTATATTTTTTTGACCTGTATGCTTCATTATTTTATCAGACATTATGTTATCAATTTCTGGGTCAACTTTCTAAGATTTAGCTCTGCACTGATACTGTTCTAAAATACTGGTGCATGGCAACAGTTTTATACATTTTGCTCGATTTGTCTTACAGATCAGAACTATGGGCAAAGCACAAAACCAAACTCAGGACGAATACATCACCAGTCTGCATGCTGGCCTTTCATCAGTTGGTGGACCTGTTTGTGACAATGTGGAATACCAACTCCCATCTCCAGTCCCAGACTCAAAACCTGGGCAGTTGACACTCTATCAATTGGAAACAGCCTGGATACATATGCCTTCCCTCCAACACCTCTGATTCCAAAAGTGATGCAGAAAACAAGAGAATCAGAGTGTCGCCTTATCCTCATTGCATGATGGGAGAAGTCATGGATCAGCGACCTCATCAATCTTGCAATGGGAACTCCTCAGATAACTGGATTTTACCTCAGGCAGCTGTTAGTAACATTGTTGTAAGTCTTTGGTAGGGCTTGGCCAGGGATCAAACCCACGACCTCCTGCATCTGAGGCAGACGCTCTAACCACTAAGCCACCGAAGGCGGTTGGGGTTAGAAGGATGTGACCTATCAAATAATAAGGAGTTGGGAAGATGTGACCTGTAAAAATAAGGGGCTGGGAGGATGTGACCTATAAAAATAAGGGGTTGGGCGGAACATGCATGTGAACAGCCGCTATAAAATCGAATGTTTTGATGGTTGTTTTTCTAGTATTTTTTAATTTTGTCAATAGGAGTCTGAATTAGTAGAATGTAGAATTAGTAGAATGTACCTAAAATAGAACAGCAGATATTGCACATTTGTTCCAATCTGCCAAAAGACTACATGTATATTTGGTAAAACAAATATAAACAGCAGAAAAAACAATATCATGAATTGATATGCCCCACCAGTTCCACTGCTGCATGATAAAAAATCTTAAAATGGTCACAAAGAGAAGAGTAGATCATTCTGACATATTTTCAAGTGTGTGTAAAACCCATGAATTGTTTTTATCAAGTGTAATTACCATGTGTATAACAGTGTCAAAGAAATATGCCTAAGTATAAAAACTTGCTGTAATCACTGGAGAATGAAAGTTAGTCCACGTAACACACTTTTGCTACTCATTACACGTTTTCCTTAAAACATGCTGAAAATATTTCTTGTATCCAAAATCTTACCAAAGTGACCTGCCAGCTCATCTAATGGAAATAAGTTTGCTACCAGTTCTTCCTTTGTTGGAATGTTAATGCCCATGAAGCAAGGATAGCGAATGGGAGGGGAAGCAACTCTAATGTGAACCTGAAAATGTAAAAAATATTTTGTAACAACTAAATGTTACAGTCGTCTCAAAAGACACAATAGGCTGTTACAGTAGACCCTAAAGATACAACAGTTAAGCTATTGCAGGAATACAACAGTTTGATTGCTAGAGCAGTCAATAGTTAGATCGTTACAGTAGTGTTAAATGATACAACAGTTAGGTGTTTAGGGAGACAAAAACATTTATGTCTAATTCATCTAAAAATGTGATCAATGAAAACTTATTATTTGCTTTTAACTATTTTGCAAACTTTAAGAGAAATTCATCAAAACATGAAATAAAGGTTACACTGACCTATGTTTGCAGGAAAGATGTTTCACTTCTCATAAGCATCAACATATAAAGTTATAACACCAGACACTATGCTAGAGTTGTGCAACTAATGGTACTGGCAAGGACATAAAATAGTCTGTACATGGCCAAATGTTACCAGTACAAATGCTAATCAACCAATCTCATCAATGCACGGTCCACCATTTGCATAAAAGTAGTGAAATTTATGTAAACAATGCTTTAGAGAAATCAAATGAACAAGTGTCTGACCCTTACAGTAGCTGTTGATAAAAGATGATGTTGGAAGTCAACACCACCAAATTAGTTTAATCACAATCCTATATCCATACTGTCAGGAACCAACATGAATCACATACAATTAACAACTTTTGTTTAGAGTTCATTTATAAAGTAAATAGTTTTGGTGTTTAATTTTAGTGGCTTGGTTCAAGTGAAACCCTTCAACTTCAGAAAGATCATATGACATAGGGTAATACATAGTTAGAATGAGGCAAAATCCAAACCAAGATGGTCCTTTGGCCAACAAACATGTGGTTATTATTATTTTTTGTTTTGAATTAAAATAAATTACAGCTTGTATTAACATCTATGAAGCAGAAAGAGGGTTGTTATTGTTTTGCACACAAGCAACTTTCATATACAATATAAATTAGTCACATACAACATAAATTAGAATAATACAACATCAATCTGTCACATACCCCAGAAATTTGTCACATACTCCAGCAATTAGTTACACCACATCAAGTAGTCATGTACAAGAGCAATTAGTAACATGCCCCAGCAATAAGTCACAAACAATTTGTCACATACAACAGGAATTAGTTGCATACAACAGCACCAGAAGATAGCTTATATCTTTGCTGGCTTCAGGCACCATTTTGACCACAACTGAAACTGGCCTCTAAGCTGCAGCATCAATCCAATACTATATTTCAGTAGCTTAATAACCTTAACTGTAAGTTGTCTATTTTAACAGACTAGGGAGGCAGAATTATACTCTCTGTATATAACATTAAACCACCTGAATCAATCAAAGAAATAAGTGGACTCTTTTGGTGCAAGGATATGAAACTAAACTTGCATGAAAAGAATAAGACTGACAGACTTTGATATTGAGACAGTTAAATTTCAAGACTTAAAACGCATTTTACAATTTCTCTGGAAGAGGGACAAATTATTTCAGTAAATAAAACATACCTACAGGCAAAACATAAGTCAATGCAGTACAAAATACAGGAGGTGCATGCACACACATGCAGGCATGCACTGACACACAACACAAGGTATTGAAAATTTATAAGCTGTTGTTGGACAGACATCTGCCATGACTGGACTAGAATTAATTAACTTAAATATATATTGCTACATTTAATCATGTTTTAAGGTGATTATATAGCTATGAAATTAGCAATATGCTTAAAATCAAACACAACCTTTTTGGTTTTCCTACAAGAAAGTTAGAAGTCTTGAAGTCAGCTTCATATCACTCCAAAGTACCGAACCAGTTGTCATTGTGCTAGGCATCACATATAGAACTTGGAACCATTTAAGTTGTAGGGGTGGAGGAATCTGCTGTTGTGATCAAACTTGCAGCGTGCAAAGACATAGTTTTTTTTATATTCTTTTAATCTGTATAGAGGTTATTTCATCATTTGTTTGGGTCTTTTTACACTGTTTGTTGACAATCCTTCTTTACTTAAGATACTGAATTATCTACTTCTAAATGTACATGAGGCAAGGAGTACCCTGGTAGAGGTTTCACTGTACAATTTGCAGAAGCCTCATGGTTGATTCACACCTACTGCATGTACATCTAAGGTATAATATACAGATAGTACCCATTTATAAGTTTTAGTTCAAGCAATTATTTTAAAGTCTGATTATCAGAAACTTTTAATATTCAACTGAGATAATATATATATATATATATATATATATATATATATATATATATATATATATATATATATATATATACGTACGTACGTATGCACGTACATGTATATATATATATATATATATATATATATATATATATATATATATATATATATATATATATATATACATGACTGATGACAATCAGTACAAAACTAGTACAATATAGTCAATGCACTTTTGGGACCTACATGTCCCTTTGTTACAATCAAACATGAAAAACACAAAATTTAAAGAGACCAATTAACAAATCCTAAATGTATCCTGGTTTAATAATGCAAACAAAAAATAAAAAAAACCTGATATATATATGAAAAACATACAAATTTCTCTGCAAAACGCTTGATATATCTTGATCAACTGCAGAGATACTCCCAGACTTTTATCTGATGGAGCATTCCCCCCATGTCACAAGAATGGGGGGGGAGGGGGGTAGAGAAAAAATGAGGGGGAGCAGGAAAAAGCCAAAGTTTGATATTTACATAACACTTCATCTTTAAGACCACTATTGAAATCTAACTCTTTAAAAGATGTATAAGCATTAATCTGTTCATTTTTCTCAGCTTAACCTGTTTTTTTTATGTGTATGAATATTGTTTTGTAATGAGAATGACCTTTCACAGCTCACAGGTATCATCGTTTGGATATTTCTGCTCCAAATTAATATATTTCACTAACGTTAACTCTGCCAAAGTTTAACTTTCTTGAATTACTACTTGAAGGACAACTATGCCATGGCCGAGTGGTCTAAAGCACTCTCCATTACGGATCACTGCCATCTCACCTCTGCGTGGGTTTGAGTCTCGGATTTGGCCAATGTGGGTATGTGAGAAAACTTGCCTGTAGCTTCTCGTGGGTCAGTGGTTCTTTCCGGGGTTTTCCCAGTTCTTCCTTTACCATTAATACTGGCTGCCATGTATAGCCTATCATGTGCTGAAAAGTGGTGTTAAACCCTAGAACAACTGCAACTATGCCAGATTTGCAATTCCATAATGTTGTATTAGGATTTTAAGTCTATTAATGCCATAGTGTACTTATTCAAACAGAGGTATTTTGATCAAATAAATATGGTTACTTCTTCATGTCATTTTTAGATTTTTATTTATTTATCATAACTTTTACGCTAGGGCTATATGGTTTTGTAACACATGATTCCGCAGGGCTAAATTGTGACAAGCGAAAAAAAAAAAAACTAACTAAATATGCACTTTACCTTTAACTTGTCTATATTTTAATTTGGCTTGTTTATCTACCTTTTCTACATTTAATTTGGAATACCACTGAAATGAGGGGTTGACAGCATGCCGTCTGTTTTGTTCCATCCAGCATGTACATCAGACAAGTATTTTTTAATTCAAAATCAATCACTGGTATTTCCATTAATACTTTTCCTAGCATCTATAATTCCTGTCTTTAAATAAAAATAACTCGCCTTCATTACTATGAGCAGCCAGTATTTGCTGAACTAAATTAATCTAAAGATGAAAAATGCTAGGAATCGGCAATTTTGTGTCTACTAGATAGCATGTATTATCACTGCGCATTTGTAAAACTTCCTTGATGCAAAGTTCAAACCTCAACATAATGCTTGTTACAGGGCCCAATGTGCCAATCAAATTTAGCTTTTAACAACCTATTTATGTTAAGCCGAAGTAAACAGATCAATAGACAGTTATGAAATAACACACGTTGTGACAAACACTACAAAATATTTCTACCATTTCTACAAGCACTTTTATGGGTAAATGGCTAAATGAAGTTGTATAATGTGTAGAGTACACAACTTTAAACTGATCTGCAGATGTCCTTGCAAATCGCCACTTTCCAAGTGTGTGAATTCATACAAGGTTTGCATGTAACATGCAATCATGCACCCTGAGAGTATTTCTGCAATTGATTTAATTCCATTAAGTTCTATCAAACGATCACAATGTATCAAGCAATTCACTAAGAATTTCAACATGAAACTATTGGATAAATTAATCTTAGTTTCAAAATGACTGATGCCAAGTGTGATGAAAGAGTATCGGGGGGGGGGTTTATGGAAATGTACGGAAATAATAAATTCAACTAAAGCGATCACAAATTGTTGACCATAATGATGCCACAAAGGGAGCTATGTCTCAATGCAGCACTAAAGAAGGCTCAATACAAATTAGGTCACTGACATGATATTAGAAATGATTTGAGTTTCTGGTTTGAAGGACTGATGAGAAGTAACATACTTCTTTTGCTCCTCCATTTCTTAACAGCTGTACAATTGGCTTCATGGTATTTCCTCTCACAATGGAGTCATCGATAAGGACAATTCTTTTGTCACGGAAATTCTCAGTCAGTAAACCAAACTTCTTGGCAACTCCAAGCTTGCGTAACCTTGTGCTGGGTTGGATAAATGTTCTTCCTACATACCGATTCTTGCATAAAACTTCACCGTAAGGAACTCCAAGCTGCAATTTCAAGAAACCATTATAAATTTTTTTTAAAGAAAGATAAATCACTTCAAGATACCAACATGATATGAGGCACTGAATATGACCACTGTATGCTGTCTTCTTATTATAAAAATCATCTTGGTTTAATAAATAAATCAATCTTCTCAAATACTGTCAAAAGCATATTAGCAAGATTCTTCATATAATAGGTGACATATTTAGGATGTACATTAATTAAACTGAAATGTCTTTCAAATCTTCTTTTCCAGTTTTGCTAAGATGGCAATTATTCGTAAGATTCTGCTCAGAGGAACATGGTCTGTTCCTTGACAGGTCAATATGTTCATCCCAATATAAATGATATTCTGAAATGGTATCAGATCAGGCCTGGAGAGAGGTAGAGACGAGCAGATAATGAAGTCCTTTTATCCAGTTTTGCTAAAAGAGGAAGTACTTGTGACACTTTGTCAGAAGAAACATGGCCTGATCCTTGAAAGGTGAGAATATTTATCCCATGGTAAATGAAATTCTGAGAAGGGACCAGATCATACTTCTCCTGATTTGGATTAGGCCAGGCCAAGTCACCTCTCCCAACAGAGCAACAGCTCCATCAGAAGGGTATGTCTGGCCAAGCTAAGTCACCTCTCCCAACAGAGCAATAAATCCATCAGAATGGTATGTCTGGCCATCTCAAGTCACCTTTCCCAACAGAGCAACAGCTCCATCAAAAGGGTATGTCTGAGGTTGATGTCCTGGTGAACTAAATATCTCGATGCCAAAGATTACAAAAATTATTGCCATCAGAAAAGTTATACCTACATTTTGCTTGTCTTTTACACATGGGATAATTACAAGGAACAACTGCAACTATCAAGTAAATATTACGATCTTTTTATCCATACCTCTCTAGCATATTCTAAAGCAGCTGGTGTAGCGGACTCAGGGACCGTACTGACCAGGTCAACATCTGCTGGTGCCTCCTTTGCCAACTGTCTCCCACATCTCTGACGCACCTGGTATACCATCTGACCTAAAACATGCAAAGATTTTTTTATGTAGTTAAGTGTTTACTACTGGATTTCAACAAACAAACAAAAAGCCAAAGTAATTGTACCTTGGTTTAGAATGACAAAAAAATTATAATTAAATGTTAGGTCCAACTTTCTGTGATTAATTAGCCAAGATCAGTTGTAATTAGGTATCAGTGAATTGTAATGTATACTCAAATTCATATGGATTGCTTGCTGCAGGTTATTTTTGGACATTACATAATCATAACTGGGCTGTTAATGCAACTAACCTAGAAACATCCATGCACAACATGGTCAGGAAATCAGGTAATAAAGTTAAAACTCTGTCCGACCAAACTCACCTTTTACCAAAATCTGACTTGAGCTGATTTATTTTGAACCTTGAAGGCCATTAAGAACCAGCTTAGAAATCAGAATCAGCTACGGTAAATCCATGTACTCAAGTTATCAGAATAAACTAGTGCAACCTCGGAAGCTTGCCACAAACAAAACTGCAATAGAAGTCTACCAAAACGAATGCCTGAAGGAAAGTGGAGGCATTCCTTCCCATCTGATAAGTTGTCTAGACATCCACTATCACTAACCAGTTCCATTATCCATGTACCTCATCAGAAGGAACGTTCTGGTACATGCATTGGTTCAACTAATCACTGTCTTGTAAGTGTGCAGTGTATCAGCTGGTGCAGCCACATTTTGGACCATATAACATATGGACGAACAGCTGGTAGTAGGCAATAGTGTTGCAGCCAGTACACTTGGTTCAAACATCTTCAGTGTTAAGGCAAGTAATGACTATTCTTTCTCAAAACATCAATAATAAATCTAGCTACGGTGCAAAACAGATGCCCGGATGCAGGTCGGTCCTCTGGAAAAAACTGATACATCTTATTTGTCACATACTCCAAGTATGGCCTTGATTTCACTTTATGAATCTTACTCTGAGAAGAAGAAGAAAAAGGTTCTTGACTTCAACTCTTACTGGTTCTGAATCAAGGTCAGCATTAAATACAAAGTTTCTGTAAAATGTCAAATCCAGTAAATAAAGTTACATTACAATAGCATGAAAAGGAATAAAAGAATTTAAAACTAACAAACAATTAAATTAAATCAAATAGACATAACAAAAGAATATATCTCAGTTGAGGCTCAAGTTCTGCTGGTGAAATTCAGGCCTGGTGTGGTTATCTCAGTTTAGGCTATTCCTCCATAGGCACTGTATGGCAAGGTTTACACCATTCCATGTCTCATGCCCACTTTATCTACAGCAAGGTTTCATCTTCCACCATTCCATGTAGCAATTATCACAAAGTATTTTAAGACTCTTTCAAGCAGCTTCCGATATTTCATTTTTTAGTTGGCCACGATAAAGAGGTTACTGTACATTATATTTTCTTTGGTATGCCTTAAAAAATAATCTTAACATACTAAATTGAATTTTTAAAGATCCTGAGAAGAAACTCCAGTTTGTCATCAGCCTTTGATTACAAGGCTCTGAGAAAATTTTCCAAGCACTCATCTCAATTGCAACAATTACATGTCCCTGCTAGAATACTACTAAACACAGTATTCATCTTCACTATTATCTTGCTGAAAGTACAAAGATATCTCACAAAAGCTTGATATTTTTATAGTTCAAATCATGAAATATTGTTTGGAGTGAAGAGATTGGGTTTAAAAGCCTTCTAACTCATGGCCCCTTAGATAAGAATATCAGACATGTTTGCAAGTTGAGAAATTGCAGTTTCACACCAAGTTCCATATCTCTTAACCCTTTATCTCATGCAAGCGCCTTTAGATGCCTCTACTCCATCTGCATACAAGTGCCTTCGGATGCCTCTACCCGATTCACATACAAGCGCCTTTGGACTCCTCTACCCGATTCTCATACAAGCGCATTTTGACACCTGCTGTAAACATCAGCCACTTTTAGCGGGTTTTCTTAGTGCCAACTTTGAGGGAAAAACCCCTATTAGATACCTCATTCATTGCTGTGAATGACCATTACGTCAGATCACATGTTGCTGTTTATGCTCTGGTCAAAATCTGCTATTTAAAGTAACTGGGTAGTATTCTCCACTCTCCAAAATGGAGGTCGCGGATTTCATTCAGTACTTTTCACGATTAGAATCAAACTACGAAAGCTTCAATAACTTAGGTAAAGGCTCTGATACTGATGTTGGTAGCAATTAGTTTTTATAAATTTTCAAATTCAGATGACTTAGTAATGTAGAGACAGACAAAGAACTTGTAAATTTTGAGTATGAGAAATAGCAGCTACGGTTGGTCACGCGGCTTCACTGACTTAACGGTGAATGAGTTCTCTCAAGATTTTAAAGCACATAAAAAATTCTTCCGTGAAAAATAATTACACAGCTATAACGATTGGACTTTAAATTTTTCCATACATAATAGAAGTATACCAAAAATGTAAAATGGTTAAAATTGCTGTTAAACGTAACATATACTACACTGCTTAATAGTTAACAGTTAACAGGCAGGCCTATGTGTATGGAGTCGAATAGGTAACAGGTGTTCTATTTACAGCGCAATGCACTGGGTAACTTTGCTACAAGTATATCAGAGGGCTAAAAAGCCATACACTTTATGAGGTAAAGGGTTAACAGTGTTTGTATTTACTGTGATGTATTCAGTAACCTAATATATGTATTAATTTAATGTGCAGAAATAAGTTATCACACGACAGCAGCCACACACCCACAAACCACTTCAACAGGCAGGCTAAACCAATTAAGGGTAGCTGATGGGTCTTAAATCCTTGGTTAACTAAGGCTTGTCTACCTAAGCCTGTGAAGACTGGACTCAAGACTAAGACTGCTTCGATGAGAACAATGAGATCAAGACACACTTGAAGAAAAACACCAACTATTAACAAAATTTCATTAGTCTCTAAGAGGGCAGCCTTCACCAGTATGCACAGGACAGTTCACTTGAAGCTTTGCAAAATGCAGGAGTACTGGCTCTGCAGTAAAGCAGATGAGAAACAACTCCAAGCTCTTCTACGATGCTCGGAAAGCTGTCTACGACCTCCAGTCCTCTATCCTCCTCAGTCCTGTTGGGACAACACTGCTTACTGATAAAGCTTAGATCCTGAAGCAATGGGGTGAACCCTTCAACTGTCCATCACCAATCAATGATGAAGCCACGGAATGCTTGCCTCAGATGGAAACCAACACTAAGCTGGATACTCCACCGAGTGTGCAAGAGTTCAAAAGTCATCAGTCAGTTGTCCTGTGGAAAAGCCCCTGGATCAGATGCCATACCTGCTGAGGTGTACAAAGTTGGGGGACGTGTACATCTGCAGAAGGTCGCAAACCTCTTCAAAGCAATATCGAATTCATTCACCGCCTTGAGTAGGTTCTACTCTCAGAAGTCATTGTAGTTTCTGAGCAGACTGTGGGACAGTTGACATAATATCTGCTACATGAGAACTCCAGGATAATTGCCAGGAGCAATACAGAGATCTATTCACAAGCTTTGTTGTCCTGACCGAGGTGATTGCCACAGTCAGCATAGATGGACTTTTGAAAATTATGGCAAAATTTGGCTGCCCAAATACATTCATCAAAGCTGTTCACCAGTTCCACAATGGCATGATAGCCCATGTAACGGATGATGGCACACCCTCAGATGCCTTCCCAGTCACAAATGGCATCAAACAAGGCTGCATCCTGATTCCCCATCTTTAGTATGCATTTCAAAACAGTGATGAGGGCATCCATGACAGATATTAGACAGATGGAAAGTTGTTCAACAGGCAGTCACAAAGGAGAAGGAAAAAGCCATCAGCAACTTCCTCTGCATGATGACTGAGCCCTCAATGCCAGCTCTGAAGAAGACATGCAGATCAAGCATGAACAGGTTCACTGAGGCATGCGACAACTACAGCCTCATGATCAGGACCAAAAAGACTGAAGTTATGCACCAACCAGCCACTGGGAAGCCATACTGCAAATGGAGCATCACAGTGGAAGGTCATATACTCCAGGCTGTCGACAGCTTAACATATCTGGGCAGCAACCCCTCAAGAGCTATCAACACTGACATTGAGGTCAACAGCTTTATTGCCAAAGCCAGCTCAGCCTTTGGGAAACTACATGAGAATGTGTGGGGCCACAGTCTTACCATCAATCTGAAAGTACAAAGTGCTGCAGTGCTCACCACACCTTGTTCAACCCCAGGTTGCCCTCATCACTGTTTTGAAATGCCAGTGAGATGTAGATTGTCTACAGCGGACATTCCCAACAACTCAATCAATTCCACATGAGCTGTCTCTGAAGGATTATGTGGATAAGGTGGCAAGACAAAATTTCTGATAATGAGGTTCTCATGATGGCTTGCATCCCAGCTGTCTTCAAGTTAGATGGGCAAAACAATTATTCTGCATGCCTGTGGAACAGATTAAAAAACAGATGCTCTATGGTGAGACCCTTGTGCAAGACTGTCTCTCCTAGTGAAGCAAGATCACGACTGGCGCCTGTACAGCAGAAAATTGCTGAGGCCCAGAGAAAACATGCCAGTCTTAAGCCCAAACTGTCAACACCTCTGTTCCACGTGGTAGTCATATTATCCTGACACCAGGCTGACCAGTCCTAGCACTAACCTCTTAACGCTGAGCGCCAAGCGAGGCACTGCTAGTACCATTTCTTAAATAAGTCTTTCATTTGGCTTGGCTAGAGTTTGAACCCACAACCTCCCTCATCTGAGGCAGACACTCTAACCACCAGGCCACCGGAGAAGTCCTCAAAAGAATTAAATTAGCTTTACATAATGACTTTTAAAAGACCGTGTAATCATTTGATAACTCAATAAAGTAAGACCTTACCTTCCAAAATACTGTCTGGTCGGGCAAAGTACACATATTCAAATATACAAAGAGCTGGTAGCTTTGCTTCAGGTCTTGGAATTATACAACGTGACTTGATCCCCTCTCTGCTTAATTCCACTATTTCACCTATAAGAATCAAATGTAAAAAAAATACATTAATTATATTACAGAATTTGATACAATTACTGTATATACTTGCTTACATGTTGTGACCAATGCCAACCCAGATCTGCTATAGGTTATGTGTTGCTTGTTCTTCCATTTATTCCGAACAGCATATAGCAAGATCTGCCAGTGCACAATGCAAATGCAGATTTGAGACTGTGCAGTTTGCAGTTGAAACGGTATTGTAAGTATTAACAGTAAGTGGAAAACTAAAAATGTAAAAAGCAATGTTTAAATTAAGTAGATAATTAAATAATTAAAAGGTAACAGTTTTTTGTTCAAGTCCAAGACTTGTATAAATAAGCATACCCATCATGCACAAAAAACCCACCACTGTAGTCATTTTCATAATCAATTTACACATTGCACTAAAAATGTGGTGTGAAACTAATATGAAATTTATGACTATATATATATTACGTTACATGCAGATGTTGCATGCTTTCAGCTTACTGCTGCAAGTGGCATACAATACCAATCTCACATTTGGAACAGTCTATGCAGATATGTACTAATTTTATCAAAGGCAGCTTACAAGAGGCAAGCTGAATGGAATATTCTACTTGCCCTTGGGAAATCTGAGATTGTTCCAAAATATGACAACATACTATCACAATGAAATATGGGATGCCTTAAGGAAATACATCACATTTTATTTTACCAATAAAGAACTTCTATTTTCTTTGTTTGCATCTTTAAACCATATGCCAATAATTGAAAGTATCAAAGAAGATATATGTAAATACTACATGTCGTAACTTGATATGTAGATGAAGAGAAAAGGGTTAGAGTGCACATACAGTTAGAAGAGCAAAAACAGATATATAGATAAATATATGCAGACCTGCCAAAAAGGCAGTCAATTTCTTTCCGTAAGTTGGGCCAGCTATCAGTAAGGTGTAACAAAATATAATGTACTGCATTTGTCAAGTCTAGACATGTGATTCAAGACTGATGTACCAATGGTAAATGTCATGTTCAACTCAGAAGTTTGTATACTTTAATTCATCCTTAATTACCTCCAGTACTGTGTCACAAACCCCACTGATGGCTTCTTAATATCTCTCAACCTGATGTAATCTTTTTTTTTTTAAAAAGCCATGCCAATGGCAATCATCTTTCCTGCCACGTGACATACTCAAATTGGCACACGATGTTGGCTAAACCTAATTGTTGCTCTTACTACCCCCCCACCAGAATATCACTGTTCTCTTTTATTCTTCTGTACCATTAAAACTTTTAAAGTGGTTATTGTCCCTTTCATCCTGAACTGTTGCTTGTTGGATTCCATGTTAATTCCAAAAAAAAAAAAAAAGACCCACAAAAAACAGATTGATCATTCAGTTATTTTGCATCATAAAATATGTACAATTTAAAGCATCTGAGGTACTCCAGCAAAATTTGTCTGGTTCCTTGACTAACTAAACAATTTAATATGAAACCCAATCAAAATCAAACACAGACAAGCCAGTATCTGCATTTTACCCCAAACAATCATACTTCCATTATTTGTGCTTTTGTGTATTTTAAGGGTCATTTCCATAAGACTTAGGGCAGAATCGTAAGGGTTGGCAGGTCTGTATATGTATTTAAATAAAAAAATACATGTATAAAGATAAACAAATACATATGTGTGTGTGTGTATGATTTAGATTTTGAACATGGCTTTCAAAAAATTTCAGTCATATCGCTACAATGTCTGCAGTGTGGCAGTTTATAGTGATGTCTAGCACTGAGGCATCATGCCACAGACATGAAGTATGATGTCCCACCCAGTCACATTATCCCGACACCAGGCCGACCAGTCCTTACAGTAATCTCTTAATGCTGAGCGCCAAGCAAGGCAGCTGTCAGTACCATTTTTAGAAGTCTTTGGTATAATCCATGTATAAAGATAAATACATGTATATAGACAAATACACGTCTACAGATAAACAAATAAATGTGTATGTACATAAAGGTTTTGGAAATAGCTAAATTTTAAGAGAGAGAGAAACGTTTAAAGATTTCAAATTGAAAAATAAAAACAATAACTTGATTTTAGTAAAATCTTAACATATAAAATTTTCTGTATATATTTTGCATCTCTAGATCAATTGATCATGTAAATTTAATTATCCATCCAGTAAGAAGTAAAACCAGAGTCCCTCACTGAAATACTCCAGTACCAATGAATTTATCCTTGCTATTTTCATATATCCACTCATATGTTTGTGTGTGCTTCCACACATAATCCAAATGTTCAATAGCACTTTCTGACTCAATGTCTGTGACAGGGGGACCATAAATACTTACAAGATTTTCCTGGATAAAAGTTTTTTTTAAAACACTTAAGTCAAATGTCTGGCAGCACCTAAGCAACTTGTTGGGAACTCTCAGAATGCTTACCAATGTACTTAATGATCTTGTTAAATTTTTGGTGGAAACTTCAAGTATCTTTTTTTCTTCCTATATATACTAAGACTCCTCTCCTTAAGTCATGAACGATAAGTAAAGGAAGACATATTGCACAGATTTATTTATACACGTACTCACAAATCATGATCTGAGAACACTTATTTTATCAATTATTACCTTGACACCTTGAATTATGGCCAGGTTAGGACTTGAAAGTACGCAATCCTATATACATGCATACAGCCTGTGGCCAGGTTAGGACTTGAAAGTCAGTGAATCCAACATACAAACAAAATATTACTATTAAAATAAAATTGAACATTTATTACCTATTTTTTAAACCTTGCTTTATATAGTAAATATTGAAATCATCATGTCTGCACTGTGACACTGGTTACAAGATGGAAATAAGGCAAGACTTTTACAGTAGATCTATTGAAATAAAGGGCCGATAGATGAAAGAAAATTTGGGCAGTTATTTAACTGAAGAATGTGGAACAAAAGTGCAAAATAAATGTGCTGATATATGTACTGTTTTGAGATTGCAGAAGATAAAACATTATGAACTGAATACAACCTCTCACTCTCAATTTGTTTGCCTTGCTCATGAACAAATACCTTGCAATCCCGACTTTACCTGAGCCAAATATGACCATCTCCTGGGCAACAGGCAAGCAGATTGGTAAAGCCCAGGTATATGCAAATTTATAAATTTCATGATCATATGCAATGCCAAACCGCACATACAAGATGTCTGTCTAAAAGCCATTTTACTATGCTACTAGGCATGTGTCATGAAGTTAAGATTTTCTGCCATGCAAATTGTTTTTAAAACACACATTCAACAAAATCAAATTTATGATACTCATTAATAATTTCAGTCTTCTGCACAACAAGGCTTACAAAAGACAGATACCATTCTACTCCCCATATCTTGTAACAAGGCTTGCAAACCATTCTATTCCCCATATCTTGTAACAAGACTTGCAAAACATTCTATTCCCCATATATTGTAATAAGGCTTGCAAACCATTCTATTCACCATACACTGTAACAAGGCTTGCAAAGCATTCTATTTATCATAGTTTGTAACAAAAAGGCTTTACAAACCATTTTATTCTTCACAGATTGTAACAACAATGCAGATAAACCATTATATTCTTCACAGATTGTAAAAAAATGTCAATGAACCACAATACCATAAATGAAGGATAAATTATCAAAATACAAGTATTGTAGCATGGTGCCATTATACATACAGAAAATTACATGTATTTGGAATCAGTGGAAAGATACGATATATTGTGGCCATCAGGCTGAGATGAAATAAATTCAAATGTCATATCAAATGAGTTTTTCTTCTTCAAACTGTTGAGAACAAAACATGACTGCAGTTTTGTATTTATTACACTTTCCAAATATATTTAGCTATATAACGTAAATCAGAAAACAAACTGAAATTTATAAAAGATTAGGTGTTTGGTACAGAAATATGGACCTAACATCAGTATCAAACACCTGTTCAACCATTAAGATCATATGGCTATGTAATAAAAATCAGGTTTTATATGTAATTATGTGTTATGACTCAATGGTCACAATCTAAGTAACAGAAAGAAGTAAAACAAACAACTTTTGTAAAATGTAACAAATAATTTAACTATCAAAGTTATAAAATGAAAATGTAAGAGAACTTACAGTACAGTAAAGCCTGTTATGAGACCGCCCCTTCTGCCAACAAAAAGCGGTCTCTCACAGCAGATTTGTACAAAAAGACCAGTTTCTAAGGTCTAGTTTCAGAACAATTTCAAGAAAAATAACCACAATCACTGCACATATATTCTATACTTTATTAATAGTTCTTGCTAAAATATTGTATGCATTCATCTAAAAACAAAATTATAGAGCAATAAAGATATACTTCTATCATTAAACATGAAATCACATTTACATTATGAAGATCACATATTTTAGCATATGAAATCGTTTCAGAATTACTCATTTTCCTTAATCATAAACTTAATTTGTTTTACCAACATTTAAACTGGGTTTTTTGTGAGTGGTCTGCTCTTTTTCACTTCTTTCAGTTTCAATAATTATTTTTTCAAGCCTTAAAATTTGTCTCTTTTTAGTTGAAGGTTTATCCATTGCTATTAAGGTCTTAAAATTATTAGTGCTCAATTGTAATATCAAACATAAAGACAAGGCTGTGTGAAAATATAAAAATCTAACAATTAATGAAACAAAAAGAAACAATTATCTCATGCAGAAATAGAACCATCTACAAAAGTCAACGGCTTCATTCAAAGATGACTCACTTAACATCATGTGTGTGTGTGTTTTACAACAAATATCACAAGTCTTGAACACTATCAATCGAATCCCGCAAACGATTCTTTCTTGCTTGTAGACAATGATCTTATTCACCTCTGGCAATACGGATTAACTCTACAGACAAACAATATACGCGACCGCTACGTCAACTTTGGCACTACAACCACAATTTTGACATGTACATTAGCCTGGTTTATGGACTGTAGCATCTATCACCAGTAGCAACAATCCTTTTTTTTTTAAATTTTCCTTTTATGTTTGTCTTTTATCAGAACAATCATTACAAATCAAGCAGCCAATGTAACAAATGATTACAAACAGGTCAGTGGTGTCTGTCTGTTCTCGCGATACGGTCGTTGATAGGTATGCTGGGTCCTACGAGAAGGCCAGGAAGCAGGCTAAGTGCGCGAATAATTAGTCTGGTTTCCTGCTTCGCTCACCCCTATAAGAATAGCGGAGAACAACGCAGGGAGCTTATGAAGCAGGGAACCAGACTAGGAAATAATCTACATATATTTTAGTCTGGTTTACGACAGAAACTATAAAACACTATAGGCATAGCTATAAAAAAATCAGACACTGACAGCCAGCCTATTTTAAACATTTTATTTTAAATTTAGAACAGTCCTTTTTATGGGGATTAAATAAAGGTCTGTGGAGTTTATCCTGGTTTTTGCGATGTGGTTGTTCACAGCAGTGCCGAAATGGATATTTTGCCAAGACATCGCTGTCACTGGACGCATTCAGCAGGTGGTCACTCACAACAGAGCATTTATATAATACAGTTGATCAGTGCATTATGACTGTGGTCAGAAATGACAGGTGGTCACTCACGACAGAGCATTTATATAATACAATTGATCAGTGCATTATGATTGTGGTCAGAAATGACAGGTGGTCGATCATAGCAATCTTTACTGCATTATGAATTGAATCCTAAGAAATTCTATTCAGGTCCAAACCAATCAAATGTTATGAATGAAGTCTGATCTAGAATGCACTTGTTTGCCAGCAGTCATGTTGTATCAAAATGTCCAGAACTCCTTTGATTAATTCACAATAGTCTCAGAGTAATGATTAGTCCAATGAGCACTTTTTAGTTCCAATGAATAATCTAAACAAACATTTCCTCTCAAATAATATCTAAACACAAAATAAAATGTCAACAGACTTGATGTGATGACAAGAACACAAGAAATAAGAATGAAAAAGAATTGTCCCGCACTAGCTATTAATATACATGTGTACGAGGTGAAAAATGCATTTTGCTACCACATCTATATGACATGCAAATCTCTCACATCTTAAAAAATCTACATGACCTAACCCATCCAATGGGAAATAACCTAATTCTAATAATAACCCATCTGAATGACCTGTCCAATGGAGAGAAAAAAACCAACCTCATAAAGTTTTTATTATTAATATTATTAATAATTGTAAATACCTACATAATTGCTTATTTAAAGATCCTATGAGATCTACACTCATAATATCAGAACCTATACCCATACACAAAATTTAGCTATTGACAGTTACTACCATTTTACAGTCACGAATAAAATTTTAAACAATAGTACCTATGAATAACAGAGGACATATGTCAGTAAACCCCTCTAAAGCTCCAAGTGATTTGCAGCAAAAGATTTACTAGTGAATTATTTCAACCCTTTCATCACAATGGACCAGTTTTCCGGTCATGGGGAAGTAAGTCCGTAAACAAAATGGACCGCTTTACCGGTCTGGGGCAGTGTTCTTCTCTAACGTTATAGTACCGAACTATAAAAAGTTTGGGGTACCTGTAATAACTTCCTACTTGTAATGTAGATATTATATTTGGATTATCGCATGAGTTTAGCTTGCATACAGCTAGAAATATCAAACAAAGTAGGCCCTTTTAACGCGTTTTCTGAATGGTGAAATTTGTATCCAAAATGGTGGAGTTCGAAGAAAGATCAAATGAGAGTGAAGTGTCAGATTTTGAATTATCGGAGGATTTTACCAATTTCGACCTCGTAAAGTTGGATGAAAATGAGAGAAGGTGTCTGGAGAGGCAATGGAATCCGCTTGTGGGTGACGGTGATGACGATGAAGAGGACTTTGAAGGTTTTGAACCAGAGGAAGTGTACGCTCCATGTGATTTTGTTGGACGAACTTGGAAAACCAAAGAGATTTGTTTCAGTTTTCTGAGAGAGTTGGACCCACCCGAATGTTAGATGTCTCCAGGAAAGCTTTGGAATATTTTCAAATATTCTATTCAGATGAAGTTTTTTGAAAAATTCTCCGAATTTGAATGTGATGATCAAATGTGCCAGAGGCAACACAGGTGTGTGGACAGATCTCACCTTGGATGAAATCAAGGCATTTTATGGAATTTTAATTTCTACCTATCAAATACCTGAAAGAGAGACTTGTGTTGCTACTGGAATTATTCATGAGTACATCTAGGGTCAACTGAACAAGTTTTGGGAACTTTCTAAGTTCGCTAAGAGGTAAATAGATAATTACTTGTATTTTACCTGTTGTGTTACCTGTTTGCATCTGTGTTTTAACAGTTGTAACAGATATGCAGATCAATTAGTCATAAAATTTGATTTTTAACCTTGATTTTGACACCTAATCCAGCCAGACATCTTTAAAATTGGCAAAGTTATGTTATTTAAAAATCCACAAGTCATTTTGCTTTACAACTCCAAAGTTACTTAGTGTTGAGGACTCTATGCCTACACAGTTACTTCGTGATGAAAGGGTTAAGCCATTTATTATAGAGAGAAAATGTTAGATATAATAGTGAGAAATTTTCTGGTAAATTTGCCTTGTGTCAATAATAAAAATAAATACCAACCAGGAAGAACCTCTCTGTAGTACTTGGCCCCAATTCCACTAAAGGCACATGACTCAGATGATGAAATCCAACCAATGACCTCCTCATCATTTGAAGTATTTCCTGGTAGCAGAAACAGAAAATTATTGAAGCCTTCTGACTTGATTTGTCAACAAGAAGGCATGTAAAGGCAATCTGTGACAGGTTATCAATTATTTCAGGCAAGTATGAGTTAATGTGACTTGATTACCATGAAATGTGTCTATATTACACTGACACCCTTGCCAATATGGTATATCACAGTAATTGATTCATTAGTTTATGGTAAAAAGGCAAACTTCTAGGTCCAATGTATATTAATGTACTCTTAATAGCTCAAACATTGAAAAGAGGTGGACCATTATTGTGAAGTAAACAAGAAAACAGGAAACCACATTCCGTACAAAAGTGATCATACACCCCTGCAATGAAGTCCTGTATTGTCACTAGTTCTATTTGAACCATTTGCTGTCACCAGCTCCGTTTAAACCAGTCATCATCACTATATTTTTTTTACCAATCGTTGTCACTAGTCTTGTCTGGGCCATTCAACGACACTACTATCTCTGTATGGATCATTGTCAGCTAGTACTATCTTCTGGACCATTAGTTGTCACCATTTTTTTAATTTTATTATTCATTTACTGAAACTTGCTGTTTGGGACATTCATTGTCATTAGTTCTATTTGAACCATTAACTGTCACTAGTTTTTCTGGGCCCATTCATGGTCAGTAGTTCTGTCTACATCTTCTGTTTTCAACCACATTGAAGACCACTGTATCACATGTCACATTTCTACACATAAAATAATTTTCCCATATAAAATTACACCTTAATTCCTCATGATGACACATATGATATAATGACATCAAATAATTGCCATAATATCTGAGGCATAAACTGCACTTGAGAGTCATTTTGCTAATGAAATACTGCAGCTGAATGAAACAAAATCAGCATTTTATGTCATGTGATTCACAGAATCATACATTAATCCATCATTTGAAATGAAACTGATGAAACATATAGAATAATTTCAATCTTAAATGCTGAGGTTCAAATCCTACCACTGGATCAGCCCACATTTTTTATTGCTGAGGTTCAAATCCTACAACTGGATCAGCCCAGATCTTTTACTGCTGATCCTGTGGTTCAAATCCTACCACTGGATCAGCCCAAATTTTTTATGGTTGAAGTTTTAATCCTACAATCAGAAAAGCCCACATCTTTTACTGCCGAGGTTACAATCTTAACACAGGATCAGCCCAGATCTTTTACGGCTGAGGTTCAAATCTTACCATTGGAAAAGCCTACATCTTTTACTGTGAGGTTCAAATCTTACCATTGGAAAACCCACAACTTTTACTGCTGAGCTTCAAATCTTACCACTGGAAAAGCCAACACATCTTTTACTGTGAGGTTCAAATCTTACCATTGGAAAAGCCCACATCTTTTACTGTGAGGAGCCTTAGATCTGCTAATAAGATGTGTCCTTAAACAATGTATTTTACTCCAACTACCATGGCACTAAATAACCTAACTGTGTTTATGTGCCATAAAGGTCAAAAACAGACCAACGTATGTAACATCAATCTATCAATGTAAACATCTGTTACAATTCTATCCACTGATGCCAACCTCCAGGCTGTCTATTGCACTCAATTAATTAATTGGTCATAAAAACAGGATTTAAAAAAAAATACATTTTTTAAATCTAGTCAAGTCTTTTAAATAAATACATTTTTTACATCTAGCAAAGTCTGCTAAATTGTTTGATTATCAACATTAAATCATATCTTCAAACAATAAAAGAAACTTACCTGATGATTTGACAATTTTGCCAATGCATAGAGGCCGGTTTCCAAAAGGGTCTCGAACAGCATAAATTCTGTCTCCATGCATGATCAAGAGGGCATAGGATAACAAGGTCTGCTGCATAGCTTTCTTGATCCTAAAAATAAAAAAAAAACAGCAAATCATTGATGAATTGGCTGAAAAATGAAGAAAAGCCAAAAAATAATAACTGAAAAATGATAAAACCAGTTATGAACAAAGAAACTGAAAAATGAAAAAAAAAAACTAGCTGATTATAAATGAAGCTGAGAAATGACCAAAATCCCCCAGCCAATTATGAAAGCTGAGAAATGACCAAAATCCCCCAGCCAATTATGAAAGCTGAGAAATGACCAAAAATCCCCCAGCCCATTATGAAAGCTGAAAAATTAGAAAATAACAGCCAATCACATAGATTAAGATGAAAAAAAGATAAAAACCAGCCAATCATAGAAAAAAAAAAAAAAAAAAAACCGATGAAAAATGACAAAATGCAGCCAATTATAAATGAATAAACTGAAAATGACAAAAACCAATGAATTCTAAATGAAACTGAAGGAAAAAAAAAGACACAAAAAATCACATAGCTCAAAAATGGCATAAACCGGCAAATTATAAATGAAGACATTGAAAAATGCAAACTACAAATGAAAATGAACAAAGACATCCCCAGCCAATTATTAAGGAAGCTGAAAAATAACAAAATAACAGCCAATTATAAAGGAATAAACTGAAAAGTGACAATCACATCAATAACAAAAACCAGTCGATCACACAGATGAAGTAGCTGAAAAATGACAAAAAATCAGCCACCATATAGAGGAAAATTAAAAGTAAAAAAATGATAAAAAGCACAATCACACATGAAGTAGCTGAGTCATATTATAATAAATATTTACTCTTATATAATAACTGAGTTATTTAGTTATTAGCAATGGTTGCACTGCAAAGGGCAAACCAATATGCTCAGCAACACCTTCTACTGAGGATCTTGGGCCACAAATTCTCCAAATGACAAGGTGCAAGGATAGAAATAAAACTTATTCAACATTTTGTTAACAGAAAGCTGCATGCTAATTTCAACAGTATTGACAATGGTTTCTTTTTGAGAGTAATTCTGCACAACCGAAGATTCCATGTTTAGCTTATCATTTAAAAGACTTGTGAGGCCTGGCTCCATGAAAGGCATATGATCCAGACAATGTGATCCAACTTTTTACCCTTTACAAAATCTCTTCAATATAAAGCTGTATGACAAATTTGAATGAAATCAAACAAACCTAGATGAAGCAATGCTGCCAACATTAAGAGGATGGGCAATCAGGTCATAACTCTCGTAAATGAGCTAATGGAAATCAAATTCATTCAAGGTATAATCAACATAAAGGCGCATTTTCAAATCTAATATAAAACCCAATGAATCTTTGTTAAGTTGTAGAAATGAACCCTGTACCTCAAGCTCATTAAGGTAGCAGCACATGTATGGTTTTGTCATGATTTCTGATTCAAGTGCATGACTAAAATCCCTAGAGTTGTGCCACTTCTTTCATTAGCCATGTAACATATCCTGAAAACAATCTGCGATCACAGTTTGTAATTTGTATGTCCGTAATAATTATGGGAAGGTCGGATAGGGGCTTTACACATAGTTCTCTTGTGCCCCTTCTTCTGGCTGTCTCCTCAGAACCAAGGTTGTGCTTAAATCTATTCACTTGTGCCAAGGATAAGTAAAATCAAACTCTTCTTACTCAGCAAAAATACAGACTTACCCAGCAAAAGACAAACTTGCATAGCCCCCAAAAATTTCTTCATATACAACAATTTTTCAAATCAGTTTGAGGCACCAAGTTTCAATCTAAGATGTTGAATGTGTAACTGATTGGATATATAAAAAAAACTGACTATTTGTGTAATTCTCCATGTATCCCCTAGGGGTGTAAAATTGAGGGTAAAAAAAAACCCTTGGTGTCAGAACTGGGGGTCAAATAAAAAATGTGGGGGTCAAAAATGTAATTATAAATTTTCCTATGACTCAATACTTTTTCAGCTTGAAATAGGATACTGCAACTTGCACAACATACCCTCTCTCTCTCTCTCTCTAAACATACAAATAAACCGACATGCACAATTAACAAACAAATGCATTGTCCCTTCACAGAATAATTTTATTAGTTCATTTTTCTTTTAAAGTCATTCTTTTAAAAGTCTCCTTATAATCAATATGAAGCAATATCATAGCCCAACAATTTACATACAAGCCAATACAAAAAGCCAAATAAATCTTTTTAACCAAATGGCAGTTAATTTGCTGCCTTTCATAAAATGTGTACTATAATCGATTTCATTGTACTTCATCCCAGAACACATTTATCCAGATATCAAAGAGGATAATGATTCATCTTCTTTCAAATAAGTTAAACTTGTACATTAAGATCTTTCTTTTATTGCAGCGAAGTTAAAAACCAACAAAATCTGCAATGACCCGCTGACTTTGTAATCCAAATAACACATTTGTCTCTGCAAGTTTACTGATTTCTTTATTGTGAAAGAATGTCTTGGGTTATAATGTGTTCTCCAGATATCTTGTGGCGAATGAGGGCAGACTGTTTAAAATTCTAAAACCCTGTCATGAAAGGATTATTCACTTTTGCAGTCACACCAGTAATCCTAATGGATGTGCCGTATTCCAGTCAAGGGAATTATTTTCTCCATTTTTCATTAATGACAGATCCATACTCTTTTGTGTTCCGCTTCTTTCACTTTCTTTGCTAATGATTTTTAGTGCACGAGTTAATCTAGAGATCCCTTTCTTGTGCAACAAGCATTGAGGTTAAACATCTAGATGACAGCTTGCTAAGCTCGATGGAAATCGCATGAGAGCTCACTAGATTAGGGGAAGCTACTTCATCATAACATTGCCTATGCTAGTCTGGTTCATTGTTTCGTATGTTCCCTGCGGTGCACTCTGCTATACGAATAGAGGAGCGCAAGGCAGGAAGCAAACAAAGCAGGGAACCAGTCGATGCCTATGCTCGACGGATATATGATGCCATCCATTGTCCAGTGCATTGGGTATTAAATAAATCCTGATCACATTATGAAAATCCTTTGTGTAAAAAAGAAGGTACGGCAACAAAATGTGTGCGTCAATTTTCTCCAGCGTGCGTCCCTGACAAATCCTTTGTGTAAAAAAACGTACGGCAACAAAATGTGTGCGTCAATTTTCTCCAGCATGCATCCCTGACGCACAAATGTGCGTAAAGGGAAACACTGCATTCTATATTATTATTGTTCAATTGGATATTGTTGTTTATCAGTCAACTTACTGGACATACCGTATTTGATTTTATTGGTGTTCTTGAAAAAAAAATCCACCAAGGCTTTAGTAACAAGCGTAAGTACAAAATCATAATATTTTATCACAGCTTTAATTGAATTATCATTCAGCTTATCCTTTCCTTCATTATTTACTGATTCAAATTTGAAGTCTTCATCATCAACATTACCTGACGATGACTGATGACATTACTTCAGGATCTTTACATTTCAATTACAACCATTGGATTTGAAAAAAATGCATGTTTTCAGTCAACTTAAACATTGCTGAACTAATGAAATCATCATGTGTCAGGATGTATGAACTGAAATCAGTATCAAGCAACACACATAAATATTCATAGTGTCAGGATGTGTGGAACTGAAATCAGTATCAAGCAACACACATAAATATTCATAGTGTCAGGATGTGTGGAACTGAATCAGTATCATGCAACACACATAAATATTCATAGCATCAGGATGTGTGGAACTGAAATCAGTATCAAGCAACACACATAAATATTCATAGCGTCAGGATGTGTGGATCTGAAATCAGTATCAAGCAACACACATAAATATTCATAGTGTCAGGATGTGTGTAACTGAAATCAGTATCAAGCAACACATAAATATTAAGTGTCAGTTTGTGTGTAACTGAAATCAGTATCAAGCAACTCACAGAAATATTCATAGTGTCAGGATGTGTGGAACAGAAATCAGTATCAAGCAACTCACAGAAACATTCAGTGTCAGGTTGTGTGTAACTGAAATCAGTATCAGGCAACTCACAGAAACATTCAGTGTCAGGTTGTGTGGAACTGAAATCAGTATCAAGCAACTCACAGAAATATTCATAGTGTCAGGATGTGTGGAACTAAAATCAGTATCAAGCAACTCACAGCAATATTCATAGTGTCAGGATGTGTGGAACTGAAATCAGTATCAAGCAACTCACAGAAATATTCATAGTGTCAGGATGTGTGGAACAGTATCAAGCAACTCACAGCAATATTCATAGTGTCAGGATGTATGGAACTGAAATCAGTATCAAGCAATTCACAGAAATATTCATTGTCAGGTTGTGTGGAACAGTATCAAGCAACACACAAATATTCATAGTGTCAGGTTGTGTGGAAATGAAATCAGTATCAAGCAACTCTAATATACAAGGACACAAATGTATATTCTGTAGTTTTTAAATATTATAAATAATAATAAGTTCTCAATCAATTGGTTCAAGTTTGTCCCTGATCAGAGAACTTCCTCCTCAGGACCTCACACTGACTCTATTACAGTTAACATGATTGAAATTGGTTTTCTTCCGAAATAAAAGATTAATTTATTTGAATATTCATTTAGTTTACCTGATACTTGATGTAAAATGTAAATACATTTATAATCATTTTTTTCAGTGTTGTTGATATGATACCAAGTGAACTTGTTGCTAAGCTTTGTTGTTATAGGGTTTAATGCCATTTTTCAGCACAAGATAGGCAATAAATGGCGGCAAGTATTAATGGTGGAGGAAGAACCCGGGAAAACCCCAGAAAGAACCACCAACACATGAAAAGCTACCAGCAAGCTTTCTCACATATCCACATTGGCCAAGCCCAAGACTCAAACCCACCCAGAGAGAGGTGAGATGGTAGTGATCCGTGACGGAGAGCTCTTTAGACCACTAGGAGCCCCCTTATTGCTAAGTTGCTGACAGTAAAAAGTAACCATCTGATTCTTATCATGAGAATAATGATACTGACAGTGGGAGATGCAGCCAAATACTCCAAAGGCAAAAAGAACTTGCCCTGCTAGGCATGCTCATAGTTAAGTAGGCATGTTCTGTCTGATGTTCAACTTGTCTTGGGCATCCAGGAAATGGATTTTTCCTCTGCAGCTCCAGATCTACAGACGAAAAGCTCAGCTACATATTGGTACAATTTTTTTGCATATAATTATAAGAGACAAAAATAACAGTCAACGATTGCTGTATGAATATCAGGGAAGAAAACAACAAGTCCCCCCCCCCATGTGATCGTGTCTCCCCCATATGACGTTTCCCATCATGTTTGGTTCAGTATATGAAACAATTTTGGACTCTTTTTTTTTTTTTTTAAAGAGAAATGTGAAAACTACAAGAAGTCAAGTTCCAGTTAGGCTTTTCCCTTGGGAGGTAAATGTATAAATAGTCTAATGTTGGCGCATACAGAAAGTCAATGTTCTCATGAGAACAATATTCAGAAATAATCAAGCAAATGCCCGACCAATGACTTGTGAAGTACAGACCACCTAATACCAAATTACACAACACTAATGTGCCTGTAATAACTACATGAAAATTTATAGTCACACATTCGACATCTAGAAAATTGTTCGATGGTGATATGATAATTGGGTCCCTTGTGTACATGTACCTGCAGCAGATGCATGCAGGTTGTGTTGAGAGAAAAAAAGTGGGAAGTCATTCATCTTCCACAACTTCCCTATTGTAAATGTCGTTGAACAGAATCATTACAAGACATTTGAAGACAGTTTCTTTTAACCAGAGTTTCTTTTAACCAGAATAGTTCATACCTGCCAACCCAGTTTGCCCCATTCGGTTCCCCACAGTCCGGCATATGAGTTAAAAGCTGTGTGATTAGCTCACTGTCTGTTCCTGTGGAAAGGCCAACACCATGTCTCAGTAGCTGGAAAAGAGAAATTAAAATGTATAATCTTTGTAATGCATTAATCCAAATACATACCTAACATGTCCCTTCCACTAAGGTGCAAAGTTTACATCAACATGCACGTTGCTGTCAGTGATGCCGGAGCTATCCATTCTAATTAAATTAAAATTTCCAGATTTAACAGCTGTCAGATGTTTAGTAAGCTGAGCAGGTAAAAGGTTGAGTTTATAATCATTTTAATTAAATGACATGAGTGTGTTAATTGTACACCATGTACACATTTAGAAATTTTTTGTGAGAAGTCTGTTGTAGGATTTTTTTCGCATCTAGTACTGTAACACAAGAAAGCATGGGTTCTCATTCAGTTTTTTTTAATGAGAATGCATGGATTCCCATTCAGTTTTTTAACATGAAAATGTATGGGTTTCCATCTTGTTTTTAAACATGAAACTGCATGGGTTCCCATCTAGTTTTTTAACAGGAAAATTAATGAGTTCTGATCTAGTTTTTAACATGAAAAAATGCATAAATTCCAATTTATATATGACATAAGAATGCATGGGTTCCCATCTAGTTTTTTAACACGAGAATGCATGGGTTCCCATCTAGTTTTTTAACACAAGAATTAGGACATAACCGGATTCCACTGGATAGTATGAACTTCCGATTAATCGGAGTCGGACAAGGCAGGAACGACCGATTCGGATAATAAAAATAATAAAGTTGAATTTCTATAGCACCGTGTCTAACACTGCGTGTCATTCGATAGTGCGTTAATAAAGTTAAATAAGAAGTCAGAAAAGTCCAATATGGTCAACACAACGGGGTGAAACGATAATACTTGAGTTAGACCGAAAGATTTAAATTTATTAAAATATATAATACAGTCCTACCCGTTTATGTCAACATCCTCAATAATGAAGGCATAATATTGAATACATTGACACATGCTAATGAGGTATTAAAAGAAAATGATTCTTACAATCGTAAATATAAATAAAGTTAATAAGGAAACTTTCACAGCACAATAAACTTGTTTCAATCACCGATCACTTTGGAAAATGCAAGAATCGATCAGATTTCATTGCTTTTATTTAAGTCGCCGCAAGAGGCCAACTTTATAGGACCAAACAAAAGCCTGTTTTATTTTTATTTGACCGCGACATTAAAGCATGGCGGCAAGATCAACTAATTGTTGAATAAAGTACAGGATGGAACTGGCCGCTTGCCGACATAAATGATTAAGGCGGGAAAATTAAAGCCTGGCGGCAAGATCAACTAATTGTTGAACAAAGAATGGGTCGGCACTGTGGCTTTGAACTTCATTGCATTTTGCTATAGTCCTGCCATATCCTTCCCCTTGTGACATCGGTGTGATATGCAAAACGTGTGTAACACGGTTTAAAAAGTTAATTTGAAAAACCTTTTAATTTAGCATTCCCGATTAATTGAATCATATCCGGAATCGGAAAAATTTCATGCCCAAAATCCGGAATCGGAAATCAGTAGAAAAATGCTAATTGGTTATGCCCTAACAAGAATGCATGGTTTACCATTTGGTTTTTTAAACTTCACAAACTGAATAAATACTTTAGGCATATCAAGACAGGCCTCATAGTATAGTTTGAAATAATTTTAATTTTGTAATTAATATTGTCAGTAGATCTTGTAATGGGCTAGCACTGGCCAGTATTTTCCTGGCCACTCAATAAAACACATTAACCTCCTGGTCATAAAGGCAAACTAAAGTCCAAACAGTCTCTGTGATTTCCTGATGAAGTGGGCAACCCTAGCTCTAAAGACGGGTCTAGGAATGGAATTTCATTTCATTTGCCAACAGTCTAGAACGTCTCATAACTTGGCATCACAGTGGCAGCATATGTTTAACAAAAATGCTTGCTGTAAACCTTTTAGCAGGATGTCATTGACATTTCCCCAAACCAGATATTCCGGAAGAGGTATTAAAGAAATGTGGTATGCCACTCGAATATTATGTTCTGATATAAAACAGATCTGAGTGACAGAACAGTACTTAAAAGTTCAATTTTAACTCTGAAAAGACAGAGGAACACACTAGAGGACACAGGCAACAAATTCTTTGGAAAAAGGAGAGGAAGAATAGAAAGTCCTTTCCAAAACATCCAACTCACTGGTTCCAAATATGAGAAATTTTCCCATCCGGAGGAAGCTGATAGAATAAAACTGTCCTCCCATAATCAATCTTCCCCTAGTTACTGGAACAACTGTTCGCATAGCAGTACATTTTCCCTCTGCTGATACTATTTCAGTGACACTGTTTTGTTAACAAGGAGTAAAACAATGCAAAATTCTGTCCTCCAAATCTGGAAAATTTGTTGCAGGCATACACACTAAAAAGCTAAGGGAGGTATTTTCAGTTCTACAATCAATAACTCCTTTGCAAAGAAGAAACTGCCTATAGTTTGACAATCACTTTACTTTTGGGCAAGCTGGATGTTTTGCATCTTCAAAAATAAAAAGTTTAAGTTCTGAATCTGTGATAAATTAGATGAGAAAAACCATAACATTTTAATGCTTGATTACTAAAGTATGCCTGGGTATGTGTAAATGTCATTTTTAGCATTCAATATCTATACAACCATGCCTCTTAGAAGCATGCCTTGGTATGTGTAAATATCACTTTTAGCATTTCAATATCTATACAACCATGCCTTTTAGAAGCATGCCCTGGCATGTATAAATGTCACTTTTAGCATTTCAATATCTATACAACCAACATTGTCAAAAAATATTTGAACTATCCAAAACTGAAAAGCTTGTTACGGTCATACACACTGAAGCTAAGGGAGATAATTTTAAGTGCCACAATCAGTAACGCCTTTGCAACTATGAAACAGCCTATAGCCTGACAATCAAATATTTTTGGGAAAGCTGGATGTTTTGAGTATTCAAAAAGAAAGCAGCTTTGTTTTTTTAATCTGTGATAAATTACATGTGAATAGGGCACTTTCTTGGCATTTTGATATCTATACAACCAGGCAGATGAAATCATGTCTGGGTATGTGTCAATGTCACTTTCTTAGCATTAAAGAATGACTGGATGTGTCAATATCACTTAGAATTTAATGGATATATGTCTGTGTCAATGTCACTTTCTTAGCATTTAAAGCACACCTGTCTACATGTCAATCTCACTTGAAATTTAAAGTATGTCTGTGTCAGTGTCATTTTCTTAGCATTTAAAGCATGTCTGGTTATTTGTCAATATCATTTAGAATTTAAAGTATGTCTGTCTGTGTCAGTGTCACTTTCTTATCATTTAAAGTACATCTGGATATGTGTCAATGTCATTTTCTTAGCATTTGAAGTATATTTGGGTATGTGTGACTGTCACTTTAGCATTTCAATATCTATAAAACCATCTTGCCAAAGCTGCATAAAACAATGTAACTTACTGTACATACTCACGCATAAGCCGAATAATTTAGGAAAAAATAAAGGCCTAGAAGAAGGGGGAACGGCTTATCCGAGGGCCAATGTGTAAACTTGATAGTTTTTAGGTCTTTTTGTTGACTACTGTAATGGCTGTAAATCTTGGGACATGAAACAATAATTTTTTCAGTGTCCTAAGACATAGGCATGTAAAAAAAAAAAAAAAAATTTCGGTGACCTGACAATTATTAAACTGTTATAAAGTACTATAAATGATTTTGTTATTATTTTGCATGTGCATATTTTCTGATTTCGCCAACACAAAGTTAAATAAAGGTAAATACAGACTTCACAATTCGCGGGCCGGTTGAGTTTACCAGGTTTATTTTTTATTATTGTAGATAAATCATTAATTTACGTGAATATTCAAACTTAACATTTCATTTAATGAAGAAGAAAATTCTTTATACTAAAATAATTATTTCATCACAACAATAATTCACAGGTGATACAACAGAACACGTAGGACTTTTCTTGTTTAGAAGAAATGAAAATTGAAGACATAATGTAATAATCAGGAGTTCTCTGCAAAAATCAGAAGATATTATGAAATCGGGATGTAGGCATGGAGCGACCCCAAAAATCAGGAGTTTTTTTTCCCTCCCAGCATGAAAGTTGACAGGTCTGCTGTAATATCACTTACATCAAAGCAAACTACAACTCAGCTTTTACGGTATTAGCATAATTTTCGAAGCATTATTTCCGAAACTTTATTATTGTATTTTGGAGGTATCATAAAAGTTGAGCACAATGGTGCCCATAATTCGACTCCAAGGGATGTACTTAATTCAGCCCATAATTAAACCTACAATGTTCATGTGGTGGCACCATTATGTAAATACACTGAGTAGTCTAATTATGAGCATTGAATCGAACCGTATTGTTTGTTCATTGTGTTGTTGTACTGGAATTACATTTTAATGAGTTCAGGTATTTACAATTTCAAAGCAAATTAAAAACGTAATCACCGGTGCATTAATATAAAATGTCTAATGCAATAATACATAAACAAACCATAATTGAGGCAAAAGGGAGAGGTAGTGTTACAGGAACTTGTGATTGCTAAATTCTCGTCATCATTTGATCAAATTATAAACAAATCTAACTTAGGCAGAAAAAATAATACAGAAAATTAAATAAATTACTTTTCAAACAAGTTTATGCCATTTCTCTGTAATAACCATGTACGCCAACCTCAAGATAAGTATACATGTAATTTTTAAAATACAAGTTTGCCTAAATAAATACATTTAGAACATTGTGCATCTAGAGATACCTATAAATTGTATGTCGGCTTATATGTGGGTCATGCACTTTTTAGTGTTTATACCTGTTCAGTTTGGGGGTCGGCTTATATGTGAACGGGCTTAAATGTGAGTATATATGGTACGAGAGAAAACAAATATTTTAACCAGGACAGCCAAGAGAATTTTCATAAAAATTAAAAAAGGTGGGAAGTTTAATTATATTCTAAATTAGCAAACACAGTCTTGCATTTCTTACCTTATCTTTGAGTTGCTTTGCGTTTACAAGTTCTCCATTGTGGGCCACTGCTATCAAACCATGAAGAGTTTCTACTACAAATGGTTGGATATTGACCATCTCAGAACACCCCATAGTGGAATATCTTGTGTGACCTGTACAACAGACAATACTAGTGTTTATATGCTCCTTATTTCCTTGTATGACTCACTGTATCCATAATTCCATCGAAAATGTCCTCAAGGAAGAAAAATTTATATAATTTTATTGATAGATCTCCAAATACTAAATTTCTTGCTAATATACTCACACCAACTTATGAAATAATTTTTGGGAACAATTTGTCTATGCTGGACATTTCCAAAACTACTTTCAAGATAAGGTGTTACTATATTACATGTGATGTTATTTACTTACTCGTCTGCCACAAGGTTTTCAAAATTGCTACATGGAGCTTAGACTAAAATACTTCTTATAATGTCAAGTTGGTCCTGCCTGGACATAAAAAATAGCTGCCACAATGGCCATATTGAAAATCTTTTTACCGCTACTCCTCCTGAACAGAAGCAGTCATAGTGAAATAAGGTTTTCACCACAAAAATTCATGTAATGTCTAATGAAGCTAGTTTGACAGCCAATATGGCCAACACAGTGGCCTCTTGAAAGTTTTGTTTTTGCTATTCCTAATGAACAGTTAGAGAGGATTGATAATCTGTCTAATTGGTTCTAAAGGAAAATACTGTCAAATGAACCTTCAAGATGGCCAGCATTGTTGTCTTCTTGAAAATCTTGTTACTGCTACTTCTGGACTGTCATATCAACATGAGATTTTCAGTGAACGACTTCTTTTGATGTCTGGTTGGTCCTAATTGAAACTGACACAGATCTAACAGCCATTTTGAAATCTTGGTAAATTGCTACTCCTCCTAAACAAAAGTCATAATGAACCTAGAAGACTTCTTATGTTATCTAGTTGGTGCTAAATGAAAATGATGCTGGTCTCAAATACAAAACTATTGCCATGACAGCCAGCTTGAAAATCTTGTTACAATTCATACATGCCAACTCCCTGAGAGGTATAAGCGTTATTATTGCTATTACAAGTGGCAAAAAAGCATAATTTGGGTGTAAAAATGAGTATATATCTATATAGTACATGCTCAAATTACAGCGCGTATTAAAAATATACAATTTTAAAACCAACCTGGCTCTGCAGCTGGCCAAATTTGTCACAAATGGCAAAATCAGACAGAATTAGAACCAGAATTCAAACACAAAATATAATGAAACTTAATTATGTTCAACATTAACTTCAATGTGTAGCTTTGGCTGAATGATCAAGAACTGGAATTCTGCAATAATCATGGTCAGGTTCTCAGAGTGCAATATTACATTACTATCATATTCTTCTTTTAAACTTTGTAAAGAAGCCTTGATTTGTCACTTTTTCTGCTCTGACATGTTTTGAAGCATGAAAAGATCCGTCTGCTCTAATATTTTTCATCAAATAACATCCACAACTCACGAAGTAAAGCATTATGCTTAACATCTGGCACCATTTTCTTTAAAATATAGACTGGTTCACTAACTAACTAGCTTATCAATAAAGTGAATCTGTTTGACAATGTTCATTTTTGAAGAAATCCATCTGTTTTCCTGGAAATGGGTCATATACGCAGGCTCTATAAATAGCATATCAGGAAAATATTCTTACACTATTCTCATGCAGCAGTCACCTTTTATGATTATTCTCATATTTATATGAGTGGAATTAAATAGATGATAATAAAAATGACAAAACAACTTTTTATTGCTTTATTTTTTAATGAAGCAAAAAGGCAGAATGCATATACAGTCTAGTGGAAAATGTAATTTGGTCAAAAACGTATAATGATTACACTAAATGCATTATGGTTGGCATATATGATGATTACTAATATTGAATCTGTTCTATCAACATGGGGGTTGCACCAAATGACTTCTTATGATGCCTGGTTGGTCCTAGATGAAAATGGTACCAATCTGACATCCAACATGGTCACAATCATGAAGAATTTCTTGAGAATCTTGTTATCTCTACTTCTCCTGATTGGATGGTCATAAAGACATGGGGTTTTCACCAAACAACTTCTTATGATGTCTATCTGATCCTAAATGAAAATGTGCCAATCATATCTCCAATATGGTCACTGAAAATCTTGATACCCGATATGGTTTCAACATTTATCAGATGAAAAGATACAGACATATCTTAGTTTCCTGGAAATTCTTTTTGACCAATAGAGCTAAAATATATTCTAATGACCTAGAATTTCAACTGTATACTTACCTATTCCCAGATTTCCTTGCAGTTTGGCCAGATCATCGTCTTGGAAAATGGAACCCACAAGTCCCATGCCTTTCTTGATGCTGAACAAAGACCCCCTCATCCCAGTGCTCGTCACAATCCCTGCACTCTCCTGGCCTCTGAAAACATACAGATTAATTCAGGGGTGGTAATGTGCCTGCCCATCACTACTGCAATCTTGTGTGATTTGGATTTTCAATGTAGCTTTAAAAATGTTTCAGTCATATTGCTACGATGTCTGCAGTGTGGCAGTTTATAGTGATGTCTAGCACTGAGGATCATGCTGCAGACATATAGCATGATGTCCCACCCAGTCACATTATCCTGACACCAGGCCAACCAGTCCTAGCACTAACCTCTTAATCCTGAGCACCAAGCATGGCAGCTGTTAGTACCATTTTTTAGTCTTTGGTACGACTCAGCTGGGGTTCAAACATGCGACCTCCCGCATCTAACCACTAGGCCACCAGAGCGGTCCACTGCAGAGTTAAAATAATGTTTCCAGTATGTGCAATAGCAAATGATAGCCCAATTAAGGCCAGTAGCTGCCAATGGGCACTCAGGTTTCTTCCACATCAAAGATCAATACATCTCAACATCCTAGCTACGTGTATAAAAAAAATCCATGATGTTTTGCTGCATAAACTTAATGCGCTACTGATATTAAATAAACAAATTTATACTAAAATATATTCAACAAAAATAAGGAATCTTTTCAATATGTGTGGAAGCGTTGTCATTAGTCAAGATACTGTTGATGTTGGTTGGTTGCTTGGTTAATTTCTAATGGAACTTGAGCAGAATAGTAGTTATATCATACTCGGATCATTCGATCCTTTCCAAAAGACACTCGAAGGCAGCCAACACAGACTGGTTTGGGTGGGTACTGAACTTACAAAACATTCAATTACAATTCAGATGCCTAACCAATTAAGCTACCAAAGATACTGTTGAAATTAATCAAGCATACCAAGCATAATTTACCATAACTAGGGTAACAGTTGCCTCACTCCACTGCTGCGCCAGAGACTCTGGGAAAGTTACTTGTCCCAAATAATTTTTCTTACTACTCCCATTTAATCTACTTAGTGATTTTCTTTATTTTCTAATGTCTAAAATTCTACCCAAGAACAGCAGATTAACTATTTGGGCATGACTGTACTGTATATATGACTGTATTGTATTCTATATTATTATGTATTAGATTATGTACTGCAATATAAAGTATCTATGACCATACTTTATCTTACATTATTAAGAAATAGATTATGTACTGCTATGTAATGTATCTATGACCATATTGTACTCTATATTATTTAAGTATTAGATTATGTATTGCATTGTATTGTATCTATGACCATATTGTACTCTATATTATTTAAGTATTAGATTATGTATTACAATATAATGTATCTATGACCATATTGTACTCTATATTATTTAAGTATTAGATTATGTACTGCTATGTAATGTATCTATGACCATATTGTACTCTATATTATTTAAGTATCAGATTATGTACTACAATATAATGTATCTATGACCATATTGTACTCTATATTATTTAAGTATTAGATTATGTACTGCAATGTAATGTATCTATGACCATATTGTACTCTATATCATTTAAGTATTAGATTATGTACTACAATATAATGTATCTATGACCATATTGTACTCTATATTATTTAAGTATTAGATTATGTACTGCTATGTAATGTATCTATGACCATATTGTACTCTATATCATTTAAGTATCAGATTATGTACTGCAATGTAATGTATCTATGACCATATTGTACTCTATATTATTTAAGTATTAGATTATGTACTACAATATAATGTATCAATGACCATATTGTACTCTATATTATTTAAGTATTAGATTATGTACTGCTATGTAATGTATCTATGACCATATTGTACTCTATATTATTTAAGTATCAGATTATGTACTACAATATAATGTATCTATGACCATATTGTACTCTATATTATTTAAGTATTAGATTATGTACTGCTATGTAATGTATCTATGACCATATTGTACTCTATATCATTTAAGTATCAGATTATGTACTGCAATGTAATGTATCTATGACCATATTGTACTCTATATCATTTAAGTATTAGATTATGTACTACAATATAATGTATCTATGACCATATTGTACTCTATATTATTTAAGTATCAGATTATGTACTACAATATAATGTATCTATGACCATATTGTACTCTATATTATTTAAGTATTAGATTATGTACTGCTATGTAATGTATCTATGACCATATTGTACTCTATATCATTTAAGTATCAGATTATGTACTGCAATGTAATGTATCTATGACCATATTGTACTCTATATCATTTAAGTATTAGATTATGTACTACAATGTAATGTATCTATGACCATATTGTACTCTATATTATTTAAGTATTAGATTATGTACTGCTATGTAATGTATCTATGACCATATTGTACTCTATATTATTTAAGTATTAGATTATGTATTGCAATGTAATGTATCTATGACTGTATTGTACTCAATGTTATTAAGTATTGGATTATGTATTGCAATGTAATGTATCTATGACAATATTGTACTCTATATTATTTAAGTATTAGATTATGTACTGCTATGTAATGTATCTATGACCATATTGTACTCTATATTATTTAAGTATTAGATTATGTATTTCAATGTAATGTATCTATGACTGTATTGTACTCAATGTTATTAAGTATTGGATTATGTATTGCAATGTAATGTATCTATGACTGTATTGTACTCAATGTTATTAAGTATTGGATTATGTATTGCAATGTAATGTATCTATGACAATATTGTACTCTATATTATTTAAGCATTAGATTATGTATTGCATTGTAATGTATCTACACTGCTCCCTTGATAACTCGCGATCCCGCTTTTAACGTGGAGTCTGTCTTGGCTCCCGATTTTTTCCAGAGAAAATGTATTTAAAATATCTTTAAAATATGCTGAACGTGAAAAAACTACAATAAGAATTGGTAAATTAAACCTTGATGCATTGCTTGTTTAATCATCGAAAATGGTGATTAATGCTCGTAAAAATAGAATTCATATTTTGAAATTTGCAAGTTCTAAAAAAGAATTAATTTCAGAGATCTCAAAAACACTTAATTACGCGTATTTGGACGACAATTTTTGACCTGGGACGCAGAAAATCACTGAAGCGGGAGTCCTCCGTACGCCTGTAATAGGTGCGTGGAAAAATTCAAAGATTTGCCAGTCCTGTTTCAGCCACCCGCTTTGTGGGAAAATGTGCTGATCAGTTAGCTGTGCTGATATTTACAATGCCAGAATTCAGTGACTGAAAGATTCCTTGATGTACATACATGCTGCCATTTTATAAGAGTACATAAAAAAAGAACATGTTGCAATAGCTAGACGACTAGTTCAAAGGCTTTGACTGGCGGCCGGGTGAGAAAATGTACTGATATTTAGTGATTGAATTCATAGGCAGAAAGACCCAGTTTTAAAATCCTAGCAAGACCTCTGTTTAAAGATATAATTTATTAGATAAGTTTTTATGATAAATAGTTGCCAGTATACTATAATAAACAGTCTGGTGAAATAGCGATCAATGAAAACTTCTGGTAAATGCTAACTGGTGGCAACAGAGAATGAAATAAACACCAGTGAAACGTCTTCCTGTGTGAAAGTCATGTTCTCATCCTCTAATTTCATTTCAGTGTAAACATTATAATTGCAACATATTCTGTTCAGTGAAAACATGAAAAGAGTCAATCGACCGTCACATCGAAACCCGTGAGTACTTCTGTGAGAACCTAATTACATGCCGGCTTTGTTTTGATCAACAACTTGGAGAAGTGTTTGTTGCATTACAAAATCGATTACAAGAGACCTGGGGTGCTGGATTAAGGGTCTTGTAGCTGCCTTTGACGTAAAGCAAAACAGTAAAAGAGACAGTGACGATGATAGTGACTTTGAAGGTTTCAGTGAAACTGATGTCATTAATGCTGAGGCTGTTTGGGAGAAATTCGTACAGACTCATGGTCCTGAGATGGGCATTTCTCTTGATGATATGGAGGAGTGGATTTGTGCTGACAATGATTGCCCCACAACCGAATACATGTCAGATGAAACAATAATTAATTCTGTAACGAACAAATTTGCAGCAGAAGATGATTCTAACTGGAGTACCACAAGTGTTGAAAGTGATGCAGACGCAGATGTTGCACCACCTCCCCCCTCTGCACAGGAAGCAATCAAATATTTTGATATTGCCATAAGGTGGCTGGAGACCCAACATGTTGACTACATAAAGCTCATGCAGTTGAGAAATCTGAGGGATTTTGCTCGGCAGCAGAAAAACCAAGGAGTAACACACACAAAAAAATGAACTGATTTTTTAAAAAAAGTGAACTGATATTTGTCAAGCGTGGCACAAACGGCAAGTATTAACTTGTTCTAATTTACGTTGTTTTAAATTTGTAGCCCCATTAAATATGTTAGTACTGATTAACCCTTGTTTTTTGTTTTCCATTTTACTTCTATCGCAATCAAATCTATCTATATATCTATCGTTCGATCGATACTGTTTCTCAAAAAGAGTCGATCTTTTGTATATAAAAAACGTCTAATTTGGATCAAACAATAAAACTAGAATGTATCCAATTCAACATAAAAATTAGTGACGTAGTACACAATGTGTGAAGTGGTACACATTAAGCGAACGGAAACCACGTGGAATAATGTTTTCGATGATCGCCTCAAAATACTGTAATTTATCCTGAAATTAATGTTGCTGTATGAGGAAATAATAAACAAAGTACACTGTTATTAAGAGATATTAATTCACAGTTAATCTCAGCACAATTATAAAGTGAGTATTCAACAGTATAATCTGCCTACCCCCCCTCTTATTTTTCCTTTATGTCGTCGATCACTTTATTGGTTTTGGGCTTATTTTAAAGGTCCCTCGATAACTCGCGCCTCACTTATAGTGCGGTCAATGTTTCTGGACCCCGATGTGCGCGAGTTATCGAGGGAGTGGTGTATGACCATATTGTACTCTATATTATTATTAGATTACGTACTACAATGTAATGTATCTATGACCGTATTGTACTCTATATTATTTAAGTATCAGATTATGTATCGCATTGTAATGTATCTATGACCATATTGTACTAAATATTATTAAGTAGTGGATTATGTATTGCAATGTAATGTATCTATGACTGTATTGTACTCTATATTATTTAAGTATTAGATTATGTATTGCAATGTAATGTATCTATGACAATATTGTACTCTATATTATTTAAGTATTAGATTATGTATTGCATTGTAATGTATCTATGACCATATTGTACTAAATATTATTAAGTAGTGGATTATGTATTGCAATGTAATGTATCTATGACTGTATTGTACTCTATATTATTTAAGTATTGGATTATGTATTGCAATGTAATGTATCTATGACTGTATTGTACTCTATATTATTTAAGTATTAGATTATGTATTGCAATGTAATGTATCTATGACCATATTGTACTCTATATTATTTAAGTATTAGATTATGTATTGCATTGTAATGCATCTACAGTGTATCCCCCAGGGGAGTAAAACTGAAGGTTAAAAAAAAATTTGATGTCAGAACTCAGTAGGGGTGAGTATTGCCAGGAAAATATGTATTGCAATATATTGCAATATGGCATGTCTGTACTGCGATACGTATCAATACATATTGGTCATTGATAGTATTTATGACTGGAATGTTGATATTGTATATTTTGTACTGAAATAATATGCAATTTCCTTGCATTTAATAAAATATGAAGAAAATGAAACCATCTTGCTTATAATTCAACCAAAACATCCAGTAACTGTAATAATCACATCACTTGTTTAGAAAATAAAAATTATATCAACATGTGAAAACTTCTACAAGCAAGAAACAAAATACTGGAAGAGAGTTGTAGAATTATTTTGCCTGATTAGAAAGTCTTCAAATCAATATCATCTAACGATTCATTTCTTGTAGTACAAAACATGACAAGGGATAAACAAAAGAAAAACAACACATAATCACAAATTATCACATTGATGAATATCCTACTTTGATTAGAAAAATGAATAATATAGTAAGTTAATAATATCAGTGATTCCCAACCTTTCTTGGTTTGAACCTGAGAGACTAATTACTTAACACCAATGCCATGTTTAAAAATCATTTGTTTGATACAACACTGTACAGCCGCAAATCGTGAATGATGAAACTAGCAATGGCACGAGTGATAGCTGTGGATCTTGGTGATGAAGATTTGTATTAAGTCTGTGCACCTAGCATAACAGCAATCTTTGGTTGTCGATCTGAAACAATACGTACACTTTTAATGGAACCTTCGACTGTTGCGTTAGAGGTTGTGTCACTCTGTTGCACAGTACTTATGGAAAGTAATGAGCGATGGTGACGCCGTAAATGAGTCGAGAGTTTCGTCGTACCGCCTGCATGCTTGATTTCAGTTTTGCACATATTACACACAGCAACAGTTTTGGCAATTGTATTAGTGCCAATCTCCCCCTTTTTAGTGAAAAATTATTCCAAACAGAACTCTTTGCTCTTGGGTTCTTTACTAGCTCATACACTGGATGCTGCCATTTTGGTAACTACGTTAAGACTAATAAAAGACATTGGTGTGCTCAAAGCTAGTTATGGACTGGCTAATGTTGGTGAAGAAAATAAAACCGGTATACCAGTATTACTAAACTCGTATCGCGATATACCGTTTCAGGTATTTTGTATCGCAATTTACCAGTTAATCGGTATATCGTTACACCCTTAGAACTCAGGATCAAATAAAAAATGTGGGGGTCAAAAATGTCCTGACAAATTTTCATCTGACTCGTACTTTCTCAGCTTGAAATAGGATATTGCAACTTGCACATAATACTCTTTCTCTCTATAAACATACAAATAAACCAACATGCACAATTAACAAAAATATGCACTGTCCAATCAAAGAATAATTTTTATCAGTTTCTTTTTCTTTTAAAGTCGTACTTTTAACAGTCTCCTTATAATCTTTTTGAAGCAATATTATAGACCAACACATTACATACAAGCCAATACAAAAAGCCTAATAAATCTTTATAACCAAATAGCAGTTAATTTACTGCCTGTCATAAAATGTGTACTATCATCAGTTTCATTGTACTTCGTCCTAGAACAAATTTATCAAAAAATCAAGGGGGCTAATGATTCATCTTGTTTTTAATAAGTTGCACTTGAACTTTAAGATCTTTCTCTTATTGTAGCAAAGTTAAAAACCAACAAAATCTGCAATGACCCCCTGACTAATCCAAATAAACGCATTGTCTCGGCAAGTTTACTGATTTCTTTGTTGTGAAAGAATGTCTTGGGTTATAATGTATTTTCCAGATATCTTGTGGTGAACAAGGGCAGATTTTTTAAAATTCTTAAACCTGTCACGAAAGGATTATTCACTTTTGCAGTCTTCGCAATCACGTGATCAGAAGACACACCGGTATTAATCCTAATGGATGTGCCGTATTCCATTCAAGGGAATTATTTTCTCCATATTTCATTAAAGTTAGATCCACAGTTACTCTTTTGTGTTCTGCTTCTTTCACTTTCTTTGCTAATGGTTCGTAGTGCATGACATTTTAATCTGGAGATCACTTTCTAGTGCAACAAGCATTGAGGTTAAACATCAAGATGACATCTTGCTGAAAATCAAGTGATAGCTCGCGAGATTAGGGGAAGCTACTCTGCTATACAAATAGAGGAGCGCAATACATGGAGTAAACAAAGCGGGGAACCAGTCAATGCATATGCTCGAAGCAAACATGATGCCACCCCTCGTCCAATGCATTGGATATTAAATAAATCCTCATTTCATTATGTGAATCCTTTGTGTAAAAAAAACCCACACATGGCAACAAAATGTGAGCATCAATTTTCTCCAGTGTGCATCCCTGACGCACAAATGTGTGTAAAGGGAAACACTGATCTATGACTGCAATGTAATGTACCTACGACTGTATTGTATCTATGACCATATTGTACTCTATATTATTTAAGTATTAGATTATGTATTGCAATATAATGTATCTATGACCATACTGTACTCTATATTATTTAAGTATTAGATTATGTACTGCAATGTAATGTATCTATGACCATACTGTACTCTATATTATTTAAGTATCAGATTATGTATTGCAATATAATGTATCTATGACTGTATTGTACTCTATATTATTTAAGTATTAGATTATGTATTGCATTGTATTGTATCTATGACCATATTGTACTCTATATTATTTAAGTATTAGATTATGTATTGCATTGTATTGTATCTATGACCATATTGTACTCTATATTATTTAAGTATTAGATTATGTATTGCATTGTATTGTATCTATGACCATATTGTACTCTATATTATTTAAGTATTAGATTATGTATTGCAATGTAATGTATCTATGACCATATTGTACTCTATATCATTTAAGTATCAGATTATGTACTGCAATGTAATGTATCTATGACCATATTGTACTCTATATTATTTAAGTATTAGATTATGTACTGCAATGTAATGTATCTATGACCATACTGTACTCTATATTATTTAAGTATTGGATTATGTACTACAATGTAATGTATCTATGACCATATTGTACTCTATATTATTTAAGTATCAGATTATGTATTGCAATATAATGTATCTATGACTGTATTGTACTCTATATTATTTAAGTATTAGATTATGTATTGCATTGTATTGTATCTATGACCATATTGTACTCTATATTATTTAAGCATTAGATTATGTACTACAATGTAATGTATCTATGACCATACTGTACTCTATATTATTTAAGTATTGGATTATGTACTACAATGTAATGTATCTATGACCATATTGTACTCTATATTATTTAAGTATCAGATTATGTATTGCAATATAATGTATCTATGACTGTATTGTACTCTATATTATTTAAGTATTAGATTATGTATTGCATTGTATTGTATCTATGACCATATTGTACTCTATATTATTTAAGTATTAGATTATGTACTGCAATGTAATGTATCTATGACCATATTGTACTCTATATCACTTAAGTATTGGATTATGTACTGCAATGTAATGTATCTATGACCATATTGTACTCTATATTATTTAAGCATTAGATTATGTACTACAATGTAATGTATCTATGACCATATTGTACTCTATATTATTTAAGCATTAGATTATGTACTGCAATGTAATGTATCTGTGACCGTATTGTACTCTATATTATTTAAGTATCAGATTATGTATTGCAATATAATGTATCTATGACTGTATTGTACTCTATATTATTTAAGTATTAGATTATGTACTACAATGTAATGTATCTATGACTGTATTGTACTCTATATTAGACAATATTGTACTCTATATTATTTAAGCAACAGACATGGCCATGATCTACAAAAACCTTGACCTAACTAAAATTTAACCAAGGTGTGATAGACGAATGGGTGACATGGTTAACTTATGTTTATTCCTCATTCATGCTATACTGTCACTCACACTTGCAAACATCGCCAAAGGCAATTACATTTTTTACGCTGAATCTGTACTGTAGGTATCTGATTTTTGCAGTATAAAGTGACTACTGTCCACTAAGCATATTTTCAAAGTTGTGCTAATGATAAAAGACCTGATGCAAAAGGGACAAGTTTAGCATAAAATAAATTATTCATAGTTTAAAGAAACATAATTCGGCGATATGGGAGTTATTAAAGAAAAGACTAAACAAAAATATGAACAATATGTGGTATAATAACATGGGTCTAACTAGGACAAATTTACTTCACGGCTGGGCATAAGGCCAAATAAAAATGAATGAGCGGTTCATGTTAAAAGACTGACCCCATTTTGTCCTGCTGATGGACGACAAAGAAAATAAAACCCAAAGGGATGTAACCATGATCAAAGTTAAATTCTGGACGAGAACGACACTTATTTTCTAGTTTATAATTCATTTAAATATGTCTGGACAAAACACACAAAAAAAATGTTTATACCAAACTATTTATCTTATTTTCCCCCAATGTAACCAGAACCATGCATATTTTTTCAATTTGGCCTAAAAAGAACTGAAGAAAATGGAAAGAAACCTGTGCTGAAGCCCCACAAGGCCCATACATATTGTGTGTGCGACATCAAGCTCTGTTGGCCAGTTACCCACTGCAACACAACCAAAAACTCCACATGCCTCCCGTAATCCAGCATCATCTGTCATGGTTCAGTATTTGTGTTGCAAATCCTTTTTGTTATGGTTTTACTATTTGCCTTGATGGAAATCCTCAACAACTGAAAAGAAATTGGGACTGGAAAAATCATTTAACCAAAAATGAAGCTATCAGAAGACAAAATGTTTACATGCGTATATTTTGTATACACAGTTTGAGGTACCTAAGGTATGACCTTCATGCCGAACATATCTTCCGTTTTGCAACTGTTACTTCATTGCCAGAACAATGCAATGGCATTTCTCTCCAATTGGCACTGCATTAACAATCATGTTAAATATAATAGGCAATTTCTGAGGTCAGTATACAAAATTTCCTAAACCTTAAATATCACACTGGATATCTCTGCAGTTATTTCATGACTAAAAACTTGTATGTGAATATAATATATTAACCTTTCGTAACTCGTACACTAGCTGTTAAGAAGCAATTCAAATGATGTAACTTTAACTGCATTCATTTTTTGTCCATTCCAATGTGATGTCTACTAGTCTTCTATAACTGATGTTTATCTGCATGAAACAGATATCTCAAAATAACTGCAGAAGGTATGATTAGGAATTAGAAACTCCAATACAGTAGCCTATGTTTTAAAAACTCCCCTAATTTCACAATAAAAGAATTCTCAATTTTAGAAATGGTGGATCAAACAATTTATTCTTGATATCATCTCGACCTACAACCATATAATTTACAACATATATTATCTATATGACTGATATTTTAAATGATCCAGCAGGAAGTTGCAGCAGCTCAGTTGGTAAAGTGTTGGACATGTAATCCAAGGGTCGCAGGTTTGGTACACACCTAGGCCAGCCCAGGTTGGCTGCCTGTGTTCTTGGGAAATGGACTTCACTACCATCTCCTTGCAATTATGTCTTTTAAGTACTGTTAAAACCAGCCAAACAAAACAAAAGAAACATGACCAGCAACATTAACAGACAGACAGAATCATAGATAAATATTCCTTGAAAATGCACTGGATCCATAATGAGATTGCATGTTTCTGGAATTAAGATAAATGCAAAAAATACTGCAACACCTATTGTTTTTCAGTAACCTAAATGCTCTTTACTCTCAAGGTGTCTGAAAAAGACAACTGCAAAATAAAATGAAGTGTTGAATTTACAAAACTGTACATGGGTTTTATGTTTGATGGTCTGTATTGATTGAAAATTGCAGATCTCGCTCCTTATGGACTAGAACTGCAATGTTAAAATGAAATAAATAAGGTGCAGTATCTACAATTTCCAAGATTGAAATTTAAATCTGTTTTATGATAACTGACATTTTTTAATCATCCAGATCATGCAGAGTACCTTAAGGAGCTAGTGCTCAATAGGGATGTCTTCAAAATGCAATCGATCTTTCATAATACAATACAGACACATCAGAATGAAAAATATAATCTGTGCTATGATCATCCTTTGGGGGGTGGGGGGAGAGAGGGTGCTGTTGAAAAGCATGAAAGTGAGACTAATAGAATCTATGTTCAATGCACGAAAAAACAGAAATAAACACATTTGATATTATGACTGTATTATCACATTTAATCAATGGATGTCATAAGAAATTAACAATAAGTAATTAATATCCTTTATACGGTTAATTTGTAACTTTCATCAGTTCTAATTGCAACATATTCTATGGAAGGCAATGGTACAATACAACTAGCTGGTACAGTTCTAACAAAGTGTCTAGTCACTGAGGAAATTTATAATTCACACGTTCTTGGAAATTTGTATTTTCTGTCCTTGAAATATGGTAAGTGTTTGCAATCGCATTATTATGTTTGATTTGACTTGGGCAAATTTTGTGTTTTGGACAAAGAGGACATAAAAACGCTTCTACACAACACACTTGCAGTAGCTCTGAGTGAGTTTGGATTTGCATAGTCAGTGATGTGTATTGCCTGTGTGTCTGGTGCACTATCAAAAAGCTCAGCTTGTGTGTGTGGTGTCTCAATTTTTTTATGGTGTGTTATCAAGGTTGGAGACACCTTAAATTGCTTTATGAATTAATTTCTTTTTGTTATATACCTGTTGTTGTTGCTGTTTGATTTTATAACAACTCCACTAGGCACCACAGAAGGAAGAATGGGTTTCTTCTTTTTAAAACTAGTTCCAAGTGCGTCGACACCTATAAATGAACATGCTGCCCTTAGGCTGATCAAGAGTAAGGTTAGTAAGGCTGCTGAATTTCTCTGTTGGGCGAGAAAACTGAAAGCAAAGCCAAATAATGAATTGCTGGGATTTTCTTTTCAATCAAGTTATATTTTCGAATCTTTTATCCCACGATAATTTTGTGAAACTAATAAGTGTGGATCAATATTTGTTCTACAAAATGGACCAAGATTTTTCCTCCCCATGCTGTCCAAAGGCCAGAAATATTTTTTCAACCAGTTACTCGAAAACACCAAAATATGCTCAAAAATTTAAATACACCAAAATACTGAATTATATACAAGATTTTGGAATACATATTGATGTAAACATTGAAATTATGATTAGTAATAGTTTTCATATAAATGAGAAGCAAAATAAAATTTGATTTACACTAGCATTTATTTATCTTTTACCAATTTCAAGCATAAGTTATGCATAGATGTCATTTGGTTGTACTCAATTTTTCAAAAGTTACAAAAAATTAACGTAGGCTAAGACGAGAAAAGATGACTTGAAATGACTACTGAAGCTTATTTATTCAGTGAAAAATCTTTTCCCCATTGTTATTCTGTCCTTTTGACCCAGTGATCAATGTTGACAAGGTAGTGCAAACATCCTTCACTGAGGCAATAATTACCCACGTTTCTCAGGAAACGATATCTCTCTTCCAGCACACTGGTCACTAATTGCCAAAGCATTTTGACAAACTTTGGTAAATCAGCTAGTTTCCATTTTGTGGCCGATTTTAGGATGTGATTTGCACTCTTGAAGTTGTTTGACCATGTGCTTGTAATTTTGCTGTCACTGACCAGGTCAATGACATGCTCTTTCAGTATTGCATACCATTTTGTGTCAAAGTAAGTGCGAAACTTTCTGTCATGGATGGTGGAACGTAAATGGTCGAGTCTGTCTTGGCGGGTGTCAACAACTATTTTTTGTACATAATCGTTTAAACCAAGCACTTCCTGGCAATCTTTTAACAGAAACCCAACTATATCTTTCATGTGTCTGTGTTTTGCTTTTGACAGTGAGTACAAAGAACATGTGCTACCAAACAAACAGCCCTTTATTGCGGGTTTGAATGCCAATTCCTATCTGTGCAGATTGTCATTAACTCCAGCTGGTTATCTGTCAAGTTGTCAACAATGTCATGGAGGAACAAAGAATGGGCCTTGGTGCTGGAGTTGGTATGGATGAAAGTTGGGCTGAACACAATCGCATGGTCATCTGCAGATCGCTTTTTAATGGAGAGGTCTTTGAATATTGTCATAGTTACATGAAATCACAGAGATTGTCGGTCTTGTCCATTCCAAAAATGCTACCACCTTCAATATAGTACCACCTTCAATATAGTAGAACCTCTTAATGTCTGTGATCTGTTGTTCCTTGTAAAGAGTCACGACCAAGTGTTATAAGCCATTCATATGTTTCAGTTTGGATGAATCTGCTTATTTTGGTCATTTCTTCCACACAAACAATACGATCGGCGATGTTCCCCGATTGGGATGGGCTACACTTTGTTTTTGCTATTGAATGTTTAATATTTCAGAGCTGTTTCTCACTTCTTGGATCCATTTCGCAGATGGGCAAGTTTTTTTTTTTTTTTACAAAAAGCATACCATTCGCAAAAAAGGATCTTTTTGGAAATACTTTATATACAAAAAAAGATATATTAAATTCTATGCAGAAGGAATTATTTTACAATATAATTTAATCTGTGAAATAAAAGTATTAATTGAAACTGATGATAACTTTTGTAACTTTTCATAATTTTTTGTACCTTGTTGCATTTTAGTCATACCAATTATGGCATTGTATTATATAAATCAATCTTTTCATGTTTAGACTGCGCTTTTTTGGCACTCATATTAGTAATAATTATGATTATACCTCTCAGGGGACTGACATGTATGAACTTAAAACAAAGCAGTTCTGGTTCACATTTAATATAATTTCCCTCTGATCGGTTACCTGGGTAACCAATCATTAGGATAGCTGGGTACCCGGTTGACTTGTTCAAAAATTTTGACATCTCTATTCCAGAGCTGTTTTTGTCTATCATTACTCTAACACTATTGTTTGTAGCAGAATCATCTCTGGTCAAGAAGAATAGAATCATGAATGTATGAAATTAAGTGTAAATATCAAATTTTGCCAAAAAATGCATAAAACGTTTTTATTTTATTTGTTAAATACATTCCCTGGTATGTTTTTCTCTGTTTCAATATCCCGACTTATAAAAATACTCCCACTCTTGCCGGGTTCGTTTGTCCATAAAGTACGACCAAGTAATCTTATTACATGAATTTTTTCATAAAATAGAAAAAAATTAAATTCGTTTCAAAATAACATGAATCCAAGTTTATTTTGCATTTGTATCATTATTAAAACACATTCAATTGACTATGGTAAAAACCAGTGTATTTCTGTTTTTAAGCTAAGGTCGATGTTTCTAGTAACCTATTTTCAACCAAACCCCCACCCCACCCCTTAAATGGTCGGTCCTATTTCAAGTCCACTTTTAATTGTGTTAATTGTATCAGTAACTTCGACCAATATGACAACAATCTACATGTGGAAAGACCGCTAACATACAACCTTCGTATTCAAGTCAGATCTAAACACATAATGAACACGTCGCCTTTCTACGCACATCATATTATATGGACCGTGACCTTGCAGCATTACGCACGTGGCTTGTATGCCTATGAATGAAAACTTATAAACTGTAAGATTATACTCAGATGTGTTATGCTTGAACAATTGTCTCGTATCTATGAAAAAAAATATTACCATTTGCTCCTTAAGACCCTTCCATTATTATCATCGTTCCAGCACCCGTTGTACCGCACACAACTGATTGAATGCACCGCCAGTGTCTGTAAGTGATGCTCATTGGTTAGGGGCTCTAAGAGGGGGTCATCACAAGTCACATCAATAAATAATATTATTTTGTCGTTGTAGCTTTGCTAGAAGAAAAATAATAATAGCTGAGAAGTGAAATGCCTGTATTAGTGCTTAAACATATACCAACACTAAATATTATTAATTATTATTATTATTACTAAGAGATGATTTCCAAAGCGGATTTTGAGGGTAGTGACTATAAAATTTCGTCTCGTAAACACCATAACATTAGCCCTAATTTATGCGGGAAAATTTTGTCACGTGGTGGTGTGTTGTCTTCTTTGTGACCACGTGTGTTGTGGCAGAAGATTGAATCTTAGAAGCGCATTTTACAGGACACGAAATTTTGTCATCAGGCTTAAGCGAGTTATTTTTGTTAAATATTGCAACATGGGTACCAAAGGTAAACTGTTGTTGTGAATTACTGAGATATGAATAGGTTTTGCTTACTCTGTAGACCCGTGACAATTTCCGCGCGTGCCTGCAAACGCAAAATGTCAATCGGGGATCATCATTTATGAGATGTGATATATATGTTGTTTTTTTTAGTTAACAAGTGTATATTTTAATTTATTTATGTGTTCTGTATTTAATATAATGTGAATTCGCTTTTATTTGTTGATAAAGTTGACAAAATTGTGGGGCCCCAACAAAGGTATATGTGTAGTACCGGTCTCCTTTTTGCTGGTCTGACTATACTAACCCATTTGTTTTGTACCTCCTACTGATTTCAATACTGGAAACCTTTAATGTGATAAAAATTGCAAAGAACTTAGTCAATTCATTCATTGATTTATAATTTCTAAACTAACTGAGTAGAGTGGCCCTAACACCATCATCTGCACTTTTCGTGCTTAAGCCTCAACTTCCTAAGGGGCAGGGACCAGTTTTTATGTACAAATTTAATGCCGCAATCAGCGATCTACTATAAAAAAAATCATGCAGAAGTCAAATACACAAGTGAGGTAAAAAAAAAAAGGTCCATATTTTTGGATGCCTATATTAAAACAAAGCGTAAGAATATTGTCCGCTTGATGAAAGAAGTCAATGCCAGTTTATAGCAGAAGTTTATGCACCCCAACCCCAAATTTCAACCTGCAGTTTTCATGTCCGAAGGTCATTTTTGACACCATGTGATGTTCACAGTGCAAACACAAGCCCTTTTCCTAGATGACAATTCTGCAAAACGGTGTGTACTAAACAGGCCAATGCAATTGAAAATCATCCAAGCGATTTTTGAGATATTCTACTTGCCCCAAACCCATGTGTTTACTGCTGTGGGAGGCTAGAAGTTCATCCCAGCCGACAATTGCAGGGTTTGCAAAGATTTGAAAAGTACTTGAATTTTCAACTGCTGGATAAAAAGTGCTTAATTTTTGAAAATCCTCTTGAAAAGTGCTTATTTTTAATGTCAGTGGGAGAAATTGCTTGAAAATGAGCAAAAATCCTTAAAAAGTGCTATAATTTTTAAGAACATAAAAGACCAAATTTTGTACAAATATAAACCTCAGTGAAAAAATTGAAGAAAATGTCCGATCGACTATAGGACATGCGTTACTAATGGTATGGAATAATGGCAGCCAGCCTGGAAATGGGTGAACATAAAATAGAGTATATTTGGTTTAGGTTGACCAGGATTGGTTAATAATGTAAGTTATGTTGTAGGAAAAAGAATCTTTTGAGAGCTTATCCTAGTTGTAAGTGAAAAAAATAGAGACATTGTTTTATTGATGGAATTTCAGTCCCTTAACAGCCTTGAGGTTGGAACAATCATTAATAAAATTAGCTTCTGACTCTTTGGTGCAGAATTGAAGCACGTGTTTCAAACACATGAAGGTCCAGAATATGCAGCGGCTCATATCCTTTTCTCTACACAGAAGCTGAAATCCAGGTTTCGTCTATACTGATAAATATAGGTTTGATCATGAGTACTCCAAAATTTTAAGTTATTGAATTTTTAATATGGTGTGTACATAGGTTTACTATGGGCACTGAATTAGTACTGTGAGTTATATATGCCTTTTACTTTCTATGGCTTGGTCAGTAACTAAGAAAAGGGAGATTACTCATGATTTCCATTTAGCACCACTGTGGGAATGGCAAATGGCGACTTTCTGTTTCTTGCATCACAACCTCGTGGCTTTGGTTTCTACATGAAAATGTTGCCAGGGAAGTGTGTTTTTAATTGTGAATGGAAAGGCTCTTATAAGTGGATCAAGGAGACCCAGGATAGACACAAAGCTTTGTGTTGTGTGTGCAACAGACTTATAAGCATCGGGGATATGGGTGAGAGTGTTCTTAAATCACACCATAAAGGTGCAAAACACCGGAAAAGTGAAACATCAGTGTCAGGAATGAGTTTGGTATATTTTGCAATAAAAACAGACAAAATCAAGACATGTGCCAGAGACACTGACATTATATCTAAGAGTCGCATTCCGATAAATGTTACCTTCAACCACAGTCAACATCTGCAAATATTTCCAAATTCCTTTTCAAGAACAATGTTCTGAAGTCAGAAATTTTGTGGACAATGCATACTGTGGTCACATATGCATCTTACAAATCAAATGAGCATATAGCTGACATTTTTTATGCTATGTTCCCAGACAGTGCTTTGGCTGCCAAGGTTTCGTGTGCAGAACAGAAGGGGCCCCGAGTGGTCTAAAGCACTCTCCGTTACGGGTTACTGTCATCTCACCTCTGTCTGCGTGGGTTCAAGTCTCGGATTCGGCCAATGTAGGTATGTGAGAAAGCTTGCCAGTAGCTTCTCATGGGTTGGTGGTTCTTTCTGGGGTTTTCCAGGGTTCTTCCTCCACCATTAATACTGGCCGCCATGTATAGCCTATCATGTGCTGAAAAATGGCATTCAACCCAACAACAACAACAGTAGAACGGAAAACATCTTGTGTTTTTGGCATTGTATAACACCTTTAAAAAATTAAGAAAAAAGCAGGCCAGATTAGATTATGAAATACTTGTGAAGATAGCAGAAAAAACACTAAAAGGCAACTTCTTGCACAGGCCAATGCTAATAGAAGAGGAGCTGAGGAAAAACTTGGAATTTATGAAGGTCTTTGCAGGAAGATGGATGCTAAGATCAAGGAGGTGAAGAGGAATTAAGTACAGAAGAAGAACTAGTTAATAAACTTTTTGTTAATTTGACTTTTTGTTTATTGTACCTATGTGCTTTGAGTAATGAGATATATCCAACATAGCAATTGTAATCCTAAAGTTTAATGTTGAAATCTTTCTTCAGCTTATTTGTTGTTTTAAAATCTTTTTGAAATCTTGTAACAAATAGTATATAACATGTCTTTTCACGAAGTGGGTAAATGACTTTGTGAGAGAATTTGAGAGAAGCAGCCCTTGAGATCACTTGTCAGTATTAGGATTGCAGTATGATATTTGTTGACATAAACAAAAAGAAATAGGCCATTATTTCCCGTTAGGCCTACTGGTTCACTTACAGTTTCAAACTAGTTTTATGACAAAATAGTGTACAAGAGGCAGTTAATAAATATCCAGATCACCGATTCTGATCTTAAAACACAAGTTTGTATGTTTTATCATCAAAGGATATCATGCAGGAAATTGATAGTTGCTACCTTACTCAGAAAAGGGTTAATGGTCAATCAGCTATCAAAACATAATACTTGTGAATGGGCAAGAGTTTGTTTGTCAACGTAATTGATATAAAAACTAGGCCTAGCTACTAATGCCTTGATGAATACATTTTGCTACAACACTAAAACTAACCGGGCTAAGGCGAGGGGCATTTCAATAAAATATGGAATGGTCAGTCAATATACCTCTTAAATAATCACATGGCAAAGTCGTTTTCGCTTTCCCAACAGAAGAAGGCAAAGTTTACATTTTTAGGCGACTTGTCACCCATTTACGAATGGCATTTTGTCTAAGTATTCTAAGGTCACGTTCACTGCTTATTCCGCTACATTCGGAAATGAACACAATAACGAAAGCTAAAGTTTTTTATTTGATGTACTTTTATAAATGACCACATGTACATCTCTGAATTCAATCACTGTAAATATCAGTACATTTTCCCACCCAACTGCCAGTCAAAGCCTTTGAACTTGTTGCCCTGCTATTGAATCATGTTCTTTTTGATGTACTCTTATAAAATGGCAACATGTGTGTACATCAAGGGATCTTTCAGTCACTGGATTCTGTCACTGTAAATATCAGCACAGCTAATTGATCAACACATTTTCCCACGAAGCAAGTGGCTAAAGAAGGACTGGCTAGTCTTTAAATTTTGCCGCACACCTATTACATGCGTATGGAGGACTCCTGCCTTAGTGATTTTCTGTGTCTCAGATCAAAAATTGGCATCCAAATACGCATAATTAAGCGTTTTCAAAATCTCTTTATAACAAGTAGTCCTGGATGTTAATGTCAATATCATTTTAGCTTTACACGTATCTATAAATTCATCTAATTGGCACAGGATAAGGATCAAAAACTTGTAAAATACACAATGAAAAATGTACATGGGTTCAAATTCTTTTAGTATGATGTAGCTATTTATTCATCAGTATTTTGCTACAGAAAGCATGCACACCAGGTTTGTTGTTCTTATTTTGTGGAATAATTATTATTCTAACAAATATTGTATGGTCTTAGTGGGTTTGCAATAGTGTTTTGTACATTTCATGCTTATGTACAGAACAGGTGCCATTCACAATCTGATGGATGCCAGTGAGAGCTCATGTACTGTTAACCTTGTAGTTCACAATTACATCATAACTTTCAAAGTTTGGAAAGTGACATCATCATTCAGAAGATATTATTAATGATGATTCTCATTAACACACATCTGTAATGCTTTATCTGATAGGCTAATAAAAATTAGTGGACTGGGAATTCCACAAGTCAGCAGAATGTGAACTTTTATTTGTGTCTGTGAGATCTCCATGTAGGACTGTAGAGATCTGATTTTAATTAGATTTGGGTACCATTTTGTGTACAGCAACTTTTTTCCATCTCCATTCCAGACCAGTAGTACATTAATGATAGATTTTATTGCTTTTATGCATGACCGTAACAGATACCTAGATGGAGTCCCAGGACGTGCTATACATTCCAATGCTTCTTTCAGCTATACTATAGCCCTGGGAAGGGGCAGAGTTGATGGTGTGTAACTTAGTATTGTGGATGGGAACACGTCAGTACGTTTTCTGTAATTATATTTTTAAAAAATGTTTTCAGAGTCTCACAGATTTTGAAAATCCTCAAAAAAAATTAAAAAGTGTTCAAAGTTTTTGAAAAAAATGCGTCAGATATGCTTTAACATCACTTTAAATGTCCTTGAACTTTGGCAGTATTTGACTTGTTACTATTAAGTACTTTATTTTTACCTATTTATTTAATTTTGGGGTAAACTTATTATTCTAATCTTCTATTTATCGCACATTAAATTTATTCAGATGCTTTTCCTATTATCCGTTGTCTTATAGCCAGACTGTGATTGTTTTTTACTGAAACCTTTAAATTATAATTGTGTAACTGGTGGTAAACCAATCAAGACAAATGGCTGATGAAGTATAGTGAATGTTCACCTTGTCATGTGCTTTAACAATATGCAAAGGTATACTCAATCACAAATGGATTACAGATCCCAAGTAATCAAAGATTAGGGAATTCAAAAGGTACAAGTCCATGGCAACATGCACTTTGTGTATAAAGTTAAGTGATTTGGCGGGGGGGGAATCAGAGTATACCTTACCTTTCCTCGCAGATGAGGACTAAAATACTTTTGAACCGACAGTCAGTTTTCAATCCTATGAACAGTCAATAATGACTTCTCTTTTGAAGACAGATTCTGAGAAAATTATGTCAGCTACAAATTCCCTTTCCACCTTGTGATGGAGCAAAACCCATATTTGGGCAAGGTTTCTCTCCCAGACAATTGCAGTTGATGTTGACAGATTCATTAAGAAGGAAGATGCCAAATGGGAATTAACATTCACCATTTAAACAAATTGTCACATAAAGATCTAAATGAAATGCCCAGGAATTAAATAATCTTACAGAAAATAGAGTAGAATCCCAGAAAATGTAAGATGTGTAGATTGGAAATTAGTAATGACAGTACCATTATTGTATGTATGTAGATGTTTATATTTCAAGACAAACTTATCACGATTTAATTTATTGGATGGAAAATGGACTCAATATAAATACAGTTCAAAAAAGTTTAAAATTCGACTTTAAAAAGTGGTTAACTGAATTTAAACAAGCAACTAAAAATTGCTTATATTTGGTCCAGAGATTTTATTTGAACCATCAGCTTTTACAGTTGCAATTTGTGCCCATAGATGATGATGATGATGATGATATTTTAGCTAAATGGGTTACTAAAATCAGAAATTGTAGAACTTGTTAATAAATAATTATGTAAATCAATATATTTTCAGAAATTAAAATTGGTTCCAAGGTCATTGAAGGAAAGACGAAGATCGTATATGATCTTCCAGACCAACCTGGCAAGGTTCTGATTCAGTCAAAAGATCGCATCACAGCTGGAGATGGAGAAAGAGCACATGATATGAAGGGGAAGGCAGCCATCTCCACAGCAACTACAGCAGCCATATTGGAACTGCTGAACAGTGCTGGTAGGCATGAACCATCAAAACAAAATTGGATATTAATTAGTTACCCGAGGAATGTTTCTGCTTTCACCTAATGAAATCATTAAAATTAAGTGGATTAGGAGTAGGGGACAGTTACTTCTTGCTTGATTTTCCATACCTGCCAAACCTTATGATTTTGCCTAAGGTCTTATGGAAACAACCCTTAAAATGTGGACTTAAAGAGTAAAAGCACAAATTATAGGAATACGAGTGTTGGCTTTAAAATCATGTTACTGGCTTGTTTGTGTTTTATTCGGATCAGGGTTTCATATTAGATTCATTGGAGTTGATCAGAGAACCAGACAAATTTTACAGGAGTACCTCAGTTGCTTTAAATAGTATGTATTTTATGATGCAAAATGTCTGAATGATCAAGCTGTTGTTGTTTTTTAATGGCATCCGACAATAGACAGGTCAGGACCAAAAAAGGGACAATACAAATATTAAAAAGTTTTAAAAGCACAGAAGAATAAAAAGTAATATTCAGATCATTTGGGGAAAATAGCAGGAAGGGCAACAATTACATTTAGTGGACTACATGACACAAAGATTTTTGTATGTCACATGACAGGGAGGATGAAAACCGTCGCCACAGACCACATGAAATTTAAATTTTGTAAAGGATTACATCAAGTAGAAAAATGGCAGGAAGCTGTTGAGCTACCTAGGGTTTGGAACTGCAGTTTATGAAACAGTACTGGAGGTAATTAAGATTCAAATAAACATTACAAACTTTTTAGTTCAGCACAATTTTTACCATTGGTTCATCAGCCTTTAATCACACATGGACTTTTTTAATGTTTTCCAGTTTGACAATAGCAGTACATGATATTTTGTTACACCTTACTGAAAAGATCTTGTTAGGGTTGGCAGTTCTGGATCTTCCGTGAAGGTATTCATTGAATCCACATGCCAACATACATGCTAACCATTATGCTTTTGGCGTAATTGCGCCTTACGCATAGCTGTATTCGGATTACGTGTTTTCGGTATATCACCCTCCCAAAAAAATTAATAATTTGTTTTCTCATTTTGATTAACAGTCCACAGACCGTATTCTAGAAAAGACGGCTTCTGTGCAACTACGACATAAGAGTACACTTATCTGAAGACTTACATGAACTTTCCTAACAGTATTATGTTCTATTTTTAGCAGTTGCCCTATGCCCAGAAACATGCCGGTTTCTACTTTTAACTTGTGACCTCCGTTTCTATATATAGCAGCTGCAGGAAAGGCTGCTGATAAATTAGAACTCCAAAAGTATCAAATTGGCACTCTACCTGACAATATACTTCATGTGAACAAGAGTTGATTTTTTTCATCTTATTTCCCACCTAAAAGACCCAGTAACTCGGAAATATAAATTTCCTCCTCTTTGTCAGATTATGAAAGGAATATTGGTTCTTTACCATTCTAATGCTGACTGTGAGAGATTGTTCAGTATTATTAACAAAAATAAAACTGAATTCAGATCCAGGCTCTGTAACCCAGCACTTAGTGCAAAACATTCATAGTCACAGCTAGTACAACGTGTTTTGAAATGCAATACGAATCTATTGCTTTTTAAAGTTCAAAAGTGTTATGTACAAAAACTCGAAGCAGTAATTGATGTTAAAGTCCAGCAGGATAAATAAATCATTTTGTGCATATGCTCATTGAATTTTTATTATATGTGGAATACTCTTTTTGTCCACTTGGATTACACTTTTTCTTTGCCAGAGGTTAGCATATGTGTGCCAGTGGCAAATTAATTATTTAAAAAGACAGACGAATAATTGAAATGGCTTGCCATTAAAAATTCCATTCTAAATTCCCACCTCCACATCCCTTAGCAGTGATCCTGGGTTCAAAATGCAAAATCCACTACATGTATGATTCATCTTTTGCTCAGAATGCATATGCGCAGTTTAGACAGAAAATATTTGAAAATAATTTATACATTTGACTTTCAAATGATTATATAGACCCCAGGCATGGGAGTCTGAGATGTCACCATCCAACTTCTTCATTTTTGGGGCCTGTTTATGCGTCATGTTTCAGTTTTATTTAATTCGTCATGTTTGTTACAAACATTTATTATGTAGTTTGTGCATTAGAGGAAATGTGCATATTTATAACTCCGTTTCTATCATGTTTGAATTCAATTGTGGGCAAAAGTTGGTGTCTTTTTCAGTTGAGAAAATTTGTAAGCTTTCGAAATTGTGATTTCCATTTATCTAGAGAATGTGAACTCAAAAACAACTTTTGTTTAACATTAAGGTGTCCTATATATCCATTTACTGGCTGGAAAATACAAATCACATTGTATTGCAGTACAGAATGTCATTAATTTAATCCATAGTGACATTTGCATTTTATTTCACCAAAAACAACATCCACAGAATACAGTTAATCACATTTTTGATTTATAAAATAATAAACATATCACCGCATGACCTTTTCAGTTGGTGGAAAGGGGGGATGAAGAGAGTGACAAGAAATTTAATAAAATCATCAGTCTACAGAATAAAATGATCAGGAGATTCAGATCGTGCAGTGAAAGCACGAGAAGAGACAAACAAATACCCCAAAATAAATGTGACAAATGGTTTCCTGTTTCAAGAGAAATGTAAAAAGGAAAGGCAAGCATTATAAATCCTCTTTGACTTTTAAAGACATATTTGGGAGGACTAGATGGTATAGTATATTGTGGGATGAGCACCGATGCCGTCTTTCCTAGCTGTCCACTTGATCTTTCATCAGTTTGGTTTATACTTCGCTGTGTACATGTTCAACAAGAGTATAATTTATTCATGTTTTTTGATCCCATGTAAGATTCAAAGGTCATAGCTAAAGGACATGCATAAAATTTTTGGGCCATGATCAAAATTGAGGGGATAGGTTTGGTGGACTAAGGGGCAAAAATGTTATTTAAAATTAAACACATTTCCTAAAGTGAAGTTCTGCAAAGTTTGCGGTTTTCGTGGGTCATGCATGAATCGACGTTTCAGACAGTGTGATTTCTTCCTGGCCAGATAGAGCCAAGTGAAGGGGAAGATAACGCGGTGTAAGTAAGAGATCATGTCTTATGTTTCCGTAACTGGCTCTGAAAGTTGAATAATAAATAATTTGTATAAGTATTGAAAACTTCCTATTTTTAATATTAACACATTAACCCCTGGAAGTTTTTGTCATTTTCATCTGAAAATTGAGTAGGAAATACATTTTGAAAGCTATTTCTGAATACATCCTAAAACACCAACTTTCCAGGTGATCTTCCAATAACATACTGCCTAATTGTGTTAGAAACATTGTTTTTCATTGGCTATTTTGACCCATTATTTTAATATCGAGACCATTCTTTATTCGAAATGCCCATCTTTTCCTACTTTTTCCAAAGGTTCATCTATCTGTCTGCAGTTCATACTGGTCTGCCTTACATCTGAGACCAAAAAGTCTAAAATCCAAACAAAATCGGATTCTGACCACTTGCGAATTTTGGGTAGAAAAATATGAGGTCTTTCCTTCTGTATTTTGTAGTGCAACTAGAAATTCCGGATTATTTGGTATCATCGTAGAGTTACTTCTTTCTACCTTTCTATAATACCACCCACTTTAGTGTATCATACATGACCTCGACGCTACAGAGCTCGGCAGTAGGCTACTACCTCCTGCCATGTAAACACGTTACCAGGGGTTAATGTGTAAAGAAATGTGGCACACCATCATTACGGCTATTCCATTTAAACATAAATGGTACCCAGGGAAGGTACTTTTTACAAAAATATATGCCATGGTACTCCGATTACCCAAATAGTTCTTATGAAAATGATACAAAATTCTAAATACATCTATGGGTGACTATTCTAATTTAAAGTGCCTTCCCTGGGTCCTGTGTATATTTTACTGGAACAGCCCTTAAACACTAACATAAAAAATAGTTGACTAACACTCTTAAGAGAGGAATCTTTGCTATGCTTTCAGATAAAATGTCTTCATATTTTTTAATGGATGGGGGGTAGGAAAGGCTTGGGATTTAACTGGCTTTCTTAAGTTTACATTTGTGTCATTGCCATTAAAATTGTAACAGAGCTTTTTAGACTGTATCAGAAGCTTTGAAATTAGCAGAGAAGATTACAGTATGAATCTACTGTTATATGCCTACAGACATAACTACTAAATGTTTACAACTCATTCTTGACGCAGAATATTAAAGAATTGAATAGGTAGTAGGCACCAGTTTTTTTGCAAGATAAGGTCAGCTTAATTTTCCAGTCATGAATGAGTGTCACTTTTGCCCAAATCACCTGGTGTGACGTTGCTTTATGTGTTTTTGTTTTCAGGCATCAAGACACATTTTATCAGCCAAAACACAGATACTGCTTTTATTGCATACAAGTGTGACATGATTCCGCTAGAATGGGTGACAAGACGAGTTGCAACGGGGTCATTTCTGAAGCGCCACCCAGGGGTCAAAGAGGGCTACAGATTCTGTCCACCTAAACTGGAAACTTTCTTCAAAGTATGTAATAGTATTATTAGTACAACTTGATGCAGACTGGAAGAACATTTTAGATGGCTTAATATCCATCGTCCATCCATTAGCACTAGTGTTTCTTCTTTTAATACATTACCAAATCATAATATCTGAGGAGAACTACTACTAACACCTCGTAGATCCAGCCCTCCCAGATACTACTTTTAGCTCGAGGGAGCTAAAAGTTGTTTACCGATTTATTTGGCGATTGGGCAGAGTGATCTCCCATTACAGATAAGACTTGGCTGCACAAGTTGAGAATATCCCAGTTATTACTAGAGTGGAGGGCACGCTCCTTATGGATGTAATTGTGGGGAAGATGTATGTGTATTATGATTGGGTAAGTATTTTCAGAGAAACATATTATACTAGGAAAATTTGGAGTCTTCTTCGAACACGTTACCCAATCAAAATACCTCAGGAGAATAGGTAAGAGGTGGTGGGAGGTACATTCTCTTTACCCCGGAGATACAGTCTGTGTTCCCATAAGATAATGAGACAACAGCTAGGTAACCCAGAGGTGGGCAAACTTTCCAGTGCAAGTGCCACATACACAAATTTACACCTTGTCGTGGGCCGCATAGTTCATTAAGTAAAATAATTAATATTTGAAATAGCAAAAACAAAAGGTTTTTCTAAATAACATCATAATTAATTTTCAGTTGTTAATATTTGAAAACTTAAACTTACATTTCAAAAGAAGCTCATTTATTTGATAAACAGAGTAACATAGAGTCAGTGCGAATGATGACTTGTTCCTAGGCCGCATGAAAACCCTTGGCAGGCCCTGGTTTGACCACCCCTGAGGTAACCCAACCAGAGGAGACTTCGTCTGTCGGGGTGCAGCTTCAAAAAGATTTTTAAATTCCCGACACATCCATCCAATGTAAGTCATGAAGCTGTGTCTTAGGATGCTGTCAATCGATCTGGAAGGGACACTTGATGACCTGCGGATATAGGTCCTGCCAGATTGAATTGACCTCTCTGGGATGACAGATCAGTGCAGTCAGTAATAATGTTTGTTACAAACAATGGAAACAATGCAGTGCTGACATATTTAAGTTTTCTTGAAGTGTGGCTGTGCAGTGTTAACATTTTTGATAGCTTTCATGAAGTTTGACTGCAGAGTTGAAATTTTTGATGGCTTTCTCAAAGTGTGACTGCATTGTTGACATTTTTGATCGCATTCCTTGAAGTTTGACTGCAGTGTTGACATTGACAGATTTTCTTAAAGTGTGGCTGTGAATTTTTGACTGCTTTTCTTGAAGTGTGATTGTGCAGTGTTGAAGTGTGATTAATGTAATATAAAGTTGATGCATCCAGCTGTAAATGGGTTTGACAAGTTTTTATGCACACATCACTTGTCAGCACACCACTGTTTGCATGAGTAATAGCTGATCCACTTGGAAACAAATATACAGAAATGTTGAGCTTTAGTTTTCATTCCAGTTCATTTGCAGTTCTCCATTTGAAAAGGTGCATGTGACTGTATTTGAGGTTCTGCAGATGATGTAGCAGATGAGAAAAACCTTGTCAGTTTTCTCTGAGCCATTGTGGTTCTAGCAACAACCTTCTCTGGTACTTAACAATTGGAAAAAAAACTGCCTAAAATTTTGTGTCCATGCTTTGTTAATATAATCATTAGAAGTCATTTGCTAACTGTGGTTGGAATTGTTGATACTGCAATCACTCAAGGTGGAAAAATATCAGTCAAACTGAGAAACACCATGGATGAAACAATTTCTTATTTATTGATTGAAATATCGTTTATTTCCTGTGTGAGGTTTGAAAACTCTGCTTTTCGTGATGGTGTCACATGTTCAGAGGCAAACAGTAACAACTTTGATTCACATCAGTCTCATGACCAAGTAGTCACATTAGCTTAGTAGTTATTGTGGATGACTTATGTGACCATAAGTGGGGATTTGAATCTTGCCTAGGTCAGGTAAGGTCTATCACTGTCACATTTGCTTGAACATGGTACTTAACTCTGGTTGGCTGGGCATAATAAAACTTTTTTGTCCTAATGTGACTCCCAAGATCAAACCTCGTTTTCTGATATGCAGTTAGCAATATAGTTTTTATAAGGACTATAAGCATTCATGGGTTGAAATTTCACTTTTCCAACTTGCAATGGCAAGTTGAAAATTTCTAGTTGTTGAGTGAATTTTCTGATATTGATTTGATGCTGACCAGTGTTTCTCTTTAATGAAAAGGATACTATATCAAGAATATTTCCAAATTAATCCTTTCTGCAGGAAGTTTGGGAGGGGGGCATCTTTTGTTTGTTTATTTTGCATCAAGCTCACACAAGCACTTGGCTTACACTGATCAGGAATGAAAAGCAGTTATCACTTGGAGAACAGACTGGTCCCAATTAGTAATTAATTACATGTAGTCTTAGAAGGATTGCATAATAAATTCTGGAAAAAGTACCTTTCACATAATTGAATTTAGGTCACTTGAAGATTTCTATTATAACTGCATGTGTAAGAGTTTATTTTGGGCAAGTAACAATTTCTAGTACTTGCCTGACTGGGAAAGTACCAGTTTCTAGTACTTGCCTGACTGGGCAAGTAACAATTTCTAGTACTTGCCTGACTGGGCAAGTAACAATTTCTAGTATCTGCCTGTCTAGGCAAGTAACAATTTCTAGTACTTGCCTGACTTGGCTGGTGGATTTTTGGAGATTTTTCAACCCCTGACATTGATGTTTCCTGCAGGATGATGCCAACCATGACCCACAGTGGTCATATGAGCAGTGTGTGGCAGCCAAACTTGTCCGTGGAGGCATAGAGATTGGCCCAGCAGAACTGGACATCATGAGCAAGACCACAGTGACAGTGTTTGAGATTTTGGAGAGATGTTGGGCCTCACAGGACTGTTCGCTGATAGACATGAAGATTGAATTTGGAGTTCAGCATGATACAGGTATGTTAATTTGAGAGTTTTATCCTATATTCATTTTGTACAGTGCTATTTAAACTTTCATTAGCTACTTAAGAAGGTTGAACACTACTGTGGTCCTACTAAATTATGGATAATATAGATGTTTGATTGCGCTTGGTTTTACACTCACTGCCTTAAATTGATGAGATCGGTCAGATTGAAATAGAAAAAAATGTAAAGTTGTAAAGAATAGCATTACAGGTGACAATTTGTGCACTTTCATTTTGACGCCATTTATATTGAAGAAAATTTAATTTTGTGCCACTGTACTCATTTTTATGCCATTGCTGGTGCCATGTGATTTGGCTCATGTGCAGATCTGTGCATTATACATTTGGGTTATGCCAATTTCAATTAAAGCCATAACCTCAGCACATGTCTATGGCATATCAAGTTCACCTGTGCTGATAATGGAAGAAAGAATAACAACATGGTGTATCAAAATTATTTTTAATACTTATTACATCGAATCTTCACTTGAGTGAAACTGCTGTCATTATTCCGCAAATATAATAATGACAAAAAATTGATTTTATTCTCTTCAGTTTCTTATGATTTAAGGCTTAAGCTGTGATCCATCTCAATAATCTAAAGTTTAGATACAGCAAACATAAACATGTCATTCTAGTAACAGGTAATAAACTTTCCTCTTGAAATTTAAATCTTTCTGAAAGCACATCTTACTTTATCCACATATTTTAATTGCAAAGTAATAGACTATGAAATACTGATACTAATGTTTGATGCGTCAGTACTAATTCAATACTATATATGTAAATTAATGCATCATTATGTACATAAACTAATTCAACACTATATAAACTAATTAAGCCCACTTATCCACTAACTAATGATAATTATACACTAGAGAACAGTAATAAAGTTCACACTTCATTGATTTTTGGACATAACCTTTGAATAAGCACTTCAGGTTTTGTACTACACATATAGTTGTTACATAAATAATTCTGCAGTTGCAGATGTATTCCGCATGACCAGCTTTCTCAGAGCAAAAGATATGAGTTTTATCTTCAACCACTTTCCTCAGCTGCATGTCTAAGGATGTATAGCCTGCTGATTGCATAGAGGAAGGGGCAGTTGTTACTTTTGTGTCCAGTTCACATTTGCAATGATGACGTGATCCACTTAACACATTCATCAAAATGTACTGATGTTGCAACTTTATGGGATAAGTGGTTCAGGCATGAGATGTTGATTGTTATGTTTCAGTTACCACTTGGCTTCGTGTTGTTTGGTTGCTGCAGCTGTTTCATATTGACCATTCAGACAAAGACATGGTGTTAGGTATTGACCTTGACATTGTTTGGTATGTGCTCATACTGGCTGTAGTATTGTTTTAGCCACAGAACCACCATCATTTGTTAATTTGCAAAATAAAATACGTCTAAAGAATCAATTTGACAGGCCAAATCCACAAATTAAGTAAAATGTCTATGTATATATATATATATATATATATAAGGAGATTTGTGAGTATGTTATTTTGTGCAGTTGGACCAAGAATAAAATGTGCGTTTCCTATTGCACTGGTTTTAAAATTATGTTTTCTTTTTTTTAAAACATGTATTTTTTTAAGGACTTTTTTGTACCATGGGGAAAAGTACTAGGGTCAGCAATGAGAAACAGGAATAGTTGACCGATCAGACACAATTTTTTTGTTTGGTCGAATGTTATACAGATAAATAGTTATGATATATTTTTATTGATTGAAAGAATTGCTAACCTTCTTTCTGGGAAGAGTAGCATGTTTCAGTACAGTGGACTTTACCACAATAGTTTTGGGGGACATGGGTCTACACTTGAATTATTAGACAGACGACATAGGTCTAGTTGAATATAACATATGATTGGTATAATAAGGAAGTATACAGTTTCATTTCAGAAAATCCTCCTTTTTGCCAAGGACCCTCATGCTTTTCTCTGACCTTTTTTCAGGGAAGGGTAATGTGTTTCAAGACAGTTGACTTCTGAAAGTACCACCACAATAGTTCTAACAGTAAAAGTGTTGGAGAAAAACATGTTACGTCTACACTGGAATTTTTAGACCGACGTCATAGGTCTAGTTGAATATAACATATGATTGATATGAGGAATGATACTTAATCCAGTTTCACTTTAGAAAATTCTCCTTCTCTTTCTGTGTGGAGGATTGGAACCCCCTTTGCTGGGCAACCATGGAAGGGATCACCCTAAATGTTCATAATTCTGGCACAAATATTCTGCCAAACAGCCTGTCAAGGATCGACAGGGTTGTCCTTTTGGAATGGTCTCTACACCAATTTGTAGCAGATTGGCTGTTCAGACTGTAAGAGATAACTTGGTTGCAACAAGGCTGAACAACAAGCTCCCCTCTTACATTTCCAGAGTCCTCGACCAGGGGGCCTGGACAGTGGATGCCCTCCAGTTGAACTGGGATTCTTTGTTTGTTTTCACCCTCCCGCTGTGCAGAATTATTATGCAAGTGCTCAAGTCCAGATCTTCACTGCATAGCTCATTTTGATAGCCTCAATGATCGCAATTCAGCAGTCTTCTCGACCTGTTGGTTGACCAGTCACATGACATGCATTGCCTCGCTGTTGCAGCACAAATGATCTCTGATGCACAGTAGTTTACAAGAGTCTCCACCTTCATGCCTGGCTCATCTTAAATGATATGTCTGCTAGGAGAAGTTTTTGACCAAGGTTGCAGATTGCATCATTCAGGCCAGGAGACAGTTTCTGCACAATGTTCAGTAGAAAAGGCATTAATCCTAGCTGTCCCTATGTGAGCATAGTGGTAGTTTGGTCTCTTCTATTTAATGGCTATTGGGCAGTCATGTGCAACACAAGTCCTTTGGCCATGCCATTTGTTCACACCTTATATTTGCAATCTTAAGAGCTGCAAAGGTCATGTTCTCACTTGCTCTCTCATGCCTAGATAGAGTTTCTTGCATACATGCCAGCCATTGCGCTTACACGTTTTTGGTATATTCCCCTCCCCAAAAAATTAATAATTTGTTTTCTCATTTTTTTTATAACATCCACAGACCATATTCTAGAACAGATGGCTTCTATGTAACTACGACATAAGAGTATACTAGCACGATAACTCAACCCCACAACTCTGTGTTGATACTGATGGATGAAGATTTGCATGCACTTTCCTAATAGTATTATGTTCTATTTATAGCAGTTGCCCCATTTCCAAGAAACATGCTGGTTTCTGCTTTCAGTTTTTGACCTTGGTTTCTATTTATAAGAGCTGTATGGCTTAGTTAGGAGAGAACAGACTGGTTTTCTAACTTTTAATCTTTGCTTGCAGATTCTTTGTTCTAACTAATTCATATCTGGTACAGAGCCAGTCTGGAGGTATGTGGCGCAAAAAGTCCATTCAGATTTATTCTTGTCGATGCGTGTGTTAGAGCAAAAATATTTTAAAAATAATTTCACAGATGGATTAGGAAAAGTTGAAATACAGAGTTCCATTCTAGGGCAGCTTCACGCACCTTGCAGGCTGCGTGGAAAGGATTTTAATATTGGTCATGGTTGTAAAACAAAGAAACCTTGAATTAGCTAGTTTTACTAACTCCAATACTAAGGTAATTTCTTATTTACAGCAGAACTAAATTGTGGACACCAGTTTTATAAAAGCAGAGGTGTTATCTACTGAGTTCTTATATAACATGGAATACCCGTAGCAGTAGAAGACTACATTGGTCCTTTGTTCAAACAGATGTTTCCTGATTCCAAAATTGCAGAAAATATGCATGTGCAAGAACAAAATTATCAAATATTGTTAGGTGTTTTGCAGAAGATACTTCACTTAAAATTTTAGAAGCCATGAAAACTGGACAACAGACAGGAGTAGTGATTATGACAAAAAGTTGTACCCAGTATGTGTAAGAGACTTTGACAACAAAAAGGGCAAAGTCAGAGTGCTCTTCTTTCATTAACAGAATTAACAGATTCCACTGAAGAAAATATTTTTTTATTTGCTTGATAATGCTTTGAATAAACTTAAGTTGGCAGAACTGTATGGGGGGTTTTCAGCTGATACTGCATTATTGATGACTGGAATTCATAAAAGAGTTGCATTCTATATTTTGAAAAATGTCTCCATCATTGCACATATCAGGTTGTCTCTGTCATATGATGCACCATGCTGCAGGAAAGGCTGCTGATAAATTGGAAAGAGATATCCTGAAGTATCAAATTGGCACTCTACCTGACAATGTGCTTCATTCAGACAGAGTTGATTTTTTCATCTTATTTTCCAGCTAAAAGACCCAATAACTGTAAGATATAAATTTCCTCTTTGTCAGGTTATGAAAAGAATATTGATTCTTTACCATTCTAAAGCTGACTGTGAGAGATTGTTCAGTACACCTCTCCCTCGATAACTTGCACACAATGGGGTCCACAAACATAGACCGCACTATAAGCGTGGTGCGAGTTACTGAGGGACCTCCAAAAATATTTAAAAACTGCTTTGATATCAAGAAAACCGTGGGGGTTTAGCAGCGTTAGGGAACTGGTCTGTTTAATGGCTGAATGCTCATTTTACAATTACGTTGATAAAAAATTTTTAATAATGTGCTTTTTCTAAATAAAGTTGTACGTTATTCAGTTTAAATAACATTTATTTTCAACATTTCCAACATATGCAAGATCGTTCCATCTGGTTTAAAAAACAGTCAAGTGTCCACGAAAAATCTGTATTACATCACTGCTTTTTGTTTTCTTGATGAGTTTGGTTCCCATAGTGGTGTTTAATAGTATCCTGCCAGATTGGGAGTCCACAGAGCAGGGAGCTAGACTAACTGTTTATACATAACCAAACAAGAATCATTTTTTTCAAAACTACGTGACATTTATTTCGTGAGTCAGTCATCTACATCAAAACTCAATTTTTTTATTATTCAGTTAGTACAGTATTGATGTCGTGATTTCATTGGAAGTAATAATATTTCATTTCATCCTTGAGGATAGTGCCAGTTCAAGAATTCTCTGAAACTTGCTTGTCCACAATGATCTGCATTTGAAATCAAGCTCTTTATTTTTACGAAATACTCATTTTGCTTGGCTGCCTTGTTATCTTTGATCATCTTTATGAAAGAGTCAGTTAATTTAAGGTAGTTTATGTTACATGCACAATAACATTATTACAGTATTCGATTGATCAATTGAAGTGAGTTCATACGACCAGGGCCGCTAGATTTGTAATTTTTGAGGATTTTCATGCCTTTTAACGTCTTTTATTCCACCTCCTTTATTTTATTTAAAGACATAATTAACGTGATAATACAAAGGAGACCAGCTTTTAATTCATTGCAACAATACAACAAATACTTCCACAAGTCAGTTACTATCAAAACTTGGTTGGCACTTAATTAGGTTCTCAGAGAAACGCTCGCAGACAAAGCGGTTATGGTAGATTGATGCATTTTACGTTTAATTACTAGAGGACACATTGCATTTATGACGCTTACACTTTAAAGGAACTAAAAGATAGAGCTAGAACACAAATTTCAATTGATAAAAAAATGTATTTAATTTAATTTAATTAATTTACTGCCTCCATTCGGTGTAAGTGACCTTTTCATTGATCAAAATTTTCTTAAATATCGTTAATTGTGGTGTACTAGGAATGTCACTTGGAAAGAAAATGTAAAAAAAAATTGTATGACACATTTTTAAATTTGATATTTCATAGTGTTGATTAAAATTTCCAGGTCCTATCTACCGTTTTCAACTATAAAATGAGCGATACATCAAAGTTTTCATTATCAATTTTGATCGTGCTTTTCTTCAAGTTCAACAAATAGGGATCAATTTTTCGGGTATTTTCTGGTTTAAAAAATTTGATCCACGCCTGACCCTGCGTTATAAGCAGGTTTACGAGTTATCAAGATAGTGGTGTATTGTTTACAAAAATAAAACTGAATTCAGATCCAGGCTCTGTAACCAAGCACTTAGTACTCTACTGGTGTGCCAAACATTCATAGTCTCAGCTGGTACAAAGTGTTTTGAAATGCAGTATGAGAGTCTGTTGCGTTTTAAAGCTCAAAGTGGTATATATGAAAACTTGAAGCAATAATTGATGTTAAAAGTCCAGATGGATAAATAAATCATTTTGTATATATGCTCATTGAATATTTATCATGTTATATGTGGATTACTCTTTTTCTGCTTGGTTTACTCTTTTTGTCCACTTGGATTACACTTTTTCCTTGCCAGGGGTTGGCATGTATGTTCTTGTGTGTGGTGTTCTTGTTTGTTTTTATATTTCAAACTCGCCACCCTACCCTACTCCATGAACCATTGGGTTTAGCCTCTTTTGAGAATCTTACCTTACAATCTGTTTCCCATCTTATCAGCTTCTGTGAGACAAAGGAGCAAGTTTCATGACATTTAATTCCAAAAGGTTGTTCACAGCTTCTTTGGTTGCTTCACTCCTTTTGGAGGTCCTCAGTCTATATTGTATCTGTGCAGATAATGATTTACATTTATTGTGCCTAGTTAGGGCTTTATGGTTTTGTTTGACCACTTTTGAAGGAAGAATAAAGGGTAGGAAGTGATTTTTACTTCTAAAGGGCTGCTCTTATGTGTTGCATTTCCAAAAGTCTGGACGAGGCCCCAAGTGGTCTAAAGCACTCTCCGTTATGGATCACTGCCATCTCACCTCTCTCTGTACCGGTTCGAGTCTTGGATTCAGCCAATGTGGGTATGTGAGAAAGCTTGCCAGTAGCTTCTCGTGGGTCGGTGGTTCTTTCCGGGGTTTTCCCAGGTTCTTCCTCCACCATTAATACTGGCTGCCATGTATAGCCTATCGTGTGCTGAAAAATGGTGTTAAACCCCACAACAACAACAACCAGAAGTCTGGACAGTCTTACTGAGAGAGATCTTTAATTCATTAAATCCAATGATAAAGTTAGAGCTTTTGCTACTTTGTGGATTTATTGATTTCATTCTTCATTGGAAGATGTTATTAAAAAAAACCATGTTTTGGCAGTCACAATCTACCATCTCCTTCTACATTCGGCCTTGGCACACCTGAACCAAGGCATATTTCACTTGGAGGCCTGGCACAAAAAGTGGTTCAAACTGATGACAACTTGGCAGTATTTATCACTCTTACCATATTGCACCTTATTTTGAAGTAAGAATGTCACACCTGGATGGTGCCTGATAGATTCTTCAGGAGAGTTCATCTATTCCACCGTAAGTCAAAAAATGAAGGGTGGGGGGAAGGACAAAAAAATCCATAATAGTGGCCATGATATAGTGTTAATATCTACCCAATTAAGTGGACACTGGCATGTCACTGATCCTTCATGTAGGACTCCATGATCACATTACGGTGTGTGCAACCCCAAAAAAACATGCTTTTTTTAAAAAAACATGCGTTGTTTTTTTTTTAAGGTCAAGACCAGTTTTCATCATTTGTAGCAGCATTTTATGGATGTGTCAACCCAAACATAATACAAGGGTTTGAATTAAGTAAATCCAGTTCTGTTTTTCTGTATAAAAAAATTGTAGTTATTGTCCCTGCTTGACTTCACTTTCCACTTACAGAGATTAAAACCAGATTTGGTATGATGCTTTACATTTGGAACGCTTAGGTCAGATTTCATTGTTTAAAATGGGGTGGGTGGGTAAATTTATTTAAAATATTAAACATTTATTGAGCATCTGACTTAGAACTCAATGACATGATATTGGTGGGTCATTCATCTTGTATGGATATTTGTGATTGCCACGAACAACAATTATCTTGAGATATTCTGCCCAATAACTTGGACTTAGCTAAATAAAGCAAACAAATTATTACTTTTCATTTTAATATATGTAATAGTCTTAAGTTTTTACAGGCAAACAATCTGCCCCTGTCCCAATAAAAGATATTGGAAGTCATGCAGTATATCCTATTTGAGCAATTTACTCTTGAAAATATTGTTTGCAATTGGTCCACCTTTAACACATTAACCCATATTGATGAGTTTAAGGGGCAGGAGGTAGTAGCCTACTGCCGAGCTATGTAGTGTCATGGTTATGCATGATACACTAAAGTGGGTGGTATTGTAGAAAGGTAGACAGATGTAGCTCTACAATGATACCAAATAATCTGGAATTTCTAGTTGCACTAAAAAATACAGAGGGAAAAACCTCATTTTTGGACCTGATTTTTTTAAACCCAAAATTCGCTCGTGGTCGGAATCCAATTTTGTGTCCTGATTTTAGACTTTTTGGTCTCAGATCTAAGGCAAACCGGTATGAACTGCAAACAGACAGGTGAACCTTTGCAAAAAGTAGGATAAGATGAGCATTTGGAATAAAGAGTGGTCTTGATACAAAAATAATGGGTCTGTTAAGCAAAAAAAAAAAGGATTCCAACTTTTACCCTTCTGCTTATGCGTAAGCCAAATAGCCAATGAAAAACTATGTTTCTAACACAACTAGGCAGTATTATATTGGAAGATCACCTGCAAGTTGTTGTTTTTGGATGTATTCAGAAATATCTTTCAAAATGTTTTTCCTACTCAAATTTCAGACGAAAACTACAAAAACCTCAAGGGGTTAATGTGTTAAAGAAATTACAGATCACAGGCCCCATTTTCACTCACCCAAGAAATAGCCTTCATATAATAGAACAGATGTGTATGCATTGCTTTTTAAGGATGGTCTCAGATGTTATTTATCTTTATGAACCCCTTGTCTCGAATTGTGTTTGGTGGATAAACCTTGTGATCCAGGTAAAATAGTGGGGGTAAGTCTGGGAAAAATTTAAAAAGGTTCAGATAACAAATTTATTTTCTTACAGGAGAGATCCTAGTTGCAGATGTAATTGATAGTGACTCCTGGCGATTGTGGCCTGCTGGAGACCGAAGACTCATGAAGGACAAACAGGTGTACAGAGAACTGAAGGAGGTCACACAGGAAGCTTTGGACACAGTGAAGAGGAACTTTGAATGGGTTGCAGAAAGAGTCACAGTAAGTTGTTGAAGTTGAAAATTAATAATCAGTGATATCATTGAAGGAATGAAAGGTGAAGGTGTCACTGCAGTCCGACGAATACGTATTAAATGTAACAACAATCTGCAGGACACCAACACCATTGTACTCACCTTCAACAGGCCAACTGTACCCAAAGTGGTAAAAGTTGGCTTTTTGCAAGTAAAGGTAGAGATTTACATTCCAAACCCCCTTCGGTGTTATAAGTGTCAAAAATACGGCCATCACGAAGACCGCTGCTCCAAAAGCCAAATATGTGGCCGATGCGGAGACAATGCTCATCAGGAATCTGATTGTAGAGCAACTCCGCATTGCGTCAACTGTGGAAAAGAGCACCACGCAAATTCTAAGGATTGCGATACCTGGAAACAGGAGAAGGAAATTCAGAGGGTAAAATACACAAATAATATTCCCTATCCAGAAGCCAGAAAACTTGTACAGGCGAAAACAGCCCATCCTTCTCCACTGTAGTGAAGAGCAATCCTAAAACAACGAAGGACACTCAAACACAAACAGAAGCACCCGATTCAACACCAAATTCAAACACCCCCCCATTACCAAGCACAGAAAAACACGGCATCTACTCAGACTACATTTAATAATACCCAACCACCGAAATCACCAAAAAGTAAAAAATCTCATGGAAACAGACAACAAAAGGGGTCAGATGACCCCATCAGACTATATAACAGGTTTGGAGACATTGAGAGCATGGATGCAGAAGAATCTGCTCTATGCGCTCAAGGTAGCTCCAGACCTAACAACAAAAAATTCACCCCCGTACTTCCTCCAGAGAAATAACCAGATTGCCTCCGCGAAAGGTCTAACTAGGTCCAGAGTCTCCAATATAAACTTATAATGAAGAACACCATCATACAATGGAACTGTAGAGGACTTAAAGCCAACTATCACGATATTCTTCTGCTTATAAACAAACATGATCCTGCAGTACTATGTCTTCAGGAGACTTTTTTGAAAGATACGGAGAACGTCACACTCAAAAACTACTCACTGTTTAACACCTACTCACAGAATGTTGACAGAGCCTCAGGAGGAGTCTCTGTTATTGTGAACAACAGAGCCCCTCATAGCTTCATCCATTTAAACACCAATTTACAAGCCATTGCTGTAAGCGTCACTCTACCTCAAGTGATTACATTTTGCTCTATTTACTTACCGCCAAACACTAACCTAGTACCAAACGAACTCGACAATCTTGTTCAACAGCTTCCCGCACCCTTTGTTTTACTTGGGGATTTTAATGCCCATAACATTTTATGGGGATCAAATCATATAAGTGACAGAGGTCACAAAGTTGAAGACTTTATTTCTAGACACAATCTGTGTCTTTATAACACCAAAACACCGACATATTTACACCCAGGCACGGGTACATACACATGCATCGATTTGACAATTTGTTCTCCTTCGATGCTTTTGGACTATGAATGGAAGGTCGCTGATGACCTTCACAGCAGCGATCACTTCCCAATCTCCCTTGTCAATCTTAACTCTACAATTGATGAAGTAATTCCACAATGGAATTTAAAGAAGGCCGACTGGGCCAAGTTTGAAACACTCTGTAAAACTAGGCTGAATGAGGATACAGTTTTCAATGTTAACGACGCCATTCAGCATTTTACATCTATTTTAACCAACATTGCAGAAGACTCTATCCCCAAGTCCTCAACAAACTGTAAAAGAACCCTAAAACCTTGGTTCACTAAGGAATGTAAGGAAGCCATACGACAACGCCGAGAAGCCTTTGAAAAAATTTAACAATCATCCGATGCCCTAGAATTTAAGTAAATATGGTATTCTCCGGGCCAAAGCTCGCCGCACAATCAAAGAAAGTAAACGAGCATCATGGAAGAAATATGTTTCCTCTTTAAACTCTTGTTCCTCAACTAAGAAAGTTTGGGACACGATCCGCAAAATAAACGGAAAGAGAAAATACAATTCTTTCCGACATCTGAAACTGAACAATAACAATTTTAGCTCAAAACGTGACATAGCAAATGTTCTTGCTGATACATTCTTTAAAAATTCCTCATCATCTAATTATTCCGAAGCCTTCCAAAAATTGAAAACTCAAAAAGTCACATTTAAAATTCACATCCAACTACTCGGAAAGTTACAACCAACTGTTTTCACTATCAGAACTTATGGAGGCTTTAGACAAGGCCCATGATACTTCCGCTGGGCCTGACAAAATACATTACCAGTTTTTAAAACATCTTCCAGAATCATCTTTAACATCTCTTTTGAAACTCTTCAATGATTTATGGATTACTGGTAATCTACCTAAGATATGGAAAGAAGCAACAGTAATACCAGTTCCCAAACCCAGTAAAGATAGCTAAGATCCTACCAACTATCGACCTATTGCACTCACAAGCTGCATGTGCAAAACAATGGAATGAATGATCAATTTTCGGTTTGTATGGTACCTGGAAACTAACAATTTAATATCTCCTTTCCAAAGTGGCTTTCATTATGGATGGAGCACCAACGATCATCTGGTTAGACTTGAAACATTCATTCACGATGCATTTATCAAGAAAGAACATTTAGTAGCGGTTTTCTTTGATTTAGAAAAGGCCTATGACACAACATGGAAGTACAGGATACTAAAAGACCTGGGTGTGCCCCAGGGCAGTATTTCATCTGTGACACTTTTCAATATCAAAATTAATAACATCACCAAGTCTTTGACTCCTGGTGTGGATTGCTCACTATATGTTGATGATTTTCTCATATGTTATCGGTCAAAGCACATGCATACAATTGAAAGACAACTACAGCAAAATATCAACAAGATTCAAAATTGGGCTAGTACGAACGGCTTCAAATTCTCTAAATCAAAAACGGTATGCCTGCATTTCTGTCAATTACGATGACACCACGATGAACCTAAACTCACGCTGGACGGAACACCTATTCCAGTTGTTGAGGAAACAAAATTTTGGGGTATTATCTTTGACAGAAAACTGACTTTTATTCCACACCTAAAAAACTTGAAAGCCAAATGCTTAAAAGCACTTGACCTACTTAAAGTAGTAGCGCACACTGACTGGGGTGCTGATAGAAAAGTCATCCTGAATTTATATAGAACGTTTATTCGCTTCAAACTAGACTATGGTTGCGTTGTGTATGGTTCAGCCAGAAAATCATATTTGAAAATGCTTGACCCAGTTCATCATCAGGGAGTAAGACTGGCTCTGGGAGCATTTAAAACATCCCCGTGTGAAAGCCTTCTAGCTGAAGCGAACGAACCACCGTTATCGCATCGTAGAGAAATGCTTTCCGCACAGTATGCTCTCAAATTAAAATCAAACCCTCTGAATCCTGCTTTTTCGGCTGTTTTTCAACCCAAATACAAAACTTTAGACGAAAATAAACCAAATGCCATACCTTCCTTTGGCATTAGAATATCATCCAGCCTTGACACTACAAATATAGATCTTTCTAAAATTCAGAAAACGTCTATCTCCGAAACACCACCCTGGCTAATTAAACAACCAAAAGTACGTTTTACGCTACACAATGGAAAAAAATCCGAAACAAACCCTTCTGTCTTCCACAACTCTTACCATGGACTCCTCACCGAATTTAAAAACTACACAAAAATTTACACTGATGGATCAAAGGATGAGGAAAAGGCTGCTACAGCCTTTGTTTGTGGAAATCACACAACGCAAGTTCGCTTACCAAAGGAACATCAATTTTTACAGCCGAAATCAGAGCAATAGACCTTGCTCTGCAACATATAGAAAAGAAACATATTTTAAACAGTATCATCTTCTCCGACTCGCTATCAGTACTCCAGTCACTACACAATAGAAAACTGGAGAACCCATTATTGAAAAATATACTCATCAAAAATATCAAGCTGAGTGTCTCCCACAATATAATATACTTTTGGTTACCTAGCCATATTGGTATTAAAGGTAGCAAAAAAGCAGATCGCGCTGCTAAAATGGCCCTTACTCAAGAATCATCTGATTTTAAAATACTGTATACTGATTTTAAACCTTGTATCAAAAAGTTCTTTCGTCAGAAGTGGCAGGCATCATAGAATGATGCCGTGAATAACAAACTTTATGCAATCAAGCCAACTCTAGGAGAATGGACTCCTTCCTACAGAACCATGTTTAGGGAGGAGGTAGTCATTGCAAGAATCCGAATTGGTCATACTTATATCACCCACTCCAATATACTAAAAGGTGAAGACCCACCAGAGTGCATTTCTTGCAATGAACCATTCACTGTCAAGCACTTTATGATATAGTTTTTTGATCTGCAACCTACGTGCGATCGTTATTACATAGTCCATGACATGAAAGAACTTTTTGATACTCTAAACATCACTCGTATTATAGAGTTCCTGAAAGCAGTAAATATTTACTCTAAACTCTAACTTTTATGCTGTCACCTTGTGCAGTTTTATGCAATATATATACCGTCCCTTTTTAATACCTTTTCATCATTTTTCATTAACATACAACATTTACATCCCCCGTTGATTGGGAAGCTTTATTTTTCACCGTTACCATCTTACCGTTTTAATTTCAACTATTTGTGTTTTAATATCGCTGGTCGATATGAGACTTATCATAATTTTTAAAAGATTATACATATAACATTTTGTTTGGCGCTAAATAGCCTTACAGTGCTGATGCGCCGTTAAAAATAAAATCAATCAATCAATCTGGACAGCTCTGGTGGCCTAAGTGATTAGAGGGTCCGCCTTGGATGTGGTAGGTCATGGGTTTGAACCCCAGTCAAGTCATACCAAAGATTTATAAAAAATTGTACTTGCATTTGCCTCACTTAGTGCTCAGTATTAAGAGGTTAGTATTAGGACTGGTTGGCTTGGTATCAGGATAATGTGAGTGGGTGGGACATAATGCTATATGTCAGCAGCATGATGGCCCAGTGCTAGAGATCACTATAAACTGCCACACTGCAGACATCATAGTGATATGACTGAATTTTTTTTAAAAGCTGTTATAAATCCAAAATCACACACACAGGGTAGCTCTGTACTCAATCCATTTTTCCTTACATTACTCTCCGGTTTGTGCAGAGAAGCCTTCCTTTCCACATCTGTGCTGTTCAGATGGCATCACAATTCAACCCAAAGATTTCAGCTTTGGTACTCCAATTTCCTATTCTACAACTACACAGAGGTCAGGAAACAAGGCTGCCAAAGAGGCAAACCTGGTACAGGCTTATTCACCCATTACTCCGCCTTTGTTTCCAAGAAGAACCAGTGAAATAGGAAGGATCCTTCAGAGACATCCCTGACAGTGAAATCCTCTTCCAAACCTTACAGTTTGGCTAAAGCCCATTTTTCCAGAGCATGTGACAGCAGGTCATACGGATAGAAGAATCTGTTAATCCCAATTTCTTTTATTTGAAGTCACATTCCTTCAGAAAATTTTACCATGCTCATGACTCCCTTTTCATCTCAGGATATGAGTCTTGACTTTCCTTGTTTATTGTTAAAAGTTCCATTCAGTACAGGCATTCTCAGAGACCCATACAAGGAGACATTTTGCACCAGTAAATCCCCATCCTTCATGAATTAGTGACCATTCGCGACAAATGCCACTTTGATTTTTCTTCAGACAGTTCAGAATTTCCTACCCTTACGATATTAGCATCAGCCTCATAGTTTTCAGTGGTAACTTAACGTTATTATGATTTTCCTTCTTTCCCTTATGAATTTCAGTTTAAAAAATCTTAAATTCCATTCTGGAATTGGTTGTTTTCATTTGGATCCGGTATTACTATTGGAACATCACTCAGCCACGTCCGTGATGTTTTGAAATAGCCTCAGAAGGCATTTTAGGAATACACATCAGTTTTATGTGTTTGGTGATTTACCTCTGGCGCAGTGAACCACATGTTACAACACCAAAGACTAAGGTTGTTCCGATTGTGACCTTGTACATCTGCCACCATATTGTACCAAGATAGGAATGAAAGTAGCTCAGAATATAGTACTCAGTGGCAATGAATTACATCTGAGGTTTCATTCTCAACATGACGGAAGAGGCTGTGGATGCTCTGACTGCTGATATAAGTGTAACCAAATATGGCACCAAAGAAAAATGTGCTCATGAAACTGGTGCCGATGATGAGCCACCAGGAATGATTACCTGAAAACAATGGCCACGGAAGTTCAAACCAAAATGCATGCAACTTTTCCCTGTTATCCAGAGATCGGAAAAAGATGAAACCTTTGCCTTTTATAATATATGCAGTCAGCATATCAACATAGCACACGGAGGGAAGGATGATTGTAAAAAAGAACATATTTCTACAAGGAAACAAAGATTTAGCTGCCTTGCAAGGTTCTTCAAAGAAAATTTCATTGTTCTTTGAGCCCAAAAAGAAATTATCTGACTTAGAGGTTGCTGTTATGAATACAGAAACTCTGTTTAGTGAATTCATTGTGGAGCATAATCTACAAATGAGTGTGGCAGATCATCCAAGCAAGTTGTTTGTGAAAATGTTCCCTGCCAAATACATCTGTACAAGGATTAAAACTTAAGCAATTGTCACAAACTTTCTTTAATGAAGAAGGAAAACATTGTTGACAATGTAAAATGCAAAGCCTTTTCTTTTGCCACAGACGGAATTAGTGACTTTGACAGAAAGCAGTATGCAGTTGTGGTAAGATATTTTGATAACTTGGCAAATTATTTCAACGGTACTGTCGGTGCCTGTATGTGAAGAGAAGGCCACTGGAGAAAATATATTTAAATTAATTGATTCTGAAATGAAAATGTGGTCTATTCCTTTTAGTAATATAATTTCACTTGGATGTGATAATGTTAATGTGATGGTTGGAAAAAACAAAAGAGTATTTCAATATTTCTTACATAAACAGCCAAAACTTTATTACTTGGGTTGCCCATGTCATTTTTGTTGCTGCCAAACTTAATGCTAAAGTGTAGGTTCTTCTTATTGACAATTTTCACGGCATAGATAAAAATTCCATGAGGAAATATTCCTTAAAATTCTATCAAGAATTTCACGGCAAAGAAAACTGAAAATTGTTAAAACATGCATGTACTCACTGGTTATCACTAGGCAAGTGTTTGAATCGTCTCTTGGACCATTGGGTCTGGTTAAAGGACTTTTTTTTGGAAAATGAAGTGAAATTGTACAAACCCCAAAAAGTAGGTACATCCAAGAAAAAGGAAAGTGTGAAATCAGTTGCTGTGGGTGCAAGTAGTACTGCTGTTTACAGATTTATTTGGGGCACCCCTAAGTACGATTGGTTCAGTGAGCAAAAAGTGTCTGATAAAACTGTTCGCATGAGGGAACATATAAAGGGTGACATTGAAGAAGAAAATGTGAAAAAACAGCCAGAGAGACTGGAACAAATTCACAGATGTGTTTTTTTCAGAAGAATTTAAACTAAATTGTTTGTTCTTAAAACATACAATTCCAGTATTTGACAAAGTTAACTTGCTTCAGCAAGACCGACCAAACAATTAAAAAATATTTTTCATGATTTGGTGATAAATTTATTAATTAGATTTATGAAGCCAGCTTCCATGAAGGACAAGACTGTACTTCAGGTTCTGTTGAGTGATAGCACACAGGAAAAAGACAATTCTGAGCTGGTTATTGGTTCTCAAGCAAGGGATTACATGAAAAGTAATAAAAGTAGATTGTCAGAGAGCACAAGATTTTGCAGCAATGTAACCAGTTTCCTCTAGAAGAAGAATAGCTAGAACAAGCTGACATTTGAATTAGAAACTGACAGAATAGATGAACAGTGGAATGTGTTAATTAAAAAGAAAGACGCAAATGGAAACCTCAAGTACAAGCATTTACAATATGTCATGCTGGGAATTTGGACAATTCCTCACAGTAATGCTGTATTTGAGGTATTTTTCTGTTATTAGGAAAAATATTGAATTAGATCACAGTTAGGAGCTAAAACTGCTGAGTGTATTATGGCGTTAAAGGAAAATAGTGTTCACTGCTATAAAAGAGAGGACAGTGCATCTGAGCTGAAAAGAATTGAAGGTGCCTACACTAGAGCTCTTAAGGAGTAGATCTTAATATTTTTTGACTGCAAGGAGCTGTTAGATATTTATGCTTGAATTTATTGTATAGCCAGAAGAATGTAACATTAATGAAGAAGCAGACATCTTATCCATTAATAAATAAGGTGTGTTTTTATTTTAATTATTTTTGATCATCTTACTATTTGAAACAGCCATCTTACTATATTTCTTGCCCAAATTTGCTATTTTTCTTTGGAAGGGGTAGGCAACTCTGCAGACTATTTTTAGTCCTAAAGGCCTAAGGCTAAGTTGACTTGTCATTGACCCAAACCATCTCAGTCAGCATATTCAAGCACCCAGTTTCAAAATGGAGACCTTTAGATTAGTCCTCAATGCCATACAGGATGGAAGTTTCGCAGTCAGAGATGAGCACCTTCATATTTCCATATACAGGATTACCCAGAAATTCTGAAGGTTCACTTACAGAGACATATTGTACCATCTCAGGGCTACACCTTTCAGTCTGTAGCCCAGTTCTGGGTGTTCACCATTCATAGTGTCATGTCATGTTTCAGAACCACCTCCATATCCCTGACTTAAATTTACCTGGAAGACATTTCTCATGGGCCCAAGGTGAGCAGTCGTCTAATACATTGACCTGAAATCCCTTGTTTCCCTCTTGCTTCATCTTCCTTATCAGCAAGGACAAATCTGATCTCATTCTATTCCTGTAATTCATTCTTCATTTGATGGAGCTCCAGACTTGTCAGAATTAAGTTTGCCTTCCTCAAGAACATGCCATGCAGATCATCTCTGGTGTTTTCTATCTTCTTCTCAGTACAGTTGTGGATTTTCCATTTTTGGCTGCATGTTAATAAGACATTTCTATTATCTGGTTGCCAAAACGTGCCCACTAGACCAAATGATCAAAGTTTTTTTATTGCATGAGGTCCCATTGCAGCAAATATGCAGCCTTTTGGCTTATGTCAGTCTTCCTGCTTGAGAATCTGTTACCAGAAATTACGATTTACACAGATGCCAGTACATCTGGCTGGGATCCCTATATCCTGTCCTGCTTTCAAGAAGTGAGTGGACCTTGATCTCCTCATGAGATGCTAACATCCAACAACTCTTGTCTCCAAAAGGCAAGGGAGATTCAAGCTGCCAGATATCTGCCTTCTGGTTTTGGATTTTTACAAGCAATATTATCATTGGTAATCCACAGTCAGGTCTGCCACATACCAGACAGGCTCAGCATCCTAGAATACTTGATATCATGAATGAATCAGCTAATTTACACAAAATAATTCATTACCCCTTGGTCTCCAGTCAACTCTGCACTAGTTGGGGTGGACCACTTGTTTTGTGAGGTGGAACAACAAACATCCAAACCTTTTCCTGGCATGTCCTTATACAAGAGCCATTTCACTGATTTAGAATGGTATTGGTGCAAACACCTTTCTTTCCAAAACCCTTCCTAAAGTTATTCAGAAAAATGAAGGAATCTGATTTGGGACTAATCCTGATTGCTTTTGTCAGATGGGAGATATGAGTCAATGACCTGAATCGAGCAGTGGAGATTTCCAGAAAAATCCTGCTTTCTCCATGCCTGCAGAAATAACCATGTATGTCAGTTTTCTATCCAAATCTAGAGATGTTGAACCTGCATGCCTGGCTCGTATTAAACAAGCGTTAGACAAACATTTCTGAAAATAAAGTATTGGACATAATTATTTTGACAAAGATACTCACCACTTTGGCTTTTCAATGACAAGGTTTGCCACTATGGAAGAGAGTGCATAGGCCAAAACGAAGATCGCTGCAACATTCTAACAAATTTTTATTTGTTTTTACTGAATACCTTAGCCTTTGTATGAAATGAAACCAGTATTTTTATTTGGTTAAATGAGGTATCCTTCAAACCATCATGTAAAGCCTTATGACTGACCTGCTTCCTTGTTACCCTAGCCCTTTTTAGGTAGTAGGTGAAATTCATGCCTTGTTGGTTGACCTGAACTACCTGCATTTCCATCAGAACAGTTTGGTTTTACTCCTGATGGCTTCTGCTTTTGTTGCAGAGAAACTGTTCTCTTGTATAACCAAACCATAGGATGGATGTTTGATATGACATTCTCTCACCTGTCTAAGTAACCCTTCATCCTCTCATAGTAGCGGAACAAGTTACATCTTCCCAGGTCACTCTGTAGTTCTTTCAAGACAGTTTACTTGACCTCTGCTGAATTTGCAGGAACAAAAAAGCCCCTAATTGATTTCACCCATGCCGATGCCTCATGCAAACTCTAATACCTGACACAAAATTCAAACTTGCTACTCATTATTAGGAGACCAGAGCCAGGGCCAACTTCAGGGTAACTAAGGGGATGTAACTCTCTTGTCTATTCTCTTAATATACTATAATTAGGCTGGTTATTTGAAAAAGAAACAAATTATTATAATTAAATAATTTCTCTTCCATCAGTAATACCTGATCATAATATGGACACTCCCAAGCTGTCCTCATAGTTACATCCCTGGAATAGCATGCACATCCATATCCGAAGTAATGATGATTGTTGAATTTAGTGCCAGTAGATCACTGTCTGAATTCTGTAGCACTTTTATTACCAACACAAAGACATAGCATACATCCTTTTTTTGTTTCTTATTTACAAGGTAGTGAATCTTCTAGCCTATTATGAATTTATATCCATTATTCACTCATTGCAAAGAAATGTGTAACAAATTAAAGTAGCAGATTTTTACTGGATCCTAAGCGGTATCAGTCGTTTATCATTTATATTCTGCTGTGTTTTATGATTTTTCACACAGAAAATATAAACATTTATATGATTCTCCTTCTCATTTCAAAGTAAAATAGTGCATGAAGAAGCAAATAATTGGCATATCATGGGATTTGAAGTCGAGTTGTCTGGAAGCTGGAAGCAGCCATATTTACCACTCAGCTACATAAGCCTCTAAGAATTTCACAGTTGTCTTGTTAAATCACAGCATAAATAAAGCTAAATTGTATCTTAATATTCAAATGTGGAACATTTGATGATGCTTTTGCTATTGAGCTAGATAATAGTCCTAATTGTTTCATCAATTTATGGATACTAGCATCAGAAAGGAGAGTTATAGCCTTCAGTCTCACAGAATGAAGTACGGCATGATTGTTTACTCCTTGTTGTGTGATGATTAATCAAAATAATTGAAGATGACTGGTAAAGTCAGATATGTTTTTTTATGTTGTCAGAAATGAATTATACAAGTTTCCTTGTTTAAACTATTTTGCTTTTAGGAGAAAAATTTTCTTGGAAAGTTAGAAATATGTGACATGACAGAGGACAAATGGCCTGATAAACCATTTGACAAGCAATTTACCAAAGTATGCAGAAATTACATTGTCCATGAAAAATATAGAAAATATCTTGACCCAACTAAAATCAATGGTTTATCACTTCAGCTGAACCAATGTTCAGTTTTATATTTGAGCTAAATCTCAACACCTGTTCAATCACACCCCAAAGATATAAGACCTTCATAGCTGTAAGAATAAGATTTAAATAAAATATCATATTCTGTGGACATTTTTGCTGATTTAATAGATTCACAGTGTAATTTTTTCACTGTTAATATATTCAATATTGCAAATTAGTCCATGATGGAATTTAGACGTTATGATGTACTAATTACATTTTACTCCTGAAAATCCCAAAATGTCCAGCCTTGACAACAAAATAGAACCAGAAGGAGGAGAGATATCATTGAAAAACGTGTTTTTATATCAAAGCATGATAATGATAATGGAGTTTATGATGTTGCGCTTGTCTGTCCACCCATCTGTCCTACCATTCATGTCAATATCAGACTGGTTGTGCATCCATGTTCCATAAACATATTTTGGAGGCAGTATTTCTGATCCAAATTTTGATCAGACTTGGAATACATGCATATGTTATTGTGATCTTGGATGAATTCAGTAACGGGTTAGATTAATGCCATCTAATGAGGTGATCTTGCATCTGATTGTTTGTTACCACCTAAAACCATATTTCTGATCCAGTTTTGTTTAGGCTTGGAATAAATGCTTACATTGTTGAGATCGTGCTCTTGCATCTGATTGGTAGATATTGTTACCACTCTTGAGGTGAGATTTTTTATTTGGCTTGGAATATCTGTTTGTAACATAAAGGTCTCAGATGAGTTTGATAATGAGCAGGTTGCACATTTATTAATGAGTTGACCTTGCATCCGATTGGCTGAGCTTGTTGACACTCGAGAAGCAGCAATATGACTGATTAAATTTTGATCAAACTTGAAATGTCGGTTTTTTTTATCAAGATCATGAATTAATTTGATAATGAGCAAAATCCATGCATATTAATAATATAACCTTAACATCTGATTGGCTGAGCCATGCATATTAATGATGTAACCTTAACATCTGATTGGCTGATCCATGCATATTAATGATATAATCGTAACATCTGATTGGCTGAGCTTATTAACACTCAAGAGGCAACATTTGTAATCTTATTTTGATCTGATTTGTAATATATGCTTATGTCATCAAGATCTTGGTCTGTTTTAGTAATGTGCGACATTCATTTATATTTATGAGCGTATCTTGTGTCTGATCAGCTGAGATTATTACCAATCTGGAGCCATAATTCTGAAGGAGCTATCATTACTATCTTGTGCAATTCCAAAAGTAAATGGATCAACGCATATTAATGAGGCAATCTTGCATACCTTGTTACCACTCTTAAAACCATATTTTTGATCTGTTCGCTTTATTATCATTAAGATCATGGATGAGCAAGATTATTATACAGTTTTATTTTATGCTAGGTCATGAGAATAATCTTGATAGTTCTCTGTGGTAAAATACAATATTTATTCACTTACCATCAGTAGATATTGATAACATTATCAGACCTGCCAACTCTTACGATTTTGTTGTAAGTCTTGCAAAAATTACCTTTAAAATACGGACTTGTGGCATACAAGCGAAAACTATTTTAAAAAATGATCATTACTGAAAAATCTGGAACATTTGTTCATCTGTGTTTGATGTGGATCTGGGTTTCATTTTAGAATTAGTTGAGATTAGTGAATGAACCAGACTAACTTTACTTTAATCCCTTAGATGCTTTAAGCTGCTCCTATTTGTTCATACGAAGCATCTGCATGAACAAACTTGATTTTTTTTTAAGCAAGCAATGCATGTTCAAGACAAAAGGGAAAATAAACCTCTTGAAAAAGTTAATAATCAACACAGAAGAATAAAAATATTCACATTCTTGTGAATAAAAGCCGGAAGGGACACAATTACATTTACTGGACATTATGTGCCAATTTGAGTATGACTCATGGCGGGAGATATAATTGCCATTGTCATGTGAAATGGGGGGAACAAACTCTTAGAATTACATCAAGTTGAGAGACCACAACAAGCCATTGAGCTGCATAGGGTTTGGAACTAAAGTTTGTGCAACTACTAGTGGTAAATAAAACCTAGTCGTATTTTACCAATGTTTCAGTTGAACATGTATTTCGTCGTTGCATGTTTTGAATAGCAGAGATCGACCGACACTGTTAATCGCTAAAATTAGCAATCCTGTTTATTGCTTGCACTCAGATGCAGAATAATCCGAAATTTTAATTATGTTTTCCAGCTATACAGTAGCAGTTTATATTTTGCCTTATTGAGATGAACTCATCAGGGTTGGTCTGCATTAAGAAATTTGAAGTTATTCTTAGACACTTGGTCAAGTGGTAAGGGTGGCTACCTCCCATTCAAGTCCAATTCAAATCCAACAAGGTGCAGATTTTTTTATTTTTTTTTTCATAATGTGCCATTTCACTTTGAATTGGGAAGGAGAATTGTTATTATTTTTTGAGTGAATATTCACAAAACACAGGATAACATAAACGGTAAACAACTAGTATCATGTTGGATACTGTAGGAAATCTACATCAATCTGTTGTACATATATTGCCAATTCATTAGAGCATAAAATAAAAAGAATTTCCTTAGAGTAATTGATTGGTTTATTCACCTTGTGGGTGAGAAACTTAAAGTAATGTCGCTCATGGCTTTGCCATTTGTGAAAATACAGAGTTTTTCACCCACTCTATGAAATATATACTTTCACTCATTTCAAGCAAATATCCTCTCTATCTTTAGAAATATATTCAGGTAAAATTGATATGGTTTGAAGTATGGGAGATAGTTTACATAGAACGTGTTCTTAGTTAAGCCTGCTTAGTGAAATGGTCAACTGTTATGTAATGTAATCCTGGTGACATTAGACCAGCTTGAACCTCTTTTTTAGGATGTGTGATTTGGAATTTTAATGTAGTTAACAATTTTTCAGTCAGTATGGCAGTTTAAAGTGATATCTAGCACTGGGGCATTATGCTGCAGACATGTAGCATGATGTCCCACCCAGTCACATTATCCTGATACCAGTACAACCAATCCTAACACTAACCTCTTAATGCTGAGCTCCAAGTAAGGCAGCTGTTAGTACCATTTTTATTAGTCTTTGATATGACTTGGCAGGGGTTCGATCCCACGATGTGGTGGGACCTTTGTTTTGAAGAAATACTTTTTGAGTTCCAAAAAGAAATTAATTTCTTTAATTCTCAGTAACAAAGAAAAGTATGGGTTTTTTGTTGTTGTTCACCTGTCTTTTTTCTTTATGTTTGTAATATTACAACAGATCTTTACACATGCATTTTAATAGAAACTGAATCCCAGGCCATCAGTAAGAGCTGTAGTGATAATGGGCTCACCCACTGACATTGATCATTGTGAGAAGATCCAGATAGCTTGCAAATCCTATGGTGTACCATGTGAGCTTCGAGTGTCATCTGCTCACAAAGGAACAGATGCCACACTACAAATACTTGAAGAATATGAAGGTAGGTTGGAGTTTGAAGCATTATGCAGACCTACCAGCCAACCCTATATTTTATACAATTTGCAATAAAAGCATTAATATTTTGTTCCCTGTAATTTTTCCCAAATTTTTATAATGTCCCAATATTTTTAGCTCTGTTAGTCTTAGACCAGAAGAGTCCATGGAATGTTTTTAATCTTTTGGTTGTCTGACATCCGTTGTCTGTCATCCATCCCTTCCCACAAGTTTGTTATCACTATTTCTAAACTACCAGAAGGATTGCTATTACACACAGATTCATCCTATGATCTACTAGAAAATCTTATTGCTATTTCTCATGAATGGAAGGTCGTGTCTACATGGGGTTTTCATTGAAATACTCTTTATGGTGTCTAGTTGGTTCTAAATGATGATGGTGCCAATCTAATATCTATTATGGCCACTACAGCAGATATCTTGAAAATTTTGTTATCGCTACATTTGAATGGATTGTCATATATTTACATGATGATTCACTGAAAGACATCTCGTGATGTCTAATTGATTGTAAATGAAAATAGTGCCACTCTGGACTTGATTTTCATTACCACTGGGGTTAGTGGCTAGATCAGGATCAGTTCCTGATTCAAGTCCCTATTCACAACCTCAAACCCTACTCATACATGCCAAACATTATGCGTTTGGCATGATCGTTACATATATTTTCAACAAATTACATTTTCCATGAGACTGCATATGGATTACGCTTTTTTACTACATTAAAAAATAAAATAAAACAAAAGCAATAAAAGTTTTGCTTTTGTCATTTTATTATCTTCTCCATAATTCCCCATATATGTACATATTGTTTTGAGAATATTCCTCAGAAGGTAACTGCTGCAAAGAGAATAGCATAAGAGTATTTTCCTTATTTGCTGTTTATAGCAACTGTATGTGACCCATTTCCAAGAAAACAAACGGGTTTCTTCAAAAGTGAACTATGCTAACAGATTTATTTTATTGATAAGCTAGTCAGTTAGTGAACCAGTCTGTATTTGTAAAGAAAATGGCACCAGATGTGAAGTGAAATGCTTTATGGTGTGAGTTGTGGATTTTATATGAAGGAAAATGTTAGAAAAAGTGACAAATCAATACCGCTTTACAAACTTTAAAAGAAGAATATGATAGTAAAGTAATTCAGTACTCTGAGCACTTGACCATGATCAATGTAGAATTCCAGGTCATGGTCATTCAGCGAAAGTTACACGTGTAGACTAGTTGAAGTAAGTGCTGAATATAAATAATTTTTCAGTATATTTTGTGTTTGTATTCTGGTTCTAACCCATATTTATTTTGCCCTTTGTGACAAGAATTTTGACAAGCTGCAGAACCAGGTTAATCATAAAAATGTATATTTTTCATACATGTTGTAATTCTGTCATATGATATATAGATTACACATTTTACACCCAAATTATGCTTTTTTTGCCAGTTATAATAGTAATAATTATCTCGGGGGATGGGGGGAGGGTAGGGGTGGTTGGCATGTATGGCTTCTCCTTTCTATACACAGATGAATCAGATGGAATACTCATCTGTAGCCATTAGGAGTGGTTGTCCTCAGGGAGAAGCTACCCTTCATTAAAACAACCTAGAAATGAGAGCAGTGTTTCTAGTCTTGTAGGGGCATGTCAACCTCATAAGGTGTCCTTGTGTTATGGTTACTTCAGACAATGTCAATAGCAGCATGTCGCAGGTGACAGGCACTCCACTTTGTGTGGACCTCCTTTGATGAGCAGTGTCAGGGTCCACCCTTTCCAGCTTAAAGGAATATTCTGGCCGACAGCACATCCAAATAGACCCATGTGGTCCTCATGGAATGGTCTCTGCAGCAGTTGCTAGCAGAGACACTTTATCAGTTGCATGGGAGACCATTAGTGGACCTGTTAGATAGGAGACTGAACAATGTGCCTTTTTTCTGTCTCTCTAGTGCTACATCAGAGGGCCTGAGCAATGTACGCATTTTGTCTGACATGGGCTTCATTACAATTATTCCTTCCCAGTTAAGTTTTACATAATTATAAGTAGTTTTACCCCACACCCATCCACCCAAAATAATCTTTTTTTTGTGAGGAAAAAAAGAAGAATGTTCCATGTACCCTTTAAACATATATGGTACCCAGGGAGGGCACCTTTTTTTTAGAAATGTATGCCATGGTACTCTGGTTACCCCCAGTGTTCATATGAAATGTATGCCAAGGTACTCTGGTTACCCCCAATGTTCATATGAAATGTATGCCAAGGTACTCTGGTTACCCCCAGTGTTCATATGAAAATGATATGAAATTCTAAATTGCATGCGTAGGTGACTGTGTAACATTAAAAGTGCCTTCCCATGGTCACAAGTATGCTTACTGAACATATAAAGTGCCTTCCCAGGGTCACAAGTATGCTTACTGAACATTAAAAGTGCCTTCCCAGGGTCACAAGTATGCTTACTGAACACAAACGTAATTATCAATTTGGCATACTATTAGTATTTTTAGTGTAATTAAAAGTTCATTTGCATCATCTGGATGGATTTGGAGGCCTAAGTTGATGTATTGTGTCAAAAATGCAAGAATTGTTATGACATTGATATCATATGATCGGTATAGTTATTAATATGAAAATCAGCATGTACAATTAGTATAAAAAAGAAAATAGCATTACTTATATTCTTTTTTGTTACTCCAGGAGAGGGAATTCCCACAGTGTTTATAGCGGTTGCAGGGAGAAGTAATGGTCTTGGCCCAGTACTGTCAGGCAATGCAACATGGCCTGTTATCAACTGTCCCCCTGTGTCAGCAGATTGGGGATCCCAGGATATATGGTCATCATTGAGACTGCCTTCAGGTAATCTGCATGAACACTTCCTCGAGTAGTGAGAATTGATGTAAATGGTTTTATGGACATAACACACTGCAACATTGATGTGGAGCAAGATCCACACATTAATGCATCTATTTGACTGAGCTTATCAACACTAGCAATTAATTAATAAAATCTGGATCAGAGTTGTTAATTAGTGTTTATCATGGTGCTGATTATGAACACAATCTACATATGAGATAATATTGTATATGGTTGGCTGAGCTCTAGAGACCAGATTAGAATGGATTTTGCTCCTACTCGGTAACTGATCTTATCATAGTTTTAGACCATCCTGTAACAAGTAAGATCTGCACATATTAACGAGATGATCATGCATATGATTGGCCAAGCATATTACTTCTCTACAAATTACATTTCTCAAGTGATTTTGATGGATCTTGGTAAAAAAAAAAGTTTATTTCATCAAAATCTTGGACAATTTTGTGTGCTAGAGCTTTGCATGTTAATTTATGACTTTATCTTTGGGAAGAATTTTTATGAGACTGTAGGTTAGGAGGGAAATGATTCATTGAGACATCAATACTTTTGCTGTATGAAACAGGGGGCAATTGATACAGAATGATACCATTTGCAAATTATTTTAATTTTCAGCAGTCATTAAAAATTGTATTTTGTTTGTTTGCCTTGTTGCCTTATTCTTTAAGTTTGGAAATTTGTCTGAGAAAGCTGTTGCAGGCACATGCACTCATAGAACAAAATAGATTTCACAACACTTACTTGCCATCTACAAATTAACAAGTGACATCATTCGTAATATTTCCCCCTCCCACCAATTACGTGGTAATTATTTTATTGCATCAGCTTGTTCGTCATAAAAGTAGTCCAAGTTTCCACCTCCTTTTCCATATGTGACATGTCAACAGCTTGTTCATCATAAAAGTAGTCCAGGTTTCCACATATTTTTCAATATTTGACTTGTATGTTGGGGTGTAGGGTCAGAGCCAGTTACATATACAAAAAATGTTGGAATTTGCATACAGCATGCAGTGATGGCATAAGGTATTCGCTTGTTAGCCAGCCTAGCAAACTTGAACACCCTTACATTGGGCCATACCTGTATAAACATGATAGAATTATGGTTTATTTTCTTGGCATTTGGATACATTATTCATTATGTCTTTGATCTGATGATGGACAAGGTGAAACTAGTGTCGATGAAATTTGATTTGGAACTTGCCATTTGCATTGCTAGTCACATGATATAAATGGTTGTTAGACTAAATTTGATTGCACCTTGTGTCCTGGAACAAGCATTATGTAGTTTGAATTTGTATTAAAGAAATTTTACAAATGCATGTTTATAATAAGAGCTGCCTAGAAAACCTAAAATGGCCAATTCCCAGCGTGACTCATCTTTAGATGATGATTTCGTTTGGCAGATACTGGCTGATGATGGTTATGATGACAATGATTTTTTAAGTTTTGAAGTATATCAGATTATTGGAGCTGGGAAGTGTGTTAATGGAGATAACAGTGGATGATTTTGAGCCCAAAAATTGTCTTATATACATGTCCGATATACTTACTTTAAGGACAAAATTAGACAGCATGCCTATCAATCACTCTTTCAGCAAATATAGAAAAGTCAGAATACCAAGCCAAATTAAAATACAGACAATTTAAAAGTAGAATTCAATTTCATTTCTTTTGACTAACAATTTAGCCCAGCAGGATCATATGCTTCAAAACTATATTTTACTATCACTGAATAAATATGAATGAAAGAGATTGAAATTAATAAGTAAACATATTTATTTAATCAAAATACCTCTATCTGGTGGCTAAAGTGAATCCTGCATCAGATCAAATGGTGCAGCCTTTATATGGCTTTAAATGTTGAATACAAGCCACTGACAACTAACAGGTAGTCTATTTGAAATTATTATTATCTTGGCTTGGATGGGAATCTGTTTAAATAGGTATTAAGTATGCATCTGTCAGTAAACTGCATACCAGAAATACAACCAGTAAATCACATCAAAGGGCACCACCTACCACCGATAGACCTTTCTAAAGATGGAAAGACCGTCCAATTAATGTGTATTGATAATATATCCTAAGCTGTGCATCATGAATTGTATCTATACTGACACAGGTGCATTGTTTCACCCTACTGTTGGTAAATGAGCAGGATGTAAAGTTTGAGGGATGGTTATGTTCTTACAGCACTGCAGAAACCTGCTTAGTCCTATGGGGCTAGAAATTACCCTATTCATTGAAAGCTCAAAAGGTTAGAGGTCATGGTCATGGGAACTGAAAAAAGAAAAATCATATTCCACCCAATGACTTGATCAGATATGTTCACCAAACTTTGGAACTAGCTTGCAATCTGAGATAAGAAAGACACCTGTTGACTATATGGTCCTATGGTCACCATCGTAATATCTTATAAAAAAATATGTTTCCACACCATACAGAGTTCTTGATTGCTTCCTCTGATCTGTGGCTTGAGTGCAAATCCAAAACAAAATATCTATTTATTTTGGGGTCAAATGGTAAGAAGGTCACATGAACTGAAAGCAAGGAAAATGATTTTCTCAAAGCCATGGAAGTTTTGTACCATATGCCTAAACATTGCAGATGGCATGTATTTGAGAATATAAAAATACCAAAGTTTGGCACCACATTGCCTTGGCTACATGTTTGGCTTGGCTTGCAGTTAAGACTAAGAAACACCTACAAGTTTTTCCAGCATAGCAACTCTAATCCTGTGCCACAAACCATGACCAAACTGTAAATGGATTGCATTTGTGAATTTTGGAGTTACTAGATCACCCTGGAAATTTTTTGTGGATGGCTGGTGTCTAAGACCAGGAAGACACTTGTTGATTTCAGATCATGTATTCAACCACTGAAAGAGGGTTTTATAAACAAAAAAAAGATGTAATAATGCTCTTTACCACTTAGTGATTGTACCATGTTCCATTTACATTATTTTCCTTCAGGTTTGGGTTGCAGTACAGTTATGTCCCCAGAGTCTGCTGGTCTTTGTGCTGCACAGATTCTGTCACTCACTGATCATGTCATCTGGAGTCGTGTACGTGCCAAGCAACTTAATACCTGGATCGGGCTTAAATTGGCAGACAAGAAGATCAAGGGTGACCACTGACAGAAAATGAGCTGATAGAAATTTATTTTATTACTTTTCAAATCTGGTATTAAAGAGAATTCCTTATTTTTGAGAGGAAACATGACAGATCATGTCACCACAATTCAGAGTTACCGTACTTGTAAATACAGCTATTATGTACCATCATTTCCATACAAAAATCTCAGTGCTGATTTGAAGTTGCTTCTTTACTGTGTTCCTTGAAATTCAGCATCGTAATTAAAATCAATTATGAATCAGCAGATTTTGAGTTCTCTGTATTTCAGAAATTGACCTTGACAGGAATTAATTTTTTTATTTCATTTTCTTCAAACATAAAATCATCTGCAGTCCTCATTATTAATGGTGGTATGAAATTTTTATCCACTGGTATGTTGTGCAGTTAATAACATTTGAAGAGTTCAACAAATTCTTGTATCCAGCTCAAACCAAAGTTATAAATTGTTTTGCTATATGATTTATAAATTTATACATTTTTCTTGCATCATTAGTAACCACTCCGGTGGCCTAGTGGTTAGAGTGTTCGCCTTGAATGCGGGAGGTCGTGGGTTTGATGCCTGGCCAGGTCATACCAAAGACTTTTAAAAAATGGTACTAACAGCTCCCTCGCTTGCCACTCAGTATTAAGAGGTTAGTGTTAGGACTGGTCGGCCTGGTGTCAGGATAATGTGACTGGGTTGGACGTCATGCTACATGTGCTAGACATCACTATAAACTGACGCACTGCAGACACCATAGCGATATGACTGAAAAATTGTTAAAGCTACGTTAAAAATCCAAATCACACACACACACATTAGTACAGTGAAACCCCTTGAGATCAAAACCTCAGTTAAATGAACTCCTCTTGACCTAAGTCATGTTTCTGATCCCAGATTTTGCCTTCTTTAATTTTGTTTATTTTTAGCTTGTTCCTCTACTCTACCCCCCCAAATGGTCTTTAACAGCATAGTCAAGCAGAATACAATTTTATACATGCAAATATAAGAAAATCCAATTGTCTACAGGGTTCCCACACTACTGGGAAATCTGGAAAAAGTCGGGAGAATTAACTTTTTTCCCCAACCTAAATGTCTAAATATGAAAAATGGGGTGGGAATATTCTGAGGATGCCCAGATTAGAAAACGGACTGCTATTCGTTTTAATCCTAATTTGTAGTCCAAATTGTTGAATCTCAGAGCTGAAATGAGAAATTGTCATCCCTTGTATTATATATTAAGCAAGTATTCGAGCCCCTATATCAATACAGGTTTGGGGATTACATGAAGACAAGTTAATTTCACAGAAAATTCTGTCCATGTTTATACAACAGTATATAATTTTGATGGTCTTTTGTCAAAGTTTAAATCAACCCTTTTGAAAATGTTTTTTAAATGATGGATTTTTAACCAGATTAGGTTGTTTGAAAAATCTTGCTTGGGATTTGATTGGCACAGATAAATCCAGGGTTAAACTGTCTTCGTTACAAGACAAGATTCTAATTATTTACATTTTTTTAAAATATGTACTGTAATAGGAAATGTTACTTTCTATAAGATGCATATTTATATTGCTATAGAATTCTTTAGAATTGAAGGTTTGAAAGGAAACAAAACTAATGTATGTTAATTATTTTGTTCCCACTTAGCATCTTATGCACGTCAGCAAAATAAAGTTAGAATTTTTATTTTATAGATTGAAATGACTTTACATGCCATTTTAAAGGAATATAATCAAACTTGTTTTTTTGTGATATATTTTGTGGTTTTGTACATATCTTTTCTGGCTTAAATGCTTTGGAGAGTCTTGAAAGAGAACCACCTTTAGCTTTTGAAAATGCATGTTTTATAATCTAAAACGTTCTTAATTCCATTCAGTAATGGTCGTATGTTAACCTTGAAAAAAGTATTTCATCCTGGAAATGACCTGGAAATATATTTTTAAAAACACGTGGGAACCATGTGTCTAGATGTTGATATTTCCTTAAATGATATAAAGATCTATTTGCATGCAAGAGTCACTTGAGATCACATCTCATTCTAAAATGGAAAGGGAGAATCTTATTAAACTGAAAACCTCAGACCAGAAATTTTTATTTTTGTCATTAAGATTTTGATCTGAAAACCTCAGACCAGAAATTTTTATTTTTGTCATTAAGAGTTTGATCTGAAAACCTTAGACCTGAAATTTTGATTTGTTGTTGTTAAGATTTATGTCTGAAAACCTCGAACCTGAAATGTTAATTTTTGTCATTAAGAATTTGGTCTTGAGAGGTTTCTCAGTTTTAAGACTTGATACTGTTTTAAACTTACCTGATAAAATTGCATTGAAAATGATATACAAAAAGTAAACTTATTTTTTTAAAAGATGCTGATATTAATTTAAATGAGTGTAATCCTATTTGACAAAAAAAAAAGTTAAATTGTAAATATTACCTACTTTTTGTTTTTCATTGAACGTTTTGAGTGCTAAAGCATTGATTTTTAATGAGAGCAAGAACCAATACAAGGATGGATAGAAAGATGGATGAAAAATTACCTACATCTAAGGAGAACAATTTCTTTTCTTTGTCAGCCTTCCAAGTCTCTGACATCATCAAGCCTTAGAATCATAGGCTTAGTGATGTAAGACTAGGGATAAACTGTCTAGAAAACCTCTAGGATTTTGAAGCACTAATACATGTGTTTGCTAGGGTGGTTTTATATTTGACTGTTTTTTTTTTTTTTACTTTTCAACTACATACACAAACAAACAGACCACTCAGATGGCCTAGTGGTTAGAGCATCCGCCTCGGAAGCTGGAGGTCATGGGTTTTATCCCCGGCCGAGTCATACCAAAGACTTATAAAAATGGTACTAACAGTTGCCTCTCTAGGCACTCAGCAGTAAGAGGTTAGTGTTAGGACCGGTTGGCCTGGTGTCAGGATAATGTGGCTGGGTGGGACATCATGCTACATGTCTGCGGCATGACGCCCCAGTGCTTGACATCGCTATATACTGCCACGGTGCAGACATCGAAGCAATATGACTGATTTTTTTTTAAAGCTATGTGTCAGTTTGTGCTCAAGGATGTATATTGATTTCTTAAGCACTTGCTTGAACCAGGCTTCTTCCCAATCTAGGATTTTTACTGAGTTCCAAGTTATAGTATGGCCAGGGCAAACATTCCATCAAGAGTTAAGAGTCAGAAGAGATTAAATCAGTCTGATGAATTCCTTAGCATGAGGACAAAAGCTTCATGTTAGCTGTCTCCATTGTTTGTATATGTAGTTGAAAAGTTTCAAAACATTGTCAAATATGAATATTACTATACAGTTAAGCTTTCACCAAAGGATGCTAATATATTTTAGCAAAAACTGTCACTTTCAGTTTCACAAATCAGAATAAAGCTAGTAGAAAAATTGTAATAAATGTTATCGGTATAAAGAATAATAAATGTCAGGAGTGTGATTAAGAATTTATTTAGATGAATACATGCAATGCTGAAAACTATATGTACAAAAAAGCACCTACATTTTAAAGCTTTCACCTTTATATAATATCATACAAATAATGCTTGCTTTACATAATGCACATTCAATATAATAAAACTTTATTATTATATGCTCATTTTTTTCTCCGTTAACATTATATTGTCAGAATTGTTCACTATTTTACGATACTGCACACCTTCATATTGCACTCACGAGCACGACATGCGTGCCCAATAGTGTATTAGGAACTACTTTGTAAACAAATTATGTACTCTCATGTAGCAGATGCTTTATGTTTTGGTTGATTAAATTTGTTTCTGAATGAACTAAAGCAAATGTTTTTTTGTGGACCGCCACATGCCAGCTGCTTTGCTACATTCTGTGTTAACTTTTTTGATACAATGTTTTGGATTTTGGCGACAGACGCCATATTTCATAAAATAGCTTGGTACCTACAAATAACATGGAAGTTATAAAGGCATAAACTGTCTCCTTTAGCTGGTAATAAGAATGGCAAAGAATATACTTAGTTTTACATTCTAAATTTCCTCAAAATGTACTTACTTACTTCTGCAAATCCGAATTACATGAGCTATGTCATAAGTTCTCAAGCTTGATTACACATTTCGAAATTGTACTGTAATTTCGACTATATTCCAAGTGCAACTACATCCTCCTTACTGCACTTAAAATGAAATAAACATTAAATTCAATAACATCTTTTTGATAATTACAATTGAAACACTTCATATTTTTCGCACATTATGATTTCAAATAGTCACTGACAGAACAAACACACTTGCAGATGTAAACACACTTCTCCCACGCTGTTTCAATCTGATGTATTTCATGTACAGTTTGCACAGATGAATCCAGTCCATAATCACGAAATTTCGTAGAATCTACAAAAATACCAAAATCTATTCATTCCAGATCAGATGGAAAACTGTTGCAATGCGCATTCATACACAATATGACTCCAAATTTCAATTTTAAGTAGACAAATATGCCTTTTTCTTTTGAAACTTATGTCTAGCGTGTGACAAGTTCAAATTTATCTTGATGGAGTTATGTGCGCATTAATAATGTTGTGTAATGATGAATCTGCGCTTGTGTATTTAGTTTGGAATATGACATACATTCAGTTACATTGTTTCTTGTAGTATATTTTGTTTATATAATTAACCCTTGGGTAGAATAAGAAAATGAGCATATAATAAAAAAGGTTACTGCATTTGTATGGGAAGATATGAACTCGTTTTGTCGGATAGGTATACAGCACTCCCAAAGTCATGCAGTATTCCATCCAAAAAACTCGTTCATATTTTACCATACAAATGCAGTAACCTATAAATATTGCAGACTAGTAATGTTTATCTGTTGTATTGACAAAAGTATAGAAAATAATGAATGGTAACATTCGGCGTGTAGGACATTTTTTCCCAGGAAAAGTTGTAAAATTGTATATTCTTAAGAGCATAAACTTGGTAAACTCCCTTTCAAGATGGTAAACTCGTACAATCTTGACAGAAATTTATTTTGGCACATAATCCCCACTAAAATGTATCAATCCCCTTGCAATATGCGCAAGGCATGAAAATTGCTCTCTTTTATTTTTTGATGACTTACTTATTGAGGTTCATAGTTCATAATGAGCATCTAAACACTAGGTGGCTACATCTCCTGCAAAAATGACATTTTGGAGCACATTGCATGCAAGCTTCAAGATGCTTGTCATAATTATCCATTTCTCTGAAAATGTTTTTTGCAAACTACACTTGGTGAGGTTGTAAATGAAAAAATATTAGGTTTTGTTCTACTGGTCACAGACCAGAAGGGCCTTTGGAATGGCCTCTTTTCTGTCATCTGCCTATCTGTTAGTACAAGTTTATTATCACTACTCCTCTTAAACTACGTGGAGGATTGCCTTTACAAACATTCATCCTAAAGTATACTGCATTGGTTCCCTATCTTTTTTAACCATGACCTAAAAAGGTTTTTCTAAGCCTCATGATCCTGTTTTCACATTTTGATAAGTTTTGTCACCCTCAAAATAAATCCTGGCAACCCTTCAAAATGTCCTTGTCACCCTGATTTGGTTTGCGACGTAGGTGTTGGGAACCACTGGTCAAGTACATCTAATATAACAGCTATGCTGATTGTCTTGAAAATAGTCATCTCTGTTATTTCCAACTAGATGGTCAAGGCAGGTTTTCACCAAAAGATTTTAAGTATCTAGTTGGCCCTAAATGAAAATTGTGTCGAACTGATATCCAATATGGCAGCCACTGGAAAATCTTGTCATTGCTCACATTTAACAGAAAGTCATATCAACATGGCATTTTCACCAGAAGATTTTGTATAGTCTAGATGGTTCTGAACTAAAAATCTTGCTATTGCTCAGGAATTTCTTAGATTTCAGTGTTCAGTAGGAAAAAAAATAAGCAATGGCCCTATCTTGGATTCCTGAAAATTCTTGGTGACTGGTAGAACAGCTGTCCTTTCACAGACTCTTGTTCTGCTCATACATTCAATATTAGGTCTTTAACCAAACCAAGCTTTCCCTCTAAATATTTATCACCACCACCTATTTACAACAATGCCTCTCACCCTCTGTCTGGAAATCCTGAGGAAGTTGTGTGTAACTTGGTTTTAATTCCCCATGTTAAGAATACTTAACTGTTGTAAAAACATAGTTTGGAATGCATTTGAAGATGGTTTTACTTGAGAATTCTGTAAAAATGTTAACAAGTAAAACCTTGTAAAGTTGCAAAATTATGTGTATTTTTTTTAAAGGATTTAACTTGGAAAAACGTTGTACATGGTAAAAAGGATACAACTTTACAGGAAAGTCTTGATACCGTCCATGTACATAATAATCAGTGTGTAAAAGGTAACAATGAAAAGACCATTGCTTGACCAAAGTAAAAGACCCTATTTGATACTGTGCGATTTTCACACCTTTAGAAGTTGACACATGTACTATAAATGTACATAAACATTGTATTGCAGTAGTTCATAATTTTTTTATATAAAATTAGGTACTAAAAGCTGATAGCAACCAGATTTTATCCTAAAACATGAATTTATTATATACCATTGGTACTCATAAAAAAGATTACTTTTCCCAAAACTGTTACAAAATCTTGTATACCCAATGAAATTCCTCAGTCATAAATGACCACTTAACAAGGATCACATGACGGGACTACCACCATTGTACTGTATTAAGACCCAATGTAAAATTATGAGTAGATGGAGGGAGTGAAAGCAAAACAACATAAAAGTCATGATTGTTTTGGGTACATGTTAAGCTCATCATCAGTACAGTAACTAGGTATGTGTGATTGTATCACATCTCATTTGATAGTGGACTGACATCAAATGATGAGATCCAGGGTCCCCACACTATCAAACTCGAGGTGGTACAAGCACAGATCAAATTATTGTAACCTGTATTTGAGTTGATGAAAAAAAAGAAATTGGATAACACTAAGCATGTAGCTAGCATGAAGCATATCAACATTAAAAACACTTGCCTTAAACTAAACTAATATACAGATGGGAAAAAAATGATCTGATCCAATAGTTATAATGCATCCAAAGATGGTGTTTTTTAACAGCATCCCCCAAAATCCGATTTAAAGAGAACCTTCATGCCAATAACTTTTTCAGGTTGTTGTTGTTGTGGGGTTTAATGCCATTTTTCAGCACACAGTAGGCTATACATGGCAGCCAGTATTAATGGTGGAGGAAGAACCTGGGAAAACCCCGGAAAGAACTACCAACCCACCAACCCACGAGAAGCTACTGGCAAGCTTTCTCACATACCCACATTGGCTGAATCCGAGACTCGAATCCACACAGAGGCGAGATGGCAGTGATCCATAACAGAGAGCACTTAAGACCACTTGGCCACTCGGGGCCCCACTTTTTCAGGTACAATTTAGTTTAAATTATATCCTGCATTATTGTTAATAAGGTTTTTTTCACATAGGTATTTCTGGCACAACTTGGGGAAAAATTTTGTGCTAGTACTTGTTTGCTAAAATGGCCTGTGTCCAGTACTTATTTGCCAAAATGGCCCATGTGCATGTATGGCCTCTGTTGCATGGGATACAATGGTTATGAATGTACGACCAATCTGAAAGCAAGGAAAGACCTTTGCAAACTTTGATCCTTGTGGAACTCGGATAGATACATGATAGGGGCCCTAATGTGGCTGATTGGACTAGAGCACTTGCCTTTACTACTCACTGCCATCTCCTCCATGTCTGTGTGGGTTTGAGTCTTGGCTTGGCCAATGTAGGTATGTGAGAAAGCTTGCCAGTAGCTTCCCATTCGTCAGTGGTTCCTACCAGGGCTTCTTCCTCCACCAAATATACTGGCTACCATGTATAGCCTATTCTGTGCTAAAAATGGTGTTCAACCCAAAACAAGAGAAAAGGACACGCAAAAAACAGACAATGCATAACCTTTTTTAAATTTGCCGATAAAAAAAGTGAAAACCAGTAAATGAACAAGTATAGTCCAACTGCAAACAACAGAGCCTATGTTCTACAGATTATTCGCAACAAACTGCATAGACCCAGATCTGCTGGCATATCATGTTGCAGATCTGAATCATTGTAGTTGGCTTTTGGACTTCAATTATATGCAAGTATAAATAGTAGGTCTGCCTTGACACTGTGTCCATGCGTACATTTATACTGTAATAAAATTATACAATGTCATTGTTTGTTGAGCTCGTGTTGGTGGGAAGCAAGACGTGTCCATAATTATTCCACTGTTACCATTGTAAGAAATCATGGTTTTGGGTAAAATTATTTGCATATATTTCCAAAACCCACGATAGATTCTCATACTGTTTGGCATGATTCGTTACGAAGGAAAGAAGATTAATTCTGTTGTATAATAAGTAATCACTGTGGCTTGGTTAGCATATAGAAATTGCAACTGAAATGGTGAAGGTTTGAATCCTACCATCAGATCAGCTTGAGTCATGTAGTGTTGTGTGTCCTTGGCAAGATACTTCACTCGAATCACCTCAGCACCATATATCATACTTGTATTGGTGTAAAACACCAAACCAGGCACACTGGTAGAAAATTTGCAAGTTTTGGTTCAGGTGGTTTCATATACTCTTCTCAAAACAAAAAAAAAATACCCATTTTTTGGATGAATCACTATGAAGAATATAAAATCTGCATTAAGCATTTGCTTGGAGCTTTTCATTGACATACATTTCCTAAACCACTTGATATTTTTCATTATTGGGATGAATCAAGATGAAGTTAAGAAAATTCCTTCTGTGATGTGTTTGCTTGCCCCTGTTGACCACGGCATCATGCATTTAACAGTAATACTTTGATTGTAGGCTCGACTAGCATGAAATGGCATTTTAGTTAATGGACTTAATAATCAGTTTTTTTTCTCTCCCATGGCTTGTGAATTTCCAGATTGTTCTTATGATCAACCAGTAAGAGAACTTGTCTGATATGATTATTATTGGTCTAATAAACATGATGCAATGAAAAGAAGTAAAAACAATTTTTAAAAGAACAAAACTTGATTAATTAATAATAGATTACATGTATCCGGCAAATTGTTTTAATTTTATTTTTTTTTTGGTTAAAACTAAAAAATAAAGAAATCAATTGTCAAAAACAAAAAAATTAAGATTTGTAAGTGGATAAAATGAATGGTAAGGTTAATTGAATTATGTATTTTTAAATGAAAATTAAAGGCAGTGAAACCAAAACTTTCAAGTTTTGAGTTACTCTTTTAGACTACATCTCTTGAGAACACAACTATTACAGAAATCATGGGTTAACTGTGCTGCAAATTGTAACCAAATACTTGGTCGATCGGCTTTAGCGATACTGTGTTGTTTGGCTTTATCAAACAATCTGATTACAGGTATATGTACTATGACTGCTATTTTGTTGTGGAGTTTAATTTTTATGTGATTGCCAGAAACTTCAAAGGTAAAGATCCAACATACAGTAATTCTAATCTGGAAGCAATAGGACAACAAACTACTTTAGTCTATGAATTTCCAATTATTACATCATTTTCTGAAGAAACAAAAAACAAAGTATGCCCATGAAAATAATTTCATTCACAGTATTTTTATAAATCATCGCTCCACTAATAAACAATATCATAAAGAAATTTTGTTTGATCGCTAGATAAAATATGATCATTTGGTTTGGGTTTGGTGTATCATGGAACAACAACACTTTGAAGATTATATCATGCCGAAGCAAAAAGAGTGAAGTGTCATGCCCAAGGACACACCACATTGCTAATCTGGGTTGACCTGTTCTTCAGAAAGTCCCTTGACCGTTGAAGTGTCATACCCAAGGACACACCACATTGCTAATCTGGGTTGATCTGTTCTTCAGAAAGTCCCTTGACCATTGAAGTGTCATGCCCAAGGACACACCACATTGCTAATCTGGGTTGACCTGTTCTTCAGAAAGCCCCTTGACCATTGAAGTGTCATGCCCAAGGACACACTACATTGCTAATCTGGGTTGACCTGTTCTTCAGAAAGCCCCTTGACCATTGAAGTGTCATGCCCAAGGACACACCACATTGCTAATCTGGGTTGACCTGTTCTTCAGAAAGCCCCTTGACCATTGAAGTGTCATGCCCAAGGACACACCACATTGCTAATCTGGGTTGATCTGTTCTTCAGAAAGCCCCTTGACCACTGAAGTGTCATGCCCAAGGACACACCACATTGCTAATCTGGGTTGATCTGTTCTTCAGAAAACCCCTTGACCATTGAAGCTCCATTTAATGAAGGACCTTTTCATATATACTCACTTTAAGAACTGCAAACTACATCAGTCCAGATCTGCTGTTGCATAATGTACCAGCAGATCTGGGTCTATGCAGTTTGTTAGGACTAATCAACAAACAAGTCAAGTCAAAGTGCAAGCAATAAATCATGGTCTACAATCACATAATGCACTGGCACTGCTTGCAGCTGGACCCGACGTATATGGTACTTGATTTGATCTCAAGTTTACCTTAATAAAGTAAGGAAGTTTGGTCTGAAACAAAAATCATATATCCTTGTCTTCTATCAATGGATGTGCTTATTTCATTTTACGATGGATCATTAGCAATTTTAATTCTAAATAAATCTTGCCCAGACATTATTTAAACATAATACATTGGAGCTAGCAGAAGCCGTTTTCACTTAACATGCAGGTAATTTTAAAAGACAATACTTTTACTCTAAAATACTGCTGTGATTGTTCTTTGATGGCACAGATAAAACCAATGAAAAATGTTTCTATCATTTTGAATTGATTAAAGTTTTTGCAAAAAATATTGATACATATGGTGTATCTTTAAGTGTTGCCATCTAATATTTAAATCTAGGATTTTTGGAGAAATCTGAAATTTTTGACAGCCTGTGTATCATTGCTGGAAGAACAATTATTTGACTGCATGCTACATCTCCAAGTAAAGGCCTCGGGTTCAAAACACTTCATCATTTCCGTTCTCGATCTTTGCAATAGTCAGCTGAGCCTTACGACCTTCAAAATAGCGGGAGTCTTTGTCTAATGCAGTACACTGAAAGAAAAAGATACATTGACTCACAAGTCAAGTTCAGCTGCAGACTGCACAAACCCAGCTCTGCCATACTATCTGCATTGGCAGATTTGGGTCTATGCAGTTTATCTGGAGTAATCGGCAGAACATAAGTAAAACTGGAAGCATTATCATATTTGTTGTATTACAAGTACACTTGCCTTTAAATGGAGTGTTGTATTACAAGTACACTTGCCTTTAAATGGAGTGTTGTATTACAAGTACACTTGCCTTTAAATGGAGTGTTGTATTACAAGTACACTTGCCTTTAAATGGAGTGCTGTATTACAAGTACACTTGCCTTTAAATGGAGTGTTGTATTACAAGTACACTTGCATTTAAATGGAGTGTTGTATTACAAGTACACTTGCCTTTAAATGGATTGATGTAATACAAGTACACTTGCCTTTAAATGGAGTGTTGTATTACAAGTACACTTGCCTTTAAATGGATTGATGTAATACAAGTACACCTGCCTTTAAATGGAGTATTAAAGTACACTTGCCTTTAAATGGAGTGCTGTATTAAAGTACACTTGCCTTTAAATGGAGTGCTGTATTACAAGTACACTTGCCTTTAAATGGATTGATGTAATACAAGTACATTTGCCTTTAAATGGAGTGTTGTATTACAAGTACACTTGCCTTTAAATGGAGTGCTGTATTATAAGTAAGGTATTAAATATTTAAAACTGACGAGCCTAAACTAAAAATGAAATTTATTAACATGTCTGCTACTAAAGATTTTAAAGATATGTATATTTTATTTAATTATATTTTATTTAATATATATTTATTTCTATTTTTAAATTATTTTTTATTTTTCATTACATGCTATTGTAATGTAATAAAATTTTCACTGGAGAAGATACTTTTTCCTACAAAATAGTTTGACCTTGACTGTTCGTTTTATAAACACCAGGTGTTGATCTAGATCCTGACCTTGATTCAAAATTAGTAGCAACCACGTAAATAAGTTTTATTTTTATTTTAAAATGATTGGTTGTTGTCGAGGTCATGATGGGACTATGCGTTTAAGATGTAAACAATTTTTTTTATTTCTTAGATTAAAATGATTGGTTTTCATCAGGGCCACACTGGGTGTACATGCTCTTTAACAAGTACCTAATTTCTACGAGGTTCTGGAACATGATCACGTGACCCCCTTTTTGCGTTTTAGAAGACGATATAACCTTTGTTTTGGAGAGATAAATTAGCTGGGCTCTTACACTGGAAGTTGTATGTTGTGCTGTTTGGAGTTATTTCAAATTACTTGGATTCAAAAGGATTAATTCTGTTATTTTTCTGGAAAATATGTGTGCCCATATGAAATTCCTGAGCAAAGACAGCTCTTACAAAAATTTATTTGGATTTCCAAATCGGATTGTTTCTACAAGAAACTGTAGACCTCAACACTACAGGTTACATCATACATTATCGTCTTCCATCTTGGATTCTTTGTGGGGATTTGAACTTGAAATCATTTGAACATTTTGTTATTAGGACTAGTAAAATTTTGTTCTTGGATTATTTTTGGATTTGATTGTATAAAACCGTAGGTTCATATTTTTTCATTTTTACAGAATTTTTCCAAGGAAATAAATTATTGTATTTTTCAAAGCTTGTTGTTTTCACTCTTTCTTGTGTTACTGTTTATTCGAGCTTAAACACATAAGAGTTAAATATTACATGCAAATTGTATGTTCTTTATACATAATATGCTTAATGCACTTGGAGTATCTGATCAGTCAAATGAGATTTGGTATCTTACAAACCATGGTGTCATTCTTTTACAATCAATTAAAATTGGATCTCCAAAAACCCACATTATTGTGAGAGCTGACAAGTGATCATCTGAAAATGGTATGAGCAAACTGTTTTAATTAAATCCTACAATTCAATTGTTTTAACATATATATATATATGTGTGTGTGTGTGTGTGTGTGTGAAATCACTAAGAAGTGAGAACACGTACATACAAAACATATGCAGACAGGAAGAAAACAGCTGTTTTTAACCTTGTGTTAACGTACAGTCACAATCATCTGGCATGATTAGCCATATGTAATCACAGCTTACAGCTACGATCATCTGGCTTGTATAGACTCGTAATCCAACAGCTGCAATCATCTGGCATGATTAGCCATATGTAATCACAGCTTACAGCTACGATCATCTGGCTTGTATAGACTCGTAATCCAACAGCTGCAATCATCTGGCATGATTAGCCATATGTAATCACAGCTTACAGCTACTATCGTCTGCTTTGTATAGACTCGTAACCCAACAGCTACAATCATTTGGCATGATTAGCCTTATGTAATCACAGCTTACAGCTGCAATCATCTGGCATGATTAGCCTCATGTAATCACAGCTTACAGCTGCAATCATCTGGCATGATTAGCCTCATGTAATCACAGCTTACAGCTACTATTGTCTGGTTTGTTTAGACTCGTAACCCAACAGCTACAATCATTTGGCATGATTAACCTTATGTAATTACAGCTTACAGCTACAATTGTCTGGCTTGTATAGACTCGTAATCCAACAGCTGCAATCATCTGGCATGATTAACCTTATGTAATCACAGCTTACAGCTACTATCATCTGGTTTGTATAGACTCATAACCCAACAGCTACAATCATTTGGCATGATTAGCCTTATGTAATCACAGCTTACAGCTGCAATCATCTGGCATGATTAGCCTCATGTAATCACAGCTTACAGCTACTATTGTCTGGTTTGTTTAGACTTGTAACCCAACAGCTACAATCATTTGGCATGATTAGCCTCATGTAATCACAGCTTACAGCTACTATCGTCTGGTTTGTTTAGACTTGTAATCCAACAGCTACAATCATCTAATTTAGCCTCATGTAATTTAACAGCTACAATCATCTAGTCTGTTTAGCCATACGTAATCACAAGTTACAGCTTCAATGTTGTGTGCCTGTGTGTAATCAAGACTTACAGCTACAATGTCATGTTTCTAATCATGTCCAATCATAACTTAGATCTACAGTGTTGTGTCTCTAACCATGGGTAATCACGACTTACAGCTACAATTTTGTGTCATACCCTGTGTAATCACAACTTACAGCTACAATGTTGTGTGTCTGACCGTTTGTGATCACAGCTTACATTTACAATGTGGTGTGTCTAACCATATGTAATCACGACTTGCAGCTACAAAGTCGTGTGTCTAACTATGTAATCACAACTTAATCTAGTAATGTAAGCAGCCTTGTGTAATCATAACTTACAGCTACAATCCTGATGCCAGCAGAACTGAGTGAGGGTCTTGGCTTCCTTTTGAAGTGACTTTGGATCCCCTTGGCAATGTTCTGCTGAAAATCACTGTCCTTGGCATTCTCTGACTGAAAAAACATGAAACAAAACTTTAATGGCTTGCCTCCTAAAATTTTCGCTTACTGCCTCTTTTATTAGATGCCCCTTTAGACCTACCCACCCACCCTTGCACCCCAACCTCCCTCCTATCTTTTGACTTGGACATTAAATCAATTATATAAAATTTACAGTAAGATGTTACCTGGACATCTTTATGCACATATCGGCTTCAAGAAGGTATAACAGTCGTGGCTTTGATTTTAGCCAGTGAAGATGGTATTATCTCTATTTTATACAGAATCCATGATCCCATACTTTATCTCATTAAACAATATATCAAGGAATTGGTATGGATTGGTAAATTAGAAATACTCATGCAGCAAACAAACCCATTATCCTTACGATCATTATGTACCACAGATTAAGCATAGCTATTGTTCCACAACTAATGAACTTTGCTTTATAAACAACTAAATAATAGTCTATGATAAGTACTCAGCATTAGATGTGAAATTCAATTTTAAAATTTGAGGTGGGTTTTTAAAGACACAAACCATTTTGCAAGATAATCATGACATTCATTACAGATTTGATGAAATTAATAAATATTTAATTAAAACAAATACCTGTAAGTGGTGAGAAATTTCCACGCTTTCTCAACCACTAGGCTAGCCTAATGAAAAACCGTGTCTAAAAATGCATTTCTGTAGAGCTGAAGAAAAGCCATTGATCCTCTTTTCAAATGTTTAGGCTTTTTTAAAAGTTAGGTTTCTTTAGGGGTTTTTTTAAGCTTCTAAGGTCCAAATGAAATTTTAGGTTTTTTGAGGTCCACTTCTGACCCTGATCATTGCTTGTATTGGCTAAATTTTCAGGACTTTTGAATCTGCTTTTAATAAAATCTAGGTAACTAATCATTAGAAATAAGTACCTTTTATTTCCAAACACACCTGTCAAAGAAATCCCACAAGTTGTATTATTAACAATTATCAAACAGTCACCGTGAAACTGCTGACATACATCAACACAATCTATGATAAAACCATTGTTTCAAGTTGATAGGCTGTTTGGATTTTTTTTTGGAGGTAACCATTGCTAGGTTAAGAGATATCAAAAACAAGAAAAGAAAAGAGAGAGCCACCTCAAAAAATAGTTACGTTTATATAAAGAATATCAACATATCAATCACACCGAATCGTACCAATATCTAGCTTCTTGCAGATTATTTACCCCTAAGAAGCCTCTCACTCTTGTTGTGTAAAATAACAACCATAAATGTATTTTTATTCTCAAATCCAAAATGTATGCATTTATCTGTCACAAGTACCTTCAGAATTATAATTAGTTAGATTTTAACTATGGCTGATTAACAGAGAGTTAAACAGTGGATTGAGAGATTACTAATAAGGCAGTTCTGGAAAACACGCATAAAATCATGGCAGTAATGTATGTATGACAGTATTTTTTTGTGGAGGGAAATGCATGAAATAAACAAAAACAGGCAGGTAATGTCTGTTTTTCATTCATTACCTTAAAGTAGAAACAATGTTTGTCTGACTTCATGGTATCACACTGTTGTAGGAGCTACCAGTTACCTCTTTATTAATGGGGAGGTGTATGACACACATTTGTCTATCCCTTGTCATTTGTACACACCAAATTAAAGAAAATTAATTCCTTCTGACGCCATCCAAAAAAATTATAGCATGAACTAAAATTGTTTTATTACTCCTTTTATCTACATCATGTTAGTTCATGTCACAGCTTCCAATCTAAAGTTGCTGGTTCTGAGGTTCAAAAAATGTACAATCACTACCAATTTTTCCCTTCTGCAGACATGATAAACTGTTCCAGGGTCAGGGCCATTAAAATTGGTAGGTTGGGTTACTGGAACCCCACATATTTTTGCTAACAATGCAAAACTTCAAAATACAAGTTGAGTCTGATTTACTTATCCCATTTTGAAATCCTCCATGAAATTTATGGTTGATTGATAATTGTATATTCAGTGTCAGATCAAGTGTCTTCTTCACAGACATTCCAACTATCTTAGGTCAATGCAGAATGCAAACCGACTCCTTTCTAGTAACAGGTCTGTTAGGAATGCAACTGAATCCCTACAGTTCTTGTTTATTTCAAATGAAACTTTGAAAATATGAAAGGGAAAATTAATTTTGTACTTCTTTTTTATGACAATATTTTTTATTTAAAAAAACCCACTATTTAAAAAATTAATGAACTACACTAAGAAGAAATATATGTGAGAAATTTCCATGTTCAGTTGTAATGAATTTACAGTATTTGTGTGTGTATGTGTATGATTTGGATTTTAAACATCGTTTTAAGCATTTTTCAGTCATATCGCTACGATGTCTGCAGTGTGGCAGTTTATAGTGATGCCTGGCACTGAGGCATCATGTTGCAGACATGTAACATTATGTCCCACCCAGTAACATTATCCTGACACCAGGCCAACCAGTCCTAACACTAACCTCCTAATGATGAGTGCCTAGTGAGGCTGCTGTTAGTACCATTTTTGTAAGTCTTTGGTATGACTCAGCCAGGGTTCAAAACCATGACCTCTTGTATCTGAGGCAGATGCTCTAACCACTAGACCACTGGAGCAGTCTCCAACATTGGGAAAAATAGGCATATTTTATATTTGAAAATTTTGCATTTTTCAATATTATCTATTCTTGTTTAAATTTAAATAAAAAAATTATTTTTTTTTTTTACCATTTCATACAAATCTGGAAAATTTAATATTTATGTAAAATTTAGCCTATATGTCAGAATAAACGAGTTTAAATGAATAAACATCAAATTCTGAATGATTAACAGGAAAACATTGAAAAATAAAATTAAGGTAAATAATAATCAAGAACCTTTCTCTGTTTTCTTGCCATTTATTCCCCATTCTTGCAAGTACCATCAAATAATTTTTATCCTTCACTTTCTCTGCTGAGGCTACTGAAATTGTTCTTTGACGAAAAATCACTGACCTCTGACAAAACTGTCAAGTTACATAGTAGGCATGTCAAATACCGTATCTGCTGGTTTTAAAGTTGAGTCCAACTGCACACTGCACAGACCCAGATCTGCCACTACATAATGTGCTGGTATATCTGAATCTATGTAGTTTGTTAGGAGTAATCAATAGAACAAACAATATATATTCTAATCTACCAGCACATTATGTGAGAACAGGGTCTATGTTGTTTGCAGTTAGACTATATGGTAGCTGAGTTTCATGGTGCAACATCAGAAGGCATAAGAGTAATGGGACAGTTGGAAGGATTGTAGTTGTATGGGTTTAATGCCATTTTTCCGCACATGATAGACTATATATACAGCATAGCCCATACATATATCATGTGGAGGAAGAATCACACCCACAGGAAGGTACTGGCATTCTTTCTCACATACCCATGCAGGTCAGTGATCTGTAAAGACAAGCACTTTAGACCACTCATCCATCTGGGGACCTCAGATGGAAGAGAAAAAAGAATTCGCAACATTGTTGTTGTTGTAGGGTTTAATGCCATTTTCCAGCACACGATAGGCTATACATGGCAGCCAGTATTAATGGTGGAGGAAGAACCCGGAAAGAACCACCGACCCATGAGAAGCTTCTAGCAAGCTTTCTCACATACCCACATTGGCTGAATCCGAGACTCGAACCCATGCAGACAGAGGTGAGATGGCAGTGATCCGAAACAGAGCGCTTTAGACCACTCGCCACTTGGGTCGCAACATTGAACTTGGAAGATCTGACATCAACTATAATGTGTGACATGCAATCAGATTGAGAATCATAACTGCACAAACATTCACCGTTATACCTCAAACAAGTTTTGAGTTATAAAACAAACAAAAAAACCTTCAAAACCTGAACAGTGACCTCAACCATAGGACCCAAATTGGATATGTAACACACCTTCATACATAAGTATGAAGTTTTATTCATTTATTTGAATTCAATATCCTGACCAGTGAGCTTCAACTTTGAATAAAAGACCTTCACTTTACACACCACCCCCTCTGCTTAAACAAGACATACCATGTACATGTTATTATATAAGTATACAAAGTTTCATCCACCTCTCTCAAATGTCTCTAAAGTTATGGAGCAGAAAGGGAAATATGACTGAGCACTTAAAATATTAATTTGACCTTTAAGTTAGGATCCCAATGTGCTACATGACACACATTCTGGTATATGATGATATATATATATATATATATACATATACCAGGCTTCACCAATTTATCTTGAGCAACTTATTAGTTATAGATCATAAAGGAGAGTGCAACAGCAAACTTAAAAATATTGACCTCTGACCCTGGCATTCAAGGCTTGACCTCCATTGCAGTACAAGATCTACCTTTGGTTATGATATCTTGACCTTGAAGATATGGTACAATCCCCAATGTGGTACACAACACATCTATTAGTAATGACATAAAAGTATACCCAGTTTCATCCATTTTGTTCAAATAGCCTTGGAAAGGAAAATGTGACCTTGACCTTTAAGATATTAAAAGCACTCCAAATGTGGTACACCTCTTTTAGTAATGATATGTAAATCTACCAAGCTTCATGCATATATCTCAAATGGTTTTATAGTTGTGAATAATAATAATAATGAGGACTTTGTATAGCACCTAATCTTCAGAAGCTCTAAGCGCTTTACAATATTAGACAACACCTATAAGATAAGAATCATAATAATATTATTACAAAAACAAACACCATGAAATTAAAAAAACATTAAAAAATAAAAAACATGCTGAGAGTATTTCAGGTAGGAAACATTATTAGGTCTTTAAGTTTGTTCTTGCAGTTGAAATAAGTGAGTTTTAAGAGCACTCTTGAATGGGATTGCTGTCTTCATGTCTAAGTTCAGTGGGCAATTCATTCCACGTTGCTGGGTGAGGAGCGTAAGTATCTTGCTGGTGTGTACACATGGGTGAGGTCGGATAGGTATGTTGGACTGGAGTCCATCAGTGAAACGTAGCACAGAGAACAAATTTTGTGTTTGATTCTGGATCGAATGGATAGACAGTGTAGGGTACAGAGCAGCGGGGAGGTGTGCTCTGATCATGGTACTCTAAGTATGATCCAAGCAGCTGTGTTTTGAAGTTTCTGGAGTAGATATTGAGATGAACCAGACAGAATTGAGTTGCAATAGTCCAGTCTTGAAAGTACTAATGAACACACAAGTGTTTTAGTGGCATCAACTGAAAGATATTTGCAAATGGAGCTGATGCATCTCAGCTCAAGATATGCAGCCTTGCATATATTCATGACGTGTTGGTGCAATGTGAGAGTACTGTCCAGAGTAACACCTAGGTTTCATACTGACTCTGTGAATTTAATGTTGGTGTTGCTGATATTTATTGTTTGAGGTGAAGGGTGTGAATGAGAAAGTCTTTCTGTTGTGATCAGAATGGCCTCAGTTTTATCATCATTCATCTGCAGCTTGTTACATGTCATCCATGATTTCACATCAGAAATGCACCTCTCTACACCTTGGATGGTAGCATCAACTTCAGTTGGGTGACTAGATTTGTATATTTGGGTGTCATCAGCGTACAATTGATGAGATACTGGATGATGATCTATGACACCTGAGAGCGGCTGAGTGTACAGAATGAAGACAACAGGACCAAGAATAGACCCCTGTGGAACACCACAATTATAGAATAACTGGGCTGGAGTGTATTCCATTGGCAGACACAATTTGTGTCCTGTTGACCAAGCAGGACTTGAACCACAGCAAGGCTGTATCATGAATGCCAAATACATGCTGGAGACGGTGAAGTAATATATCATGGTCTATTGTGTCAAATGATGCAGACAAATCAAGGAGGGTGAGGACTGTAATCTTTCCGCTATCCAAAGCAGAGAGAATGTCATTAACTACTTTTAGAAGAGTAGTTTCATTACTGTGGAAAGGGTGATATGAAGATTGTACATTGCTAAAAAGACTGTTTGAATTCAGATGAGATACAAGCTGGGATAGAACAACCTTTTCTAAGATTTTTTATATGAATGGGAGATTAGTAACTGGGCAGTAGTTCTTTAAATCGTTATGGTCGAGTGTTGGTTTCTTCAGCAGAGGCTTAACAATGGCAGTTTTGAAAAATGATGGGAATTCCCTGGATGAGAGAGAGGTATTAATAACATCAGTTAGTGAAGGCAATACTGGATCTAAGCACTCAAGCAGCAGTGATGTTGGAAATGGATCAATTTCACATGACTTTGGTGCACTCTTCATCAGGATTGTACGTATTAAATCCATAGAGACAGGTTCAAATGCAGCTAATGGTTGTCGCTCAAATTCTGTATTCCAACTGTATGGTGACAAGTCAATTGAAATTGTGTTGTCAGCCTTATCTCTAATGGTTTGTACTTTGTCATGGAAAAATTTGCAAACAGGTCCAGAAGGTCGACTGGAGAGAAGGGAGTTGGAAGTGGTGTACATTTGTTCGTTGACATTAGCTTGTTAGTAATCTCAAAGAGCTCTTTGCAGATGGAACTTTCCATGATCTTAGTACTTTAGTGGGCTGATTTCGCTGCATGGACTATATTTTTGACATTCTTCTTAGCGGCTTCATAGATCTGCTTATGAATAGTGAGTCTGATGGAAAGCCAAAGCCTCTCAGCTTTACAGCGGTCTCTTTTAGAAGTGCAAAGCTAGTCCCTAACACTGCTATACCATGGAGAACACTTTTGAATTGATACTGTGGACTTGGTAGCTGGGGCATGTTTGTCGAGCAATGAATGCAGGCAGTTATCGAGTTGTTCTGCTGTAGGAGGTAAGCAAGTTGTTAGGTGAAAGGGGCTCTGGGTGGCCAAATGACCTTGACCTTTAAGATATTATAAGTGCTCTCCAAATGTGGTACACCTCTTTTAGCAATGATACGTAAATCTAGCAAGTTCCATGCATATATCTCAAATGGTTTTATAGTTGTGAAGGGGGCTCTGGGTGGCCAAGTGGTGCTTACCTTGGATGATCATTAATATCTCACCTCTCTTCATGTGGGTTCAAGTCTCTGACTCAGCCAATGGGGGTATGTAAGAAAGCTTGCTAGTAGCTTTCTGTGGGTTGGTGGTTTTTCTGAGGATTTCCAAGGTTCTTCCTCCACCAAACATGTCACCATGTATAGCCTATTACCTGCTGAAAAAAGGCATTAAAGCCATAACAACAATAAAGTTATAAAGCAGAAATTAAAGTTTTAGAGACAGAAATTAAAGTTTTAGAGACAATCATATGGAAACAATGAATACCCTGTGCTCAGATGTTCTTGAAAACTGCAGGGAGCAGCAAATTTTAATTTCATTGGTTACCACCGTTAGATAAGCTTATATTGTACCTCTGCAAACTTCCCCAGACTAAGCTGTGAAGAAATGGTCCAAACCTTCAGTTTGTTGCATTAGTCAATAAAGTAACCATGTATGACCAAATTTCTGCATTTACATCTGTGAACTAATTTGCAACCTTGAAAACAAGGGTGTCTGATTTACACAATTTGGCAACTTTCCAATTATTTTGTTCCATTTCCTTGCAGATAAATTTTTGAATTATGTGTCTCTATGACCATGTAACAAAAATCACTAAGAAATTAAACCACTGAGACATTTTCCCATGTAGAGCATTACAGTTGTCACTCAACCATTCCAGTGGCCTAAGCAGTTAGAGCATCTGCCTTGGATCCAAGAGGTCACGGGTTTGAACCCCAGAGCTGAGTCATACCAAAGACTTGTAAAAATGGTACTAGCAGCTGCCTCATTTGGTGCTCAACATTAAGAGGTTTGTGTTGGGACTGGTTGGCCTAGTATCAGGATAATGTGACTGGGTGGGACATCATGCTTCACATCTGTGGCATGATGCCCCAGTGCTAGACATCACTATAAACTGCCACACTGCAAACGTTGTAGTGATATGACTGAAATTTATTTAAAGCTGTGTTAAAAAACCCAAATCATACACACACAATTGTCACTCTTACAAAGCCACACAGTATAATTCTGCCCTCTTAAAATGCAGGTAGTAAGTCCCATTAAATTGGCTCAACTTTGTTTAATTGCTAATAATGATAATAACCAATGTGACTGCACATCATGAAACACCTTATTTATGAATTTCTATGTCCTATTATGGCAGTATTTTTGGAAATTCACTTAGTAAAAAGGCTTTCTCACTTATACGTTTCACCTTTTTGGCTTCCATTAACAGCACTATAAAGCATGAGCCCATTATGCATCTCTAAGGAAGAAACCAAGGACAATGAACGCCAGATAAGACTACCCAGCAGATGGAAACAATTATATCATTGTTATATGCAAATATCTTTGTAGAAGATGATAATGACCACTTAAAACCTTGTGATTCCATTCATCATGATAGAATATCATTACATGTATATACATATATCTTTGTAGAAGATGATAACGACCACTTAAAACCTTGTGATTCCATTCATCATGATAGAATATCATTATATGTATATACATATATCTTTGTAGAAGATGATAATGACCACTTAAAACCTTGTGATTCCATTCATCATGATAGAATATCATTACATGTATATACATATATCTTTGTAGAAGATGACAATGACCACTTAAAACCTTGTGATTCCATTCATCATGATAGAATATCATTACATGTATATACATATATCTTTGTAGAAGATGATAACGACCACTTAAAACCTTGTGATTCCATTCATCATGATAGAATATCATTACATGTATATGCATATATCTTTGTAGAAGATGATAATGACCACTTAAAACCTTGTGATTCCATTCATCATGATAGAATATCATTACATGTATATACATATATCTTTGTAGAAGATGACAATGACCACTTACAACCTTGTGATTCCATTCATCATGATAGAATATCATTACATGTATATACATATATCTTTGTAGAAGATGACAATGACCACTTAAAACCTTGTGATTCCATTCATCATGATAGAATATCATTACATGTATATGCATATATCTTTGTAGAAGATGATAATGACCACTTAAAACCTTGTGATTCCATTCATCATGATAGAATATCATTACATGTATATACATATATCTTTGTAGAAGATGACAATGACCACTTAAAACCTTGTGATTCCATTCATCATGATAGAATATCATTACATGTATATACATATATCTTTGTAGAAGATGACAATGACCACTTACAACCTTGTGATTCCATGCATGGTGAAATAACATTATCATTGTATGCATTATCATTATGAGATTCTATCAGGAGTTTACTGTGTATATGTAAATGTAGTCTTTCATCTCATTAAGAGTCATACTCACACAGGCCCAGGGGTGAGACAAAACATCTGCTGCAGAGAATCTTTTATTTGGATCCAATTCCAGCATCCCATCAATTAGGTCCTGTAAAGGGGCAAAATCATTCTCTTATGTAATACACAGTTTTGGAACACCCTTACGTAATACATGGTTTTGGAACCCCCTTTATGTTATACAGAGTTTTGGAACACCCTTACGTAATACATGGTTTTGGAACCCCCTTTATGTTATACACAGTTTTGGAACACCCTTACATAATACATGGTTTTGGAACCCCCTTTATGTTATACACAGTTTTGGAACACCCTTACGTAATACATGGTTTTGGAACCCCCTTATGTAATACATGGTTTTGGAACACCCTTATGTAATACATGGTTTTGGAACCCCCTTATGTAATACATGGTTTTGGAACACCCTTATGTAATACATGGTTTTGAAACCCCATTTATGTTATACACAGTTTTGGAACACCCTTATGTAATACATGGTTTTGGAACCCCCTTTATGTTATACACATTTTTGGAACAGCCTTTTAAGCACATTTTAATCATACCCTGCTGCTTGGAAATGAGCATAACCATATCTCACATCACTGCATTATGACTCTTAAAGAAAGCACCAGTATCCACTCCCACTTATTCTAGAAACGTTTTGAGGCATAAAATGCAATATTAGATATGCTACTTAGAATAAATCAATATTTTTGAAATTTGGCTTGCAAGTATACAAAGTTAAGAAAATAATGGAATTATTATGCAAACTTTTTTCTACAAAAAATGATAGCATGTGATGGCATTTCTTGCTGAGAAAGTTTCGATGAATACAGCCAAGGGCATTATAAACTTAAGCTCAAAGAACTACATTATTTACAGTGCTAACTATTTTTTGAGTTAATAAGATACCCAGTGCATAACACGCTTATTTATTAAACTTAACAAACATGGAGGGAGGGGAGAAATACAATTTAAGTGAGGATTTTCTCACGACAAGTAGCCCTGCAAATAGGTATTGTTGTTGTTGTTATTATTAATATTAATATTATTATTATTATATCAATTATATATTAAAAGAACATTTAAAGGACTTTATGTAGCAAAATTCTAAATAGATGCAATTTACACACACACACACACACACACAAAGATGCAGCAATGGTCTCTGTGTCAATACCTTAGCAGTAGAAGAGACATCATCCCAGTACAGGGAGGGGTATTCATACTTTCCATCCAGTATCTGGTCAAATAACTCCTCCTGGTTATTGTCAGCACTGTAAAATAAATGTAACAATTTATGAAGTTTGTGTTAGTATACAAGTGGTGGTCTCACGTCAATGTCTGACGTGCAGTACAATGAAATCCCACTTAGGAGATATCTTTTAATAAAGACACCATAAATTACACCTTTAAATAACACCCTTTTATAATGACATTTTTTAATAAAGGACATGTTAGCAGGATACATTTCATAAAGGACATGTTATCAAGGATCGTAAAGGACACCTGCAAAAAAAGAACATATATATCCCTTTCCATCAATCATTAAAGGCTTCTGTCCACAAATATCCAAATTTGTGACACCTGGTGTGTGCTTTCTATATGCTTCTCTGTAACATATGTAGCCATTTATGATGAAAGTCCAACTGCAAACAATCTAGACCCAGATCTGCCATTGATAATGTGCCAGCAGATCAGGCTATATGTTGCATAGACCAAGAACTGCTGTCACATTATGTGATGGCAGATCTGGACTTGTGAATTTTGCAATTGGACTTTCATCATAAATGGCTACAGTAAATACAAGATTGCTTTTAATGTGAACAAAATCTTGAGGAAAAATTTGGCCATGAAATTATGAAAACATATTTATCTATGATTCTCAGTTGTTTTTTTTGCAATTCTCCATTTTTACAGTTTTAGAACTATACTTTTATTTGGCAAAATATAGCCATTATAGTGCTGATGTGCTGTTAAATGCTAATACATACTGTTTTTGAATATTAAGTTAATTATCCAGGTACAGTGTACCAATAACAAGGATTTATTCATCACCCAGACTAAATGAACATCCCTCTACACATAATTACTCTACCATACATAAAATTATTATCATACTGTATCTGCCTGCATGTCAAGTCCAACTGCAAACTACTCAGACCAAGATAATAATAATAATAATAATGAGGACTTTGTATAGCGCCTAATCTTTAGAAGCTCTAAGCGCTTTACAACATTAGACAACACATATAAGATATAAAAAAAACATATAATGATATGATTACAAAAACAAACACCATGAAATTAGAAAACATTAAAAAAAAAACATTATTAGGTCTTTAAGTTTGTTTTTGCAGTCGAAATAAGTGAGTTTTGAGAGCACTTTTGAATGGGATCACTGTGTCTTTGTGTCTAAGTTCAGTGTCTAAGATCTGGGTCTAAGATCTGGGTCTAAGATCAGTGTCTAAGATCTGGGTCTAAGATCAGTGTCTAAGATCTGGGTCTAAGATCTGGGTCTAAGATCAGTGTCTAAGATCTGGGTCTAAGATCTGGGTCTAAGTTCAGTGTCTAAGATCTGGGTCTAAGATCAATGTCTAAGATCTGGGTCTAAGATCAGTGTCTAAGATCTGGGTCTATGCAGTTAAGAGCAATGAGTAGAAACACATTACACTTGTATGAGATGGTTAATTGCCTGCAAATAAGTTTATATTATTCTCCAGTAATATGAAAATGAGAAAGAAAAGAAAATACATTTCCATATGTTTCAAACTAGGAATGCTTTACCTGTTAAATTAAATTTTCCCATTTACATTAAAGGCAACTTCCATATCATCTACTTGTAAACTGACAGCCCATACATTACAGTGTGACCCTTCCATGTTGTTGTTGTTGTTGTTGTAGGGCTTAACGCCATTTTTCAGCACACGATAGGCTATACATGGCGGCCAGTATTAATGGTGGAGGAAGAACCCGGGAAATCCCCGGAAAGAACCACCGACCCTCGAGAAGCTACTGGCAAGCTTTCTCACATATCCACATTGGCCGAATCCGAGACTCGAACCCATGCAGACAGAGGTGAGATGGCAGTGATCCGTAACGGAAAGCGCTTTAGACCACTCGGCCACTCGGGGCCCCGTGACCCTTCCATAACACAGTAGTTGGGAGACATAGAACCTGACCATGTCATAGACCAAACCGTGTTATAAGCAACCAGGTCAGTTAGCTGAAAATATATGCTTCATTGAGATAGTTATCATCATAAATTGATGCAAATTAAATGAGAAATATACCTGTAGTAAAGACAGAAAAGGCTTATATAAATATTTTACTTTCTTCAGAGAACCACGCATAGGTACATATATGTGTATACTGTTGATATATACATGTCTAACTTATACACCGTATACTCGACTGCAAATCTCATCACATACATTGAATCCACAATACAAGTAATTCCATCGTAAATATGCACACACAGAAATTTAAAATATTCAAAAATTTTGTCACAGGTCATATAGTTCTGAATTCAGTGGAACAAATAGCAAAATCACGTACCGAATGATGAAGCACATTTACTTTTCAGTATGTCCCAAGTCACTAAAAGTTAGTTTGCGTTTTAAGCCACCATTGGTAGCGTTCATTAGCATAAACTTTTTTCCTGCAAAAGGAAACTTTCACGGCACAGTAAACTTGTTCCAGTCACGTTGGAAAGTGAAACAATCCATCTGATTCCATTGCTTTTTTTTAAGTTTGGTACAGACTTCCTTTGAAGAAAGGTTCTTGTTTTTATTGAAGATTGTAGTTGGCTTATTTGATGAAGGGTGTATGCGTTATTGAAGTCAACACTAAAGGACAGCTTTGGAGAACCAAACAAATGCCCATTTTTTATTGTGGCGGCAACATCAAATAATTGTATTGCATATTTTTAAACTGATTTTTTTTCTTCTTCCATTTGCTTAGTACATTTTCATAATAATCAGTGCTTCAAAGTTAATCTGTTTTCTCAGAAGTTTTTTCAGCAAACTATTTTATCTGGGTACATTTTCAAACAAGGAATTAGCTGTTGTTTGGTCAGTTGTAGTTGCTGTTCTTCCCTACCTATTGAATAGACCAACAATTAAGAACTAGCTTTTTGGGTTTTTTTTACATATGTGGTAGCACAGTGATGCTGCCTTCCATGCATACATCAGAAATTTAAAAAATGGTCAATGGATGATAGAGACGCAGGTGATCTGGTCTGATGAAAGGGATTACTAGAGAAAATGTGAGTGTTCTGAAGGATTTAATTCTGAGTGAAAAGAAGAGGAATTTTACTTACCATCCACATATAAATGTCAGTCTATGTAAATATATTAATTACTTGTGAACGGCCACAAATTTAACGAAAGATTGATAATGAGATATTGCCTTATCCAGTTGATCTCTGCTACCAGAAATGTCAACAAAAAAAAAGGCAGATGTGTCAAAGCATACAGTACTCATGCTAGATGTCGTCATAAGTGGATTATAATATAACAGTGCACTGTTAAGATGGTTTGTCAATATGGACAAAGAATTTGTTCATGTAACAATAGATAAATTTCAGTGCATTTATGTCAAGTTTGCAGCTTCCTTTCATGGGGCCTCTGAATTTCTCCACTCAAAAACCAATGGTTGCATATACAAGTTTAAACAGCCAACTAAAAAAAAATCACCTGATGGTATATATTGCTACCAATAAGGAAAAAAAAATTGCAATTTGCAACATTGGCGAAGCTCTGTGCAATCCCTAAATAAACTTTTTACACATCATTTTTCATACTTTTAAAAAGAAAATATTTTTTCATGAATGAGAAAAATACATATAAAATTTCAGGAGCCACACCACAATCATCTTGTATTATTTATACACGATCTCTTCCCCAAAACAATAATAAACTTTTTACTTTTTTTTTCTTACTTTCAAGAAGGAAATTTTCTTTTCATGTACGAGAAAATACATATATGAAATTTCGGGAGCCATGCCACGACCATGTTAAATCCAAATTCATGTTATAATGGAGTGTGCTATAGCGGGGTCACACTGCACAATGAAGTGAACGATTCTATCATTTGCAAGACTTTGTGGTAAGGAAAAGATTAAAATTATTTTACCTGTTTCTTAGATTTTATTTAAAATGACTACAAATACAACATTCTTTTCATTTTATAACAAAAACTGCCATTAATTCAGTAAAAACACAAAATAGTGTAGTGACACAACTTGTAAGTAAATCAGAAGTTTCAGACATGATGCTTCTGCCTAACACGATGTCATTTGTGATACAGACAAAACAGTGTTTATGAAACTAAATACTGTTGTCACATGATAAAACAATGCACATACTCTCTACAACACCTACATTACTATAGTCATGTGAACAGTTCATAAAGGGGCCATGTTAACAGTACATTTACAAAGTGGCCATGCTAACAGTTCATACAGTGACTATATTAACAACACATACAAAGAGGCAAACAAAAGTCATTAACCCTGAGTACCACATTTACACATCATATCACTATACCCTACTTCCCAGCTCTATAACATCAGCACCATTTTTGATATACCAAAGTGAGTTATATTACAGAAAAGGAGAAAGATGTTCTACAATGATACCAAGTAATGCAAAGTTTCTGCTCGCATTAACAAATTCAGCTGGCAAAGCATAATTTCTTAGCCAAATTTGTAAGCTCAAAATTGCGAGTTTCAGAACTGGTGTTATTTATATTTAATTTGCATTGTTTGTTTGTTAGTTTTTTATTTCATTATAAGCTATGGAAAATTGTATGTTGGACTTGACCTTGTCCAAAATCAAGTTCATTTTCTACTTGACCAGAATCATTGATTTTTTAAAAATATCTACTGCAAACAACTAATACATAACAAATGGTTTTCTATAAGTATGGGTAAACTATTAGGATTTTTATCTTGACCTGAATCAAGAACAATCTGTTTACCACATTTTATATTTTAATTATAACTAAGATTTTATTTTGTAAACATCAGGAAGCTTCTAGGTTATTTTTCATTAGGTAGCAGTTTTTTATAATAGAATATGCTAATTGTGACCTGAGGTAAAGTCGAGGACTATATAATCTTGATTTTGTATAAATTATTCCTTCATGCTGTAAGATCTAAGCAGAATCCATGGTATTTTTGTTGTACCCAGTAGTTCATTTGGGCTGGGATTTTATTTATTCACTGGAAACAAAATGCTCATCATAAATAACATTCTTGGAAACAGATGCTTGAATTTATAGTGAAATTTCAAATGAGGATATATTCTTGGATTGTATTATTGTGATTCAACGAATGACTATTAGCTCATCACCACTATACAGGTCACCACAGGTACATCAACACTTCCAACATTGGATTTCCACTAAAGTTCATTCAGAATTTTAATCATTTGGACTTGTGTCTGTAATTTAGGATTATCTGAGATTTAATCTGCAATTCTGCCATACCATAACTTCTTTTTTTTACATTTTCTCTTTTTTTTCTCTACAGAAATACATTATTTGTTGAATTTTACAAAGCTTGTTGCTCCTTGCTCATTTCTATTACTTATATTAAGACCATAGAGTCATAATACAGGGGTTTTTGTCTGGAATTTAGACTTTTTTGCCTCAGACCTAAAGCAGACTGGTCTGAGCTGCACATAAACAGATGAACGTTAGCAAAAAGTATGATAAGTTTGAGATCAGGAGTGAAAAGGGACCAGGAGACAAAAATGGTGGGTCTGATACACACACAAAAGTCAATATTTCACCCTTATGCACATGAATGTACAAAGTAACCAAAATAATGACTTCATGGTTAAAGTGTAATTAAATTTTTAAATTTGAGCTTTATGTTAGGTATTTTCATTGTTTTTAACTATTTTTGAGGTTCAAGACACAAAGCAGCTTTTCTCTATGGTGAGGACAACATTTTTAAAAAAATGTGATAAAGTACACTTTTGGTTTTGTTTCTATATAAAAAGATAATAAAGTGAAATTAATAAATAACTATAAAAAGGTATATAAAAAACTAAAAAACTAAAAACTGAAAATACCTTCAAGTGCTAAGAAATTTCTGCTAAAATGTCTTCCTGTACCCTACCCAGCAAATAATTCATTAAAGATTTAAACATTCATCTGATGGCATATATAAGGCCTGTAGTCTAACATGCAGTTAACACAATACGCTGTACACTATATACAATAACCTGTCCTAGGACCTATTAAATTCCTTTACATGGATTAGTAAGCTCTTGAGTCTTCTCATCCAGCTGCAATTCAAGTGCCTTGATATCCTCTACTTTATCCCTTGTATACTTTCTATTTGCATCACACAGAAAAAATGTCACTGTCCCTTTACAATTATCGTCCATAGTATGATTTTGAAAGCCAGCTTGGCTGAAAATGAGATTTACTATTGTTAGCAGCTATGCTCAAGTTATTTTGAAAAATGTGTTCTTAAGGAATAATATTATCTTTCTGGGATCCATAGGGTCTTATTATTACATATTTATGTTTTTCCCCCATAAACCCTAAAATGTTATGCCAGGAGCTGATAAAAAAAATTGAGATCTAAAACTAGCATGTAGTCAGAATTTCTGTCATTTGGAGATAGTTTTCTTGTCATCAAAGGAAAATCTGCAAACATGTCAAAACTAAACATTTTTTCATAGTACCTTGAACTAAATAAATGTTTTGATAGTCCATATTTCTTCAAGTGAATTAAAAAAGACAGTGGCAAGATGTGTCCCCAGTTTTTTTCTATCTAGGGTAATTTGGAGGTAAATCATGCCCAATCGTAAATCTGAAAAGACCTCGCTTTGATTTACTCCAAAATAAAAACTTAATTCAAGGGAATCAGAGAATGTAAAATTGTATTACTGTTCTCTATTTCAATTACACATGTTCATGTACCTGAAAACTGATCAGTAAATTAAGCCTCAAAATAATACTTAACAACATTCTGCAAGAATATTAGGGGGTTAATTCATGTTTATAAATCTAAAGGTTTCCACTAACAATTACCTAAGTTAAGCCCACAAGCCTGTACCCATTATGTTGGTGATCAGATCTGGTGTGTTGATTTTGGTCCATACATTTTGTAGTGTAACATATTTTCAAGCCTTTAAAATGATGTCTCTAACTATAGATGCTACTTCTGCCATGTTGCATCTTCTGGTTTGGATTACATGCCCGACTCGCTTAATTCAAAACACAAGTTCAGGAAAGGCACATCGGTTAAAATTTTCAAAACCATCTTAAAAAAGGGTTCAACAGTTGCTCTTTCCAAAAATTTTGACAACAATAACCATTCTGGATCTATTAAATGAATAACAGAATAAATGGACTTTAATTTGCATAATTCACGTGCTTAGAGCCATTCATCGTTTTTGTACAAATATTTGGGTTTTTATTTTATTTGGGGGGTTTTCAAGACATTTGAAGGGTTGTAAGGTCAAAATCAAAGTTTGTTTTTCGAGATTTTTTAGGTCTGCTGCAGACCCTGTGTTTCATATACGCCTTAGCATCCAGCTAAATTAAAAAATCTGTCAGAAACAAATGAGATTAGATGCATTTAGAGTAACAAAAAAAATTGTTACCTACCTGCATATCTGGTAAGAATGAAAAGAATCTCCAGGGGACAATGAATTAACAGGACATATGAAGTGGTTTTGTCAACAGTACATACATTGACCATGTTAATAGTACATACAAAGTGGCCATATTAACAGTTCATACAAAGTGGCCATGTTAACAGTTCATACAAAGTGGCCATATTAACAGTTCATACAAAGACACCAAGAAAGATTGTATTTTCAGGAAGTTTTTACATTTTACATTAGACAGAACACAAAATGATCCATCTTGCAAACAAGAAATTCTGTTTATAAACCAGACAAATTTGTACTTTCAGTAATTCAAGATGCTAGAAGTATGGGAGATGTTGGTCATGTAATAAATATAATGACATCATCTATGGGTTGTTTTCACTGACGTCATGAGCATGTACACAAATATCCATAATGCACCTTGCACTGCCATTGTTCTTCAATACCAAATCATTAAGATTAAGACAAATCACGGATCAAATCGTGGATGAGGTTAGTTATTTCATAGAAATAACACGTTTTATCAGATCTGTTTTTAAATTTCATGTGTATTGATATGGAGAAAAGGACCTCTACATCACAGATTTCTTACCAAGAAACCCTCATGGGAGATGTTCATAAGAGCTATGATGAGAAGATATCCAAGATCCATGTTGACGCCAACATACATGGGGTAGACGAATTCAGCGCCAATCATCTGACATGGCTTGAAATCTCATGTCGACGTGCTACATTTTCTTGTTTTTAAGATTCAGTGTACTCCAAGGAACAACTAAAAAACTGCACATCCTTGGATGCATACAAGCTGTTTCAAGATGGCTGAGTCCAACAGATTCTACACAAGGAGACAGATGGGATTCATTTGCTCAGGGCAGAGGTAACATAGATAGAATGTAGTTTGTAATTTTCAATCTTAACCAAACAAAACCTAAATTCAACAATACACCACCCAATACTGAGGAAAAATAAGATAAAATACTATATGAATATTAGTTTATGAATTGTTTAAATTAACAGTCCATAAACAGCTTTATAAGCATTAAATGTTTTGAGTAAGGGCTGTAACTAGTTCAATATTATTATTATTAACTTAAGCCAGTAAATTAGATGTACATGGCAAAGAGGGCATCTAATTAGCAACACATGGATAGCTAGTTTACACCACCATGTTGTACTATACAGTAATGAATAGTTAATATATACTGTTACTGTTCTCTAACGATTCAGTCTCGTCTACACTGATATCTTTTCAGGTTGTACATTCAATGCATATCAGAGAAAAGCCTCTAGAACCATGGGTGATTGTCAGTGGAGACGGTATTATTGACTCGGCACATTGTACATGTATGGCAGGACTAGGACAATGCTGCAATCATGTTGCTGCTTTACTGTTCGCACTGGAAACATCCACAAGAATAAAGAAAGATGCAACAATGACAGATGACCCAGCATATTGGATGCTTCCAAGCAATGCAGATTATACTACACGATATAAAAGACTTAGTGAGATGCATCTCAAATCAGCAGTGAAGAAGCGAAAGCTGTCCCAGAGTGAAAAAGATTGTGTGGTTCAGGCTTCATATAAAATGAAATACAATAACATTTCTTCCCCAACCAAACACAAAGAAACATTATTCTTTGATGAACTTAATGGAATGACGCCAAAAGCTGCCGTATTATCTTTGGCAGAGTGATTTTCGGACAATTTTAAAGCTAAATCATTATCAGCTCAATGGCCAGTGGATTTTGGGGCATTGTATGATGGTCAGATCAGTGACAAAGAGTTAAAATATGAACAAATACTAGACAAAGGCAAAGCTGTAGACATTTCTATCACAAAAGAACAGGCTATATTTGTGGAGCAAAAAACTAGAAATCAAGCAAATAGTGTTTTTTGGCACAATAATAGAATGAGAAGAATAACTGCATCAAATTTTCACTCTGCATGTGTCTCAGCTTTCTGTGTGTTTGCTAAAAACTATTTGTTGTGGTGAAGGAACCAAAAAAACTTTTAGCTGTGCAGCTACAGCCTGGGGCCAGAAAAAGGAGAAGACAGAAAAGAAGGACTATATAAGACATATGGAAAGGATGCACACAAACTTCATAATAAGGCAGTGTGGTCTGCTTTTAATGAATGCTACCCACAATTTGGGGCTAGCCCAGATGACTTCATAGATTGCAAATGTTGTGGTAGTTGGAATCTGGAAATCAAGTGCCCCTTCAGCATAAGAGACAAAATGAAACTGGGAATTCCCTGGCTAATGTTGGATAGTGGATTAATGCAGTTAAGCCAAAATCATTCATATTATTTACGACTGGCAGACAGTACTGTGATATTTTCATATGGTGTCCCCTAAATTTCCATCTGGAAAGGGTATTCCCTGACAGTGACCTTTGGGATACAATGTCTGTTAAGGTAATAGAATTTCATGCAATGTGTATTATGCCAGAACTTGTATGTAAATACTTTTCACGAAAGCAAGTGCTTGCACCAAAGAGAACTGCTGAACCAAATTTAGTTGATATGGTCAGATGGTCATTTGTGGTGGAGATGATGATATTATGTGAAAATAAAAACTGTTCAAAGAAGTGGTTTCATCTCGAGTGTATTCAAAATGAAGCGTGTGCCTTAAGGAACATGATTTTGTGTTGAATGTCATAACTGAATACTACTGAAATGCTTTTATAAATATGACGGTGTACAATGCCATTGGCCCATGTAACTCGAATGATGAGTTTTTATTCAGTTCATGTGCTTTAAAAATTAGCTTTAAAAATCATTCAATGTTTCTACTTGTTTATGTATCAGTTTATTTATGCTCATGTTTATTGATTGATTTATTACTTTATGAATGAATAACAAAGATGGTTGAATATTTTAATGTTGTTTTTATATTTAATTTTGTACAAATGCCAAGCAATATATTACAAGTGAAGACAAACATTACTGCCACAAACATCAATTGCCACATAAAAGACACATGCTGCTACTATTGGCACTCCTCTCCCAAAACACAATTATGGCAAACAAACCATTATAATACCTTAATTTCAATTTATTAACATATTTCATCAGAAACAAATGACATCATATGCATGACAAGGTGAAATATTAATATTAATATTTATTCATAGTACAGCTTGTTGCATTGCTTTTACAAGTATTTTCTTTCAACATGTATGAAGTGACCTGCCTTAATTAATGGTACATATACTTAACAGTTCAAAAGTTCAGTCTTTGTACTTTCATCTAAGCAAATGGAACAACTGAAGGGCACAGATTTGTCAAGCAACATGCCACTTTGACAATCTTGTCAATGGTTGGAATATTTTCTTCACTTCTGAGCTTGATGAATTCAATGGGGTCAATGCTGTCAAATATTCTAAACTTTCTCAAAACAAGACCAATAACTCTTTCTATGTGAATTCAGACTGATGCGATTTTTCTTGAGTCTCAACTTCAAGGGGATGCAATTGTGATTTTCCATGTGTGAAGTTGGGAATAGCTAATTCAGCTTGAAAGAAATTCACCACCTCTTCTATGTTGAACCCTCTATCAACCATGACAACATCTCCAGGCAACAGATTATCAAGAATCCCAGATTTTTCCATAATGTATTTGTCAGATGTTCTGCCACCCCAGCCTTGAGAAATAAAAGTAATTACACCTTATCCCTATCAGGTACTTGACTGTCTGATTATGCTTATAATTGGAATATGTGTAGACCTTGTTCAGAGCACTACTTGGCCTTTCCATAAACAAGTTCAAAACAATTAAGTACAACAACTACCTTCTCCCCAAATTCCTTTCTAAAACACATAGGCATTGATTTTCTCAAGTTATCTCATGTTGGCCACCTTACTAAAAATTTAGCCTTGTATAAGTACATCAAGGGTGGAGTGGAGTCTTCTCTGAACAGTTGCTACAGAAACATCTAGCTGGTATGCCAAGTCTTTGAAAAGATAATTAATTTGAAGTTTCAACATACACAATAGAAATTCATTCTCTCATGAAAAACCTTTTATATTGCTATTCATGTATCCCTCAAAAAAGTTAAAGACTAGTTTTAAAACTTCAAACCTTGGCATACCTGTATAAAACCCTACTTTTTCTGTATTCTTCTCATAATATTTAAGGCTGTATAATCCCCTAATATCAAATTTTTCATTTTCTGAAGCTTCGTTGAGCCTCAACTTGTTGTCATCCACAAGTTGTTGAATATCTTTAATCGTAAGGTCAGTCTGGATTCCTTTACAATGTGATTCATCTTCAGTCGGTAGTTGAAGAATTGATTCGCTACTTCCAGCATCACAGTGAGCAGAAATGTCACAAGCAGTTAACTCAGGAGATGCTGAATGGTCTTCAATGACGCTTTTGCTGAAATCAGTGTGCCTCTTTTTTAATGACAGAAGTGTTGTTGTTGTTGTTGTAGGATTTAACGCCATTTTTCAGCACACGATAGGCTATACATGGCGGCCAGTATTAATGGTGGAGGAAGAACCTGGGAAAACCCTGGAAAGAACCACTGACCCACGTGAAGCTACTGGCAAGCTTTCTCACATACCCACATTAGCCGAATCCGAGACTCGAACCCATGCAGACAGAGGTGAGATGGCAATGATCTGTAACGGAGAGCGCTTTAGACCACTCGGCCACTCGGGTCCCCATGACAGAAGTGAGGCAGCTGCATCTGATATTTCCCTTTTATGTTTGCATTGACTAGCACGAATAAATCTCTCATTGGCTAGATGTACATTTGGAACAGGTGAAGATATCTCTGGTTTTCCAAGATGCAGTGATGTCAGCTATGATGGGTTGGCTTTGTCATGCAAGTAGGCTTTTACACCTGCAAAATAAATAATATGTTGAAAAAGGTGTGTGTCTATTAATTTGACATGATGAATGAATATTTATAAATCTAATAAACTTACATCTAAATGACTCTGATGACCAAAGCCATCTTCTGCAATTAATTCAATGCAAGCACGGCAAAATATATCATGTGGAGTGGGTGGGGTAAGATGATGTTACCTCAAACTAGCTTTTGAAAACAAACAAAAAAAAACAATTGTATTACCATTTATCATTTTATATAGCAGAAGACAGAATCAAGGCCACAGAGAACAATCATTGGCTCTAGGGTAAAAAACACCTGGGCCTCTCCTAGTTCTTGTTCAAACAAACTTTTTCTTTTATAAAATTAAAGTGTTGTTCGGACCAGGCACCCTCATGGGTTGCCTGCTCCCCTCCCCCTTGTCGGCCCTGGATAAAATACACAAAAAATTACACAAAATAAAGGGAAAATTCAAAACTTACCACCAACAAAATGTTGAGAGCAAACTATCGTTCGTTCCCACTTTTCCTGTTTTGATGTCCTTTCTGCCGACAGCTGCTTTCCATAACTGATGTCTTTCTTCCGACAGTTTTCATGCTTCTCTTTGATCCTTGATAATTTTAGGCATTTTAAAAAACATAGATCTTTCTGCACACCATGGTGGTAAGAACACCCAAAAATACCACAAATCGGCACTGTACAGTGGTGAGATGCCGGTATGCATTTCCAATGGAATTAAAATGGCCGACATCGGAGAGCACACATTTTCTGACATCATGTAAAAACAACCCATTGTTGTGTCACTGAGTGCATGCGTAAGATAGGCATATCCCACATGAATTTCGCAGTGGCAAACTGTATTACCCTTATGGTATATAAAAACGAGAGACCAGTGTGAACTTGGAAATGGGCTGGTGAAATAATCATCAGTCACATAGTTTTACCTGGAAAAGGGAGGAAATCCACACAACAGGATGTAGAGGATGACCCCTGCTGACCAGATGTCCACCTTCAGGCCATACCTATGTTAAAATATGTTATATATTTTCCCTTTACTATATTTAAATTGATTAAGTATTTATCATGATTGTCACAAGATCAGTCATACAAAAATCAAAAGGATGTTGAAATGGTCATGAAATTTCATGACTTCTCATGCAATCATATACATTCAATATCACCACACATAACATATATACTCACATACAAGTTGGATGCAAATGCAAACAACATAGACCCTGATCTGCCATCAAACTGTGTAGGCACATGAAGGTCTATGTTGACTGATCTACTGATTACCAAAACTGCACAGACCCAGATCTGTTGGAGCATCATTTGATGGCAGATCTGGTTCTGTGTAGTTTGCAGTTGTTAGCTACTACATATAGTAATAAGATTTTTTGGTTACTCGGTCTTGCTTTACAGCTTCATGCTCCATAAAAAGACTTAATTTTATTTGTGAGGATTTTTTAAAAAAACCAGAGCACTAAAAGCATTATCTTTTATATTTTGAACATATTTCTAATATTTTCCATTAAAAAATGTGCATGGACTTTAATGCAAGAACAAATAATTTTTGCATATATATTTAACATTTTATAAACAATAAAATGATGCAAAAAATATATCATAAAAAAGTCAAATTTCTCACTGTTTCAAATTTATCAACAGATCTGTATTTCTTGAAGATTTTCAAAACATGCAACAGTTAGAATTACGAAGTCACTGTCACAGAAACCATCAAATTCTATCAAACTGAACTGCTTTAAACACCCATCTCTCAATTTCCTTGATGAGGCAAATGATTTTATTTTGTTATTCTATTAAAGTTTAATGGCATAAATGTCATATACTAAAATATTAAACTTTGCAGAGTAAATGTTAATCAACTCAAAAGATGATGGATTTGCAATTGTTTAGCATCAAACATTTCCCCATCACTTAATGCACTGTTATACAAAGCTAGTCATACCCATGGCCAAAATAGTGTTACTTTGTGAAACATAAGCAGCAATTGGCCCACAGAACACATCAACTTGACAGCATTAATTAATTAATTAACACCTGGCATATCTTCTAGTACTGATGAGTGTTCTTGGATTGTGAATACTATTTTGGCCACAGGCGTATCAGATTTTTACAATTGTATTATGCTTCAGTTATTGACTTACCCACTTTCCATTAAGATTTCTGGAGCCACATACGTTGGGGTACCACATACAGTGTACAGTGGTTCTTCCACATATGTAGCAAGACCAAAATCACCCAGCTTCAGTGACCTGTTACCATTGCCATGTTCACACAACTAAATTAGGGAAAAGAATTGGTAATCATAGCTTCTAACCCCAGAGTACAGAAAATACTGAATGCTTTTGACAAAAATACTGATTTTCAGGAACCAATTCTGATTTTTTAAAACTTTAATGCATAAGTAACACTTTACAATATTAACGACAGTAACTTGATTAATTAATGTCAAAGATGCATATGTTGCACTCTTGCACCTTCTGAATGGGCACCTGTTTCATGCATCCACCCATTCAGAAGGTGCAAGAGTGCAACACACTAGCACTCAGACACAGGCTTTTTATTGGAGCCTATTCATACCTTGTTTTTTTCAGTCATTATCAATTCCAACGTAACATCTTTCGTTGATGATCTGAATTCTGTGCATTTTTTTTTACTAATTGTTTTCATTCTAGCAAACGAGTAATCCTTTGCTATTTTACTGTCTGAAAAAGTGCAAAATAAATCACCAGCAACACTAGCAAATGAAAAAAAGGTTTATTTCTAAAAGAAATTTAGTAAACTGCCAGTTGAATTACATCAAGGTTCTCTCTGGTATGTTGTTCATGACAAAGCAGCAAGCTGATGTTTTTTAGCTTTTTCATGCTGTTTTATGTCATGAAGCCTCCATGCCCAATAGCAAAATCACATTACACAATTTGCAAAATGCAACATTTTCTCCTTTACTAAATGGTTTCACAAATCTAAACATGACAGCATCATTCTCCTTCCAGTTCTGTTTTCTTTTCTTTGCTAGAGAATCTTCTGCTTTTCTTGTTGACATCACTAAAAGCTGAATATTACAAAGATGAGATACAATGATAGCAGCACCTGTTTTGCACAATCCAATATGGTGGTTAAATACCATTATGGTAGCCTCGAATTTGAATGAACCAATCATATTTTGGAACTCTATATCCTTTTATACATGTGATAACATTTACTCTCAGAATGGAAGCAGGTATCTGTTCTAACAGAAAATTGCAAGGAAATGTATAATTTAATTTTTTAACAAGGAAAAACATACATCCTTATTGAGGTCAAAAATATGGGAAAATCATGACACTTGGCAGCTATGGGTAATAAATTTACTTGAGGTTTTCATGTGGTTACACAACAAATTGTGTTTAGCTTTCAGTCATAGGCCAGAAAATCTTTTGGGATAGCCTGTTGTCCATGGTCTATCCATCCAGCTGTTGGCACAAGTTTGCTATTGCTTCTCCTCCTAAACTGTGTGTGTTATGTGATTTGGATTTTTAATGTAGCTTTGACAATTTGAGTCATACTGCTGCAGTGTGGCAGTTTATAGTAATGTCTGCAGTGTGGCAGTTTATAGTGATGTCTGCAGTGTGGCAGTTTATAGTGATGTCTAGCTGCGTGACGTGTGTCATCATGTCCCACCCAGTCACATCCTGACACCAGGCTGACCAGTCATAACAATAACCCATTAATGCTAAGCACCAAGCGAGGCAGGAGCTAGTACCATTTTGCCAAGTCTTTGGTATGACTTGGCCAGAGTTCAAACCCATGACCTCCTACAACCAAGGCAGATGCCCTAACTGCTTAGGCCACCAGAGCAATTGAATGACATCTGTAATACTCTAGATTTTTATGAGTATTTGGTATGATTTGCCCAGGGTTTGAACCAGCAACTTCCCACAAACAAGACAGATACTCTTACCACTTAGGACACCAGAGTGGTCTCTCATAAACTAGTTGGAGGATTGCATGAAATCTTAAATACACATTCATCAGATTTCTTTTTATGTTTAAATGGTCCTAAATTAAAATGGCACCAATGTGACATACAATATGGCCACCATAGCAGCCATCTTGAAAATTGTATCACTTCTCCTAATAAATGGATGGTCATATTCATATGGGGTTTTCACCAATAGACCTCTAGTGATATCTAGTTTGTCCAAAATGAAAAGTGCTGATCTTGCAATGGCTACTTATCTGAAATTCTGGGAAATTCATTTTGGCCAGTAGTGTACTGCAAAATGTAATATCCAAGATCTGAAACCTCCAAGGTAGTGATTAATGATCATCATAAACTTCCAAGGCAGTGATTAATGATCATCATAAACCTCCAAGGTAGTGATTAATGATCATCACAAACATGCAAGGTAGTGATTAATGATCATCATAAACCTCCAAGGTAGTGATTAATGATCATCATAAACCACCAAGGTAGTGATTAATGATCATCATAAACAATAAACAGACGCTTTTCCAAAATACTCCTCAACATGCTTTTGCACAATTTAACAAAAGTCAATTATCACAAATACTGACATTAACCACATTTTCTTCTATGTTAATTAAACCAATATACCAATTACTAGTAAAAGTACAATGTATAACACTGTTCACAGGAACCTTAAAAGTGTTAAGTTTTAAAATTGAGATCACTTTGTACTGGGGGTACATTATACACTGTGTTCTTAGACTAATTTTATAAAGGGGCCACTTTTTAATTAGGCTCCCTATAATGAAGGAACAATGCATATTTTATGTGGAAAAAATCACTTAAAAAGAATTCAATAGTTCAACTTACCAGAAGATTTTCAGGCTTAATGTCTCGATGGACAATAGATAAGTGGTGTAGATGCTGTAAGGCACTGGCAAGATCATATATCATGCCACTAGCATCCTTCTCTGTGTATTTGGTTGCCATAGCAATTGCATCAAATAGATCTCCTCCCTATAAAATGGACACATATGAAAAATGTGATTTATAAATTTTGCTATATAATTGTAAATGAAATTTTTTTTCCAGTATTACACATATAAATGAAATTTACCGGTAGGTATAACAGAAAATACGCATTATCAGAAATTATTCTGTAATGGTCTTGAGCCAGAGTGGTAGAAGTAGAATTAGTATCAACAATGGTATAGTTACAATAGTAGTAGCACAATAATAACAATAATAACTAAAAATATATTAGCAATGGGTGCATCATAAATTCACTGGAAAGGGCCATAAACAAACAGAACTAGTGTTTGGAAAAATGTTCATAGAAGATGGACATTCAGGGGCTACAACTCCTCTAAACATAAACATAAAATACAGAAATTAAATTGTCATGGTCTGAAAAGTAAAGAGCTGCATGCAAAATTTGGTTGAAACCCAACAATCCTTGGAAAAATAATGTTGCAGAAACAAAAATATGAATGATGAATGATCAGTCCTGCAAGTGAATCCATGGAAAGCCTGAAATAAATCTCATTGAAGGTATTATTAATATAAAGATGCATTGTAAATTTGGTTGAAATCCAACAAGGGGTAATGTTCTACTTTAGAAACCAAGTCAAGAGAATGGAAAATAAGGGGCATAATTCCTGTTAATGAAGTAGTGGAATATTGAAAATTTAACTAATTCAAGGTTTCAGCAATATACAGCCCCAACAACCAAGATATTCTGTGGAAACCAAAAGTCTGCAAGAAAGGTAATCAGGGGACATAACTCTTTAAAAATGATGACATGGAGAGCTGCAAGCCAATTTTTGCTGCAATACAATGATCCTTGTTAAACATTAAGTCGCAAAATTCAAAGTCAGGAGGATGGACAGTCAAGATCTTGTCAGTATAATGGTACATTGTAAATTTGGTTGAAATCCAACAATCATTGGTAAAGTTATACTGCAGAAACCCAACACAGGAGGACAGGCATTAGGAGACATAGTTCTTCCAAACAACATTGTGGAATGCTGGAAATCAAATAACATATGTTGAAGTTATGATGCAAAACTTAAATCAGGGGGCATAACCCTTGTAAATGAAGTCATGGAATGTTGGAAATAGAACTCATTCAAGGTCTCATCATTATAAAGCCACAAGCCAAATTTGGTTGATATCCACAATATTTTGGTAATGATGTTCTGCAAAAACAAAATGTGAGGAGGATGGATAATCAATAGCATAACTACTATCAATGAAAATATGGAATGCTGAAAATCACATTTATTCAAGTTCTAATTAATATAAACTTGAGCCCAATTTGCATGACATCCAGAAACCCTCAGTAAAGATGTTTGACAGAAACCAAAGTCAGGCGGACTAGCAACCAGGAGCCTTAATGCCTCTAAATTAAAAGAATTCTTTTAGGGTCTTATTAGTATAAAGCTGTGTACCAACTTCACAGTAAGTTACTAAAACTCTAATCTGATGGATGGATGGACCGACAGCTTCAACGGGGCTCTGCCATTTTCATCTGGTGGGGAACCAATTTGTAGATCAGTAAAACAAGTCTTGAGAGACCAGATTGTAAATGCACAGATTTATTGATTACACAGTACTATGACCCATCATCGGAGACCACCTGTCTAGAAAGACCACCATTTTTTAAGAAAATGGTGGTCTTTCCAGACAGGTTCTTCTGTAGTAGTAGTATTTAAAATGTCTAGTTTTCAAATGACTTTTATTACATCTACTTTAAATTAACAGAGCAACATGGATTATATATAGAACATCAACATGGATTATATATAGAACATCAGCATGGATTATATATAGAACATCAGCATGGATTATATATAGAATATCAGCATGGATTATATATAGAACATCAGCATGGATTATATATAGAACATCAGCATGGATTATACATAGAACATCAGCATGGATTATAGCTGGAACCTCAATATGGATTATACCTGTAATCACAAAGATAACTAAAGAAATGTGGAGCAAGTTGCTCACATAAACATATCCCTGACTCTCCTTAATCCTCCCCCTGCAGCCAAGCTGATTTAGAATAAACCTGATGCACCTACCTGTATGCTGTGTGCTCTATACTCTTGGACTTATGATGGAACTTGAATGACTATTTGGAATTTAATTCACAATACTGTAAGTTCTTTTTAAATTTTCACTTTGTATGCCAGAGAAATAAATTATTTGTTGAATTTTACTAAACTTGTCGGTTTTCAATCTTTTCTATTAGTTTAAGAACACAGAGTCATAACAATATTATGACTATAATATTAACAATGTTTCATGTCAGTCCACCAAAATCATGGGGACTAGTTGTGCTCACAAGATTGTGTGATGGACAAATAGATGAACATAGATGCTCTACAAAGCCAGGCGTGTAAAAAGTCAATGCTTCCCATTATTCCCTCCAGTAGTACTGGATTGCTAATGATGTTACCTTGACCAGCTCCATGACTAGATACAGTTCATCCTCTGTCGGAAAATCTTCTATCAGTTGTATAATATTGATGTGTTTTACTTTCCTCAATATGTTCACCTCATTCTCTATCATTTGTTCCTAAATTTAATAGAAACATCAAAGTAAAATAAAAGACATGAAGAAACATTTCCTTGCTCCTAATTTTTGCAATTATTTTTTAGTTCACCGATACAAATAAAGGACAGATTGTGCTATGACATCAATGTTGTAGTAGCATATTTTGTTGCAGTGTCAAAGATGAACCATAACCAGCATACTGCAGTATGAGAGTTATTTGTACAGATCAAAATTTTCACACAATTGTAGTGAAAAATGATGATTTAATTATCTAAGTATTTTCTATGACTACATTTAGAATAATCATGTAAATGCTTTGCAATTATTTTTTAGTTCGCCGATACAAATAAAGAACAGATTGTGCTATGACATCAACATCATCTTCATTTGTTTATTATTTATAGGAAGGAAATATTAAAATTGCACTCCTTAGTGCTAAATAGCATAAATAAAACCCTTACCTTATCCAGTAGTTATTTACCCAATTTTGTCTGATTTTGTTTGCAATTTATTGGGTAAAATTTGCATTTAAGGTGTGCTATCTGTAATCCCCAGTATCACGTTTGTATTTAAGGTTTTGGTTATATATCTATATATCTATATATATATATATATATATATATATAGAGGTGTGTGTGCATGAACTGTGCATTTAAATTTCATTTTTGTGAATTTCTGGGTGGTTAAATACAAATTATACTTATTTTATATTATAAATTATGCTGCAGACATGTAGCATGTCCCACCCAGTCACATTATCCTGACACCAGGCCGACCAGTCCTAATACTAACCTCTTAATGCTGAATGCCAATTGAGGCAGCTGTTAATACCATTTTTGTACTTCTTTGGTGTGACTCAACTGGGGATCGAACCCACGACCTCCTGCATCCGAGGCAGGCGCTCTAACCACTAGGCCACCGGAGCAGTCTGACCTGTTTTGCATTACTTTAGGTCAATTTTTGAGGTACTCTCAGTTGTAGATTCTTGTAGTTGTGTTTGGAACTAAACTGTCCTGCCAAAAAAGCACATGGACTGTTTGCATCATCACATCAAAAGGTCACCGTGACCTAGGTTACATGTATCAATCATCAGATTTAACTATGCTTTTAGTCTCTCAAGCAGTTTTATCGGGTTATGAACCTTTATTTGGATACTCTGTGGTGTGTATCACACATGCCAAAAGTAGGTTAATGTAACCTATATTTCATGCTTTATTGTCTTTGACCAGCTTTTGTATTGCTGGATCAGTGTCTTGAACATTTGATAATACAGGTATGTGCATGTCTGTTTATTGATTCTGGCAATCAATTAAACTGCCAATTAGTTTAACCAATATTGACCTATTGACCTTGACTTCTACTAAGATGGAAGATACCTGTTATAGTAAACTCATAAGTGGTTGATTTTGTTGTTGTTCTAGGGTTTAACACCATTTTTCAGCACAAGATAGGCTATACATGGCGGCCAGTATCACTGGTGGAGGAAGAACCCTGGAAAACCCAGGGAAGAGCCACTGACCCACGAGAAGCTACTGGCAGGTTTTCCCAATTACCCACACTAGCCAAGCCTTGGACTCGAACCCACGCAGACAGAGGTGAGATGGCAGTGATCTGGAACAGTGAGCGCTTTAGACCACCACTCATAAGTGGTTGAAAGATTTTAGAAAATACGTCACTCAGAATAGGTGAAGGATGAACTGCATTTTTAAAATGAAATGTTAAGCATATATATGTAATGGCCTTAGTTTTTAGTTTTGAGTTTTAAAAAATGATTTGTAATTTTAGCATCAATACATTTTAACCTCAAAAATGTTTAAAAACGAAAGGCTATTTGCTATATTTATCGGATTTTTTCTCCATTTTTAGCATGTAACTATAATTATCTAACATAATTGTAATAACAGTCAGTATACCTTACATGTCTTATAAGCCACTTTTTGGTTGAATTAATTATTTTAGTGAATTTTATGTGAAAAGCATTTTATGTACTGATATAAGACACTTAAATAAACTGCTTTTCTTTCTTCCTTCCTTCTACCTACTAAAATTTCGGTATAAAATGCGAACTTAATTGTTTCCAAAATATCAAGCTATGCCATCAACAAGCTTTTTATGATGCTACACCTTTAGCATGATGATAGGTTAAAATGTATATTGTCTAAAAAACTAGAATTTCATTATAAATTAAAATAATTTACTCATTGTAAAATGTTGCCAAAAGGAATTTTTGGTACAGACAAGCAACACTGTCTTCTGACAGCTCTTGTTTATAGAGAAACTTATGATGTAAAAGTTAGCAGTGCATAACTGCATAACATGTATATAACTGCATGCATCCTGAAAGCTAACTAAAAGCAATAAAAGTTACACCCAAATAAAACAAGCAGGCTAGTAAACAAAAAATGCCATATCCCCCCTCAAATTTACTGATGGGAAAACAATGTAAGTTTAAAAAAATAAATTTCATCTTAAGAATTTAAAAAAAAAGAAAAAGAAATTAAATAAATTAAGCAGACTAAATGTAACAAAATATTAAGCCCTGCACAAGCTATGTGCAAGCAGTGTGGTTGCACTGGGAGCTGTTTTCAGAGGGGTGTCAAATTAGAGAAGAAAAGGGGTACAAAAATTAGACAAGCTGGGATTTACAAATCCACTTGCCTGAACCCTAGGACAAGCTCATTTTTGGTTCAGGCAAGCTCAGATTTGCAAGGCACTAGCCTGTGGGTAAGTCCACAAAACTGAGAAATGGACACATGAAATTTTATTGTATGTTGGTGTCTGGGTAAAATACAGTAACTGTTTGAGCTAATTTATTGACAAGTGGTAATGTTCAGTTCCTAATGCTTTATGTTCTAAAATTATTATACACTGTGATATTGCCACAAAACATTCATCAACAGCTTTATTTAGTGTTTTTTCCCTTTTGCTCATGAAACACACAGCAATCATGAATTTAAATTTTGTAGATGCTGTGTTCTTCCCCAGAATAATCCACTTCTAAATCAGGATTTATGGATGTAAAAATCCTTTCTTTATTGTTTATCAATATAATGAAGTCCTCACATGGCAAATCATTCAAATTCATTAAAAAAAGGTGCATGATCCAAAGAGTACATTTTAAAGTCGCAAGTATCTTGCATTAACAAGGTTAAACATCATTTTTAATATGAAAAATATGGACATTTTTATTACAGGTATTTCTCCCTCCATGCTACACATGTGTCTCTTATTTTTTATAGAGACAGCAATATTGGAATTTTAATTTCCTGATGCTTATTCTGTTGACAGGTGTCCTTTATAAACAAGAGTCTTATATGGTAGTGGAGTTTTGGAGACTCTACGCTGAATCCGTAACTTCAAATGGCACTAGACTACATATCCAATTCTCTCTTACTCACCAACATATGCTTTCCTTTGTGCAGTTAATAAGAAGTATATATCTTCAAACGTTTAATTTGATGAATTTTTAAACACTCATTTTTCTGTAATTAATTAATGACTGGGTTTTACAAAATGTTTCTATGTAATGACTCCTAATTGCGGACAGTATTCAACTAAGAGTAGCACAATAAAATAAACCTATATATTTATAAGGTTACGTTAGTTTGTTTTGACCCTCACCTGCGTCTACAGAAAGATCAAATTTTCAACAAGTTAAATACTTGAGTATTTCACAAGCAATCATCCAGAAAACATTTGCCAATGTAAATCACTTAGTGTTGATAACAATCACTGGAAGCCAGTGAAACGGCCTAATGATAAAACACATTAATTAATAAATTAATATATAATAGCAATAATAAAATGGGCGCTGTGGTCATACCATACAGCCTAATAAAAGGAACAGTGGTACAATGAATGGCATTATAGTGTAGGACTGCTGTACTTTAAAGTTTCCCAGAATGTTCACGGTAATCATTCCATGATTAATATTTAAAGTTATACCTTACCTTTCCTTTACATTTTGCTTTGCTTATTATCTTGAGTGCATATCTCTTCTTGCTATGCCTAGAAGTAAACATATTGCAAAATCTTTAAGTTTCTGTTCATAACAGAACCATACTGCTTTCTATTATTCCCAAGAATGCAGGTTTATAGTCATTTTTTTAACATTATTTTCTGAATACCAGCATCAGCATTTTTAATATTTATTATTGAAACAATAATTATAATGGTAATCTGGGGAAGATATATGAAACAAGAAACTAGGTTTTTCTCATGGCGCAGGAAATTATTTGCAAAATAAGTAGAATTATTTATTTGACGTTTAAATTTTTATTATTTTATTGTATATCAATTTTAAACACTAAATTATTCCCAGAAGGAATATTATTATCGGCTGCAACCATTTGTAGTCAATGAAACTAGGGATACCTTTCTGTAGATTAACATGATATGCAACCTTATCACAAGACTTTCAGCAGAGGAATGACTTCTGGGCTGGAGTCACATGATCAAACTGAATGCTGACCATGTGACAAAACCCTTCTGTATAACAGCGGGATGTTCCAATCCAACGTGTAACTGTCCCTTTGCCATATATCAGTGGACTCTCTGAAAGACTTTGAAAAATCTTCCAAAAACATGGAGATAATGTTATCCACAAGCCCTAAAAGACCATCCACTCAATATTGGTACATATATCCAAACGACCAAACTCTGTTGAATAAGTTCTCAGCCATCTATTATCTCCAGTGTGATAATTGTGGAAAAGGTTACATTGGAGATAATGTGAGAAGCCTTGAAACAAGAGTTAAAGGACTTACGTACACCAACAAATAATCCCTGACACCAGTTGGTGAACACTGCAAATAACCAGGGCATTCTTTCTCTTGGGATAACATCAGAGCACTCAGTAGAGAGAACAATACCATGAGGAGAAAAAAAAGAGAAGCTACTGAAATCATATAGTGGGAGCCAGTGTTGAACTGTGATTCCCAATTGGAACTTCTACCACTGTACATAAAGATTTGTCACATGGTCAACATTTAGTTGATCATGTGACTCCATACTTAGTTGATCGGGGCCCCGAGTGGCCGAGTGGTCTAAAGCGCTTTCCGTTACGGATCACTGCCATCTCACCTCTGTCTGCGTGGGTTCGGGTCTAGGATTCGGCTAATGTGGGTATGTGAGAAAGCTTGCCAGTAGCTTCTTGTGGGTCGGTGGTTCTTCCTGGGGTTTTCCCAGGTTCTTCCTCCACCATTAATACTGACCGCCATGCATAGCCTATCGTGTGCTGAAAAATGGCGTCAAACCCCACAACAACAACAACAAAACTTAGTTGATCACATGACCCCAGTCTAGAAGTCATTCCTTTGATGAAGGCCTTGAGACAAGGTCAAAGTCATTCCTCTGATGAAGGCCTTGTGACAAGGTCAAAGTCATTCCTCTGATGAAAGCCTTGTGATAAGGTCGAAGTCATTCCTCTAATGAAAGCCTTGTGATAAGGTCGAAGTCATTCCTCTAATGAAAGCCTTGTGATAAGGTCGAAGTCATTCCTCTGATGAAAGCCTTGTGATAAGGTCAAAGTCATTCCTCTGATGAAAGCCTTGTGATAAGGACAAAGTCATTCCTCTGATGAAAGCCTTGTGATAAGGTCGAAGTCATTCCTCTAATGAAGGTCTTGTGATAAGGTCGAAGTCATTCCTCTGATGAAAGCCTTGTGATAAGGTTGAAAGCTAAAGAGTCATATCCTATTATACTACAGAAAGGTATCAATTCTTAGTTTCATTAAGTTGTTCCCATATTGAATAGACTGGTAAGTGGCTTTGATACTTTTTAAATTATAACAAAAGTCTCATTTCAAAGCCATAAATTGGATAAAAAGTATTTGAAAACAGATTTAACTGTGTTTGGGAAACTCCAATTGTATTTTCATACCTGTCAATGCACTCCTTGACCACTGCAAAATTTCCTTCTCCGATCTTTTTACCTATTTCATAATGCTGAGCAAGAGTTGGCGGACCCTCTGAATAGAATTCTAGGGAGAAAAACAAGTATATTGTACATAGATACTCATTTGATAAGATGCAATTTTCTGTATGAGTTTAAAAGTATTTTTTTTTGTTCTCACCTTGATATCGCTCCAGTAGTTTGGTAAATTTTATATGAAATTAGTACACATGTACAATTTATATCACTTACCGTAGCTAAACTTGTGCAAGCCAACACAGTATTAAGGAATAACCTAATTTACATTCATTCACTTCAAAATTTGTGATTGCACATCATAATATTACACGTCATAATATTACACATATGCAGTATCATAAATATATGGCATTATGAAACTGCATTGTGATCATTTTATGAAATACAGAGAATTTTAAATGGGTTTAATACTGAATTTATAAAATGAGTTTCATAAATTCAACATTAAATCATGACACATTTAAGATCATTTATTTATCACAAATATGTAAAATGTACCAACCATGTGAAAAAATTCTTTGCATAATACATCGTATACTAGTCATAACATTCATATATTACAATGTTTCATGAGTTTAGTATTATTACCCGGTATATGATTTTTATAGAACTGAACATCTGAACAAAATTCATCATTAAACATACTGATTTTTCTGTCCTATAAAAATTGAACTGGTGCATTTCAATCAAACAACTTTTATTTCTTTTGTCAAATAACTGGGTACAGGTGTGTGGTATTCAGAGTATACAGCAATATTTTTTTATGCGGTACCATAATAGTAGTTATACATGTATCAGGCTATCTTTAGGCAAAGATGGCGTGACTTTATATCTGGGTATCCCACTGAGGTACAAGTCAACAATCAATAAAGGGAGAGTAAAGATGACCATGATGTTACAAAAGTACAGTGAAACCTGTCTTGAAAGACCACTGCTATGTGAAACCTGTCTTGAAAGACCACTGCTATGTGAAACCTGTCTTGAAAGACCACTGCTATGTGAAACCTGTCTTGAAAGACCACTGCTATGTGAAACCTGTCTTGAAAGACCACTGCTATGTGAAACCTGTCTTAAGAGACCATATTCTCAATGCACATATTCTTTGATTACATAGCAATGTGACCTGTTATGACAGACCACCAATCTTGAGAGACCATACTATATTGGCAGAAAGCGTGGTCTTTCAAGACAGGTTCTATTGTGTTGCAATACAAGTCATGAGAGTAATCAGCACAACATAATAACAATTTGATTTTGTCATCATTATTATCAGCGCCATAACCATCATTATTAAAATGATGTTGCTGAAGTAAAATATCAATAATATAACGGACCGACCATTTATGTTTTTTCTCCAAGGTCTCTATGTTTCTGAGGAAAATATTTGACCCTCAAATAGCTTGAGAAAAGATTCTCTTGCTCTGATTTGTAAATAATCTAAATCCATCAAATTTTGTTGTAAATTCTTTTTATCATGATAAAGGAGGAAAACAATATCTTCATCTGAACTTTAAATAATTGGTCCCTAACTATCAGCTCTCGGTCATAATTTAGTGTGCATATATCCCTTTATGGCAGTGGTTAGAGCGTCTCCCTCGGAAGCGGGAGGTCGTGGGTTCAAACCCTGGCTGAGTCATACCAAAGACTTACAAAAATGGTACTAACTGCTGCCTCGCTTGGCGCTCAGCATTAAGAGGTTAGTGTTAGGACTGGTCGGCCTGGTGTCAGGATAACGTGACTGGGTGAGACATCATGCTACATGTCTGCGGCATGATGCCCCAGTGCTAGATGTCACTATAAACTGCCACACTGCAGACATCATAGCAATATGACTGAAACATTGTTAAAGCTACATTAAAATCCTAATCACACACACACACACACCCTTTATGGAGCTTAATAACATATGGAAATTAAATATAAACAATATAATTCTTTTCAGCTGTTTGCTTGCGGGGTGATTTAGAAAGGGCTGTATTAAGATTTGTCAATTTCATTTGTACGATATCTGGCAATTTGAAATCTGTTGGCTGACTTCATGGTTTAAGAGTTGAGGCAGGAGTTTGCGGAGATTCACTTTCATGGCAAAAATGAAGCTGGCATTGGACATGAAATCTCAGAGTGGAACTGGCATGTGTCCACGTAATTTCATTGCCAATTTATAAAAATTGTCTGCAAATTTCTTTAATCCCCATTTTCATAATGTCTGCTACAGATGACAACATTGTGCAAATTGTGTGCAGGTAAGATCTTCCTTTTCCACACATTTTTTGACTCTTCATCAGAGACATACTTCATATTAAAAGCTGAACACCCTCCAAGCATCTGAATTTTTATTATGGACATACTCTTATCGCACAAGATTGATGCACTATTGTGTATATTATAATAGTTAAATAATGCTTCTCTGGCGAGACTGACTAGATTGTATCTCTGGCAGAACAAAGGAAGTGAAAATGTGATGCCGTTGCCATCTTTTCCCAAAGCGGCCATTGGGGCACAAAGAGGAATTAACAATAGCCCATAGGTTGACATGCGGGAGACACTTGGAGGGACAAGGGAAAAATCCTATGTTAAATGGTTCCACAGGTTAAATGTGAAGGAGACATTTGGGGACAACTGATGATTATACATGCCATAACATGGGAATGGCATTATAGGGAGAAAAGTGTCTGTGGGGGAAAATGGGAAAGGTAATGTTAAAATTTGTATCTACTATCCCGACACTCTTACCATTCAACAAAAATGGTAGGATTGTTTATAGACACGGGTTTTCACACACTAGTAAGGCAGTGTTTATAGACACACTATTATACCCTTATTTACAAACACATACTATCACAAATAAGGGTAAGGCAGTATTTACAGACACACTACTACTTTTCAAGCAACTGATGTGATGTAAAGTAAAAATTATACAGGTCATGTAGGCATTCAAGACCGATTATTTCAGCAATGGGAGTCATTGTTTAGAAATTGATTCAACGCACCTTTAAATGATAATATTTATTTGCATCCTCATACATCCATATTACTTTGGAAGGTCATTATTTACATGCAGCAAAATCAATACTGAAGTCAGGGCATTCCATTAAAGTTGAAGGGCGAGTTGCCAAAGTAGGTGGTGTTTTCTTTTTTTTCCGAGCGACGTCACCAACAGGAATACAGGGTGTTTTTTTTTTTTTAAAGTAGCCAGGTGTAAAGTGAAAGTAGATGCATAAGTCACCTGCTGATAAGGAAAGCCCTGTAAAGTACTTCAACATTTTTGGACAAGAGCAACCTCAAGGTGTGATTCAGTATAATCTGGATTGAACATTGCATGCCATGATGTCACAATGAAAGCTACACATGTTGATAAACAAATTTATACCATCCTATATTGTGACAATTAGACTCGATGTGCTCTTTTCTTGACCTAGTTAAGTACCTTGCCACCACTACAAAGTCCACAATTTCATCTGGAAGTTTCTTGATGACAGTTAAGGTGCAGAGCAATCATTAATCATGACTAAATAGACTTTGGTTAAAAAAGCTGACTTATTAAATTTTAAAACATTTTATATTTATGATGAGAAAATGTGCATACATGACCTATATGACTTTTACTATAGTTCACCATCTTTGATAATGTCAACAACTCCATAAATGTTGGAGTTACATCTCTTTAAACACATGCATACAAGAGTTTGTCCTTCTCGTATGTTTTACAATATTAAAATGTTGGACGCAGACTTTTTACTTAAATGGACTGTCCAATAAAATCAGAAATAAACCAGAAAAGGACAGTGAGCAGTATGTTTGCTTGTTTAGAAACTAAAAAAGGAGAGTAAGCAGTCTGCTTGTTTGCATTGTTACAAAATAACTTTCATTAACAACCAATTCTGGTCACCAAAACCCACCCATTTCTAGGCTGGTTCCCCTTTTTCCATACAATTAGTACCGTGTGTCCTATGATATACATGCCTCGAATGATACAGATGGTTTGTCATTGTTGCGGCACAGTTTAAATACCATACGTAGTGCTAAAAAAAAAAAGAAGAAAGAAGACAATGCATCGAGGTTTTCTTGTATACTCTGATGTTACTACGACTAATAGTGCAGATGTATGTATTCATCCCAAAAGAGGATGACTTAAATTTGGCTTTGACTGATTTTCCATCGTCTTCCCAACTATTTTTGCCTGCAAACGTAGTACCACCTTCACCTGCTTCTCCGTCGTTACCAATGGAAGATGATTTCAAATAGGAGAATTCGACATTTTTTCCAGCGTCAGAAAGAAGCGGAAGGGGTATTTATTCAACAAAGAAAGAAGAAAACGAGAAAAATAAAAAGATAAGAGAAGGGCGAAGGAAGGAAGGAAGTGAAAACAAAACGGTTTGTGTGCTGCAGGACATTTTGGCGGAGTTCAAGTGTCTGATACAAATATATCAATCAGACTTTTTTAACGTAACCCAAGAGAAAAAGACCTTCTCGTACCAACATTGTTAAGTCTTCCATCACTACATCCACGACAGCTCCGGTTGCTTAAGTGGTTAAAGCGTTCGCCTCGGATGCGGGAGGTCGCGGGTTCGAATCACACACACACACACACTTCATCCACGTTCTCCGTCTCTGAGATGCCAGCAATAATACTACTACTGCTACTACCTAAGCAGCAACAGGAAGAGTAGGACTTTGCCGTGGAAAGGAATTGAGACAGTTAAAGCTGATGATGTCAAGTCCATGCGTTTGTCAAAACACACACAACGGTTCTTTTAAGGGTCACGAGTATCTCAATAATTGCCAGAAGCAAGTTAAACTTAAATGTTTTTTAAGAACTCCCCTCCTTCTGCTTGTTCTCTTTTGTCCTTACGACACTCTGAAGACCGATGCCCTTTTTCCTGACAATGATAAACATGTATCTTTTCTTGTATCTCTCTTTTCACTTCTTTTTCCTTTGACATAGGTGGCATTTATGAAGCCCATTGCTCTTTCTCTCGACATTTATAGTAGGTGTCTTGACTTCACCTCGAGAGGAGTAGTCCGTAATCTTATCTGAAGTATACTTTCGAGTGACTCTCAATAATTCTCTGACCAGAAGGATGAACTGGTTTGACTCTTCCATATTCTTCTTAACAGTCTGAAAGCTGAATGAATTGTATAATCTTAGAGTGATAAGCTCTTCCTATCTGTAGGGAGCAAGCGTGTGTAAAACTTAAAATTAAATTTTGGAAACAAGATGAAACGATCACACTATTCCATCGAGAAATCAGAACAAAAGGAAGACAATAAGCGAAGACGACTTTCGGTTTCGCTGCATACGCTTAGCTGAAGTGTTAGTCCAAGTACATGCCAGAGATTTCGAAGATGACATGAGTGATCCAGAACCAACATCCTCAACTTCCTCTGCCAAAATACTTCAATCGGTCCTGGCTCCTCTCTATATGTTTGAAAGTGTACTTTCAAGTCGTTCGCCGAGCTCTCGTCTTTCGATGACCTGATTTCCCAGATATACGACATTTTTTAGGTCTGTCATCATCAAGAGTATTTCGATGACATTACTAACATCATGGGATTTCTCGGATTCGCTTATTATTGTGTGAAATGTATCCGAGAATTTTGCAGTCGAGACAAGTATATTAATTGCGGATAGAGATACATGGACTGTTTAGAGTCCAAACCATACATTCCTAATTTTTGCGTAGTTAATAGTGCTTGTGAAAAGTGTATACAAGAACCTATCCTTTCTTTAATTTTCCCAGTTGTAGGAAGATTCCAACAGGACGTGACAAATATTTTGAGGAACCATCACTATTTCCAATTTTGCCTAATGCATCTTAGACCCAACCGATGATACTTGGTGCGAAGAGGACATATAACGTTACAGGGAGTGTCATCGATATGCTACGATGACGGCTCGTAATTTCTCGGGACACGAGAACAATTTTCTTCTGAAATATTGTTCACAACAAAGCAACGAATATCCCACAGTCACCACGAACGGAGCCAAACTCATCTACATCAAAGTGTGACATATGCAGTTCAAAGATTCACTGATGTATTTAGCCTTTGAGTAGAATGTCTCAAACGTTTAGAATGATATAAATGGCAAAAGGTCATTTTGCACACTTTTTCAATACCGAAGCTAATCAACATATTGTGCTCCCACATTTGCATGGCGTTCGCTATTACGATAATGACAGTTTGCACACAGAACAAAGAAAGGCATTATATACTTGGTACCAAACTCGCTCATCAAAACTACTTACTTTCAGGAAGAAACGTTGAACTATTGCCGATCTGACTGGACATTTTATGCCGTTGCTGCTGAAAAATTTAGACAATGGTTCTGAATCACGGAGGTATCGATCCTTTGAGGGAAAATGTTTACCATCAAGAAAGCGTTAGGAGTATAGCCTAACGAAAGAACTTCATGCCCGAGAACAAAATAGCCACCATAACCCTAACACTTACCTTTCTGTCAGCCGTCGATATTCCGCCAAAGCATTGGATGCATAACTTGTGTGAAAGTACAGACAAATGGGTACAACATGCTAGAAACGGTGGAGAAAATAAAATTGGATGTCTTTCTGTGGATGGTGGATTTAGAAAACTCCAGATCGCCTAGTTCCTAGTAAGTTCATTTACGGATGCGCCACGTGTTTTCCTCAGCAAAAACTGAAAAGTCCTTTATAAGAATTTACCATGGAAGATTTGTAAGAGCAAGCACACCAACGACGACTGAGGTTAAGAAGACAATGATACGAAGTGATAGAGATGTTGGAGCACGAGTACGATCGACGCTGCAAAACCGACCCAGAACTCGGACGCATTGCCGAAAGTTACTAAGTAGTAGACATTGAACCTTTGAACCCACGTTTGTTTTGAGGACGAACCAATGCAACCTGCTTGCTGTACGACATAAATCAGGGGTCTCAAACACGTGCCCCGCGGGCCGCATGTGGACCGCCAAGTCGTATCCTGTGGACCGCAAAATGATTGGCTTTACAAGGTGTCGTGAGAGATAACAGGTGGTACGGCCTTTGGGCCATCGAAAATGCTCTTATGCGGCCCTCGGGGTCGTTTGAGTCTAAGACCCCTGACATAGATGAATCTCAAGGAGAAGAGACCAAATACATTGACGGGTGTTCTTTGTATCCTTAAGAGTGCAAATATGATCGATTTCCAACAGGGTAACCTGAATTGTTGACAGAACACATCGATGTGGAATGCATTCGTCAGTGGAACGTATGGGCGAATTACAACTTTTGGAAAACTTTCGGATTTAAAAAACAAAATGCCATTTTTAGTTATTTATATGTGTAAGTTAATGTGTTAAGTACATGTATATTTTGTAAGATTGAAACTCATCCTAAGATTTTTAGGAGAGCAATTTGTTTTCTGCTTGATTTTTTACGTAATTTCTCCACTCTCTTAAATATGTTCTTGACTGATGTGTTGTGTGTTTACCGGCTGTCTCTGATAAACATATTGCCTGGGTATTGGCATCATACTCAAAGTTTCCCTGTCTATTATATTAAAAGCGTTGCTAGTGAACTGTAGGTTTCAGTGCAAACACTTCCTATTTTTTATCAACATGCTCTGTAATGTCAGCACAATGACGTTTACAGGGTGTTAAATACAATATAAGCTTAACTATTCTCTTTAGTTACAGTTCTAGTTTACAAAGTATATACAACAATTAACATTAAAACATAGCAAATTCATCTACTTTAAAGGTGCTGGACATTAGTTCAGACTTTTGTAACAAAAAATCAATATTTTATCAAATGTAAAATGCAATAAACCTGAGACTATACTATCCTAAAGAAGCATACCTCCATCTTCCCCGTTGTACGTTCTGTATTTTGGCTGAAATAATAATAATAATAATAATAATAATAATAATAATAATAATTATGAATACTTGTATTATATATTAGTTTATAATACAGTTTTATTTCAGTCATTTTGGTTTATGACGTTTATGTTTTACTTTTTAAAATTCTGTGGCTAACCAGAGTTATAGTAAAAGTACATGTACAATGCGTATCAAATTTCAGTCAATAGATGAAGGCAGATTGCCAAGTCAACAACTATTTCGATCAAGTACACCACGCATTAATCTGAATGGAGGTCACGAAAACATCACATGATACTAGGAGTGCAATTGACCTGTTGAAATATCATGCACACCCTAGTTGTTTGATTTGATCAAAAATTTAAGGTCATAACATGACCGTTAACTATTTCACAACTGAATGATTTCAATGTTCGAGAATCTTTTGAGTAATTCAGAGTTTGTTGATTTGGTGTGCACGTAAAGACTATGTAAGAGAATTAAAGCACCATGTTAGGATTCTTCAGTTCATATGCCAGTTTTGTAAAAGTCGTGAGAGGAAATCGTGATTTATTTGTAATATTTGTTAGACCTGAAGAGTGGAAAACATTTATTCTAAAACAGACAGTACCTTGAAGACAACAAAAAACTTTTGGATTTAGAAATGTGATTCTTCAGTGGTGCTAGCACGTTACCACATAAGCACATTAGAACCTTCATTTGGAATACCTTTGAATAGTTTCAGGATTAATGTGAACTTGAAAGTGTAATTTAGAATAATATTATAGGAATTGATACACTGTAAATTGTTTTTAATTATTTCACTTGGTTTGATTTTATATTTTAGGGATATCAATTCCTTTTATATTTTGGAAAATGTAATGCGTGTTGGGATTTACCATGTCTTGTTACTTAGTTTAAGCCCATTTACATAAAATAATAATAATAATAATAATAATAATAATAATAATTTGGTGCATATATGACTAAGTGTTGACTATATATATATATATATATATATATATATATATATATATATATATATATATATATATATATATATATAAAACGCCCGATTTACGCAGGTGAAGTTGCACCACGTTGTACCTCTCACTTATCTGGTCACTAGTTGAATGTTACGTTCCAGCAGGTGCAAGGTTTGACAACACGTAATCTGTCTGAAGCTGGAGGTTTTGTCCACCAAAAGATCGGTCAACGCCCCCCAAATCCAAGTACGCAGTCTAAAGTAGTTTGTATCCATTGGTAAAAGTTGTATAATAGGCATACAATAAACAAAGCAATCAATAATTATCTTGAAACATGCACTGTGTCAATAGCTCTCAAAAAAAAAGACTTACTCCTGAGAGAGCTCTTTGTTTTCTGGGAGACTTCGGAGACGGGGAACCTCTCGGACTCTTGGGAGATTCTGAGATGGAGAATGGAGACTATCAGAAGTTATTAGTAAGTGGTACAGAGTTGATAAAAAAAAATAAACTGAGCTGAACTGAATCAAAATAAACTGAATTTAAATAAAACGAAATGGAATTAGCAGCTAATAAAACATATGTTTTTCTTCCTTTAATCCAAAAGATGAATTGACCTGACTTAAATCCAGCTGAATCAGATTCACAATTTTTGATAAAATTAAGCTAAATCAATTCGCATTTAACCGAGTTCATTGGAATGAATTCAATTCAGCTGAATTGAAATTGCTGGAGTTTTGTTTTATGATGTACGGCTTCAATCTGTCCCTCCAAAAGAGACGAAATAAAAAAAAGAAAAGGCGCCTAGCTCCAGGTTTTGAATTTATAATTTTCAATCCGTGTGATCAACATGATTAGGACGCCCTAACAATCTTAAATGTTCCAGTTCGACTGCATGATCAGTGATCCCACTGAAGAGTAGGAGTTGTTTTTAACGATACCTTCAGAACTTTATTTGTCTATATCATCATGCCCAGGAAATGCAAAGTGCCTTTTCAAATGACGCTCCGAGAAACAACTCGTGTTCCCGTTGAATACACTGTATACATATATGTACCTATTCCTAGAGGTGCCATTTCATTCTTTTCATCATACCAAGCTATTTGTTAAAGTATATTTCCAATTGTATTCCTCAGAGATCAAAAAATGTATATTCAACGTAAACTTTTCACTCTTTTCTTCAAAGAGCCAAACAACACTCCTGTTAATGTGTGAAGTTTGTTCCTAACATGAATGGAGTTCCTCTTTCCAAAACATTTAACTACAATGGGCGATTACAGAAGTCTGCTTCTCGTAAGCATTATTTAGGACTTGCGTAGAATACAGCCATGGATCCCGTCAATTGCTGATTTTTTAATGCTATAAAGGAAATTCACACTGAATATGAAACGTACCGACAAGCTGCTCTAACAGCCACCTTTGGAAGAAAGCCGTATTGTCCAAGTCTTAAGAGATAAAATTTCATATGAAAATCTCCATATAACAGCCACCTCGGTGTTATATCCAGTTTTAACCAGTCCCCAAAATGAGTCTCTAATACAGGCTGCGCTATATAACGTGTAAGGTGTTTTGCTGCAGATTTACATTTGAAATCCGATATTATACAAACAAGAAAAGAAAAGAAAAAACATTTCATTGCTGCCTAAACTGACAAATTTATACTTTATAATTAGTAATTGTGTTTAGGTAATAACCTACCGTCAGTAGGAGAGCTCTTATTGGCGGCAGCGGCAGCAGCAGAAGCGAGGCGTCGTGTCCTGGTCTTGGGTGACCGCAGCGTCACTCTTTCCGTCTGCTTCATTTTGTATGGGTTAATTAGCTTCACCTCTGAAAGACGGAAGGTGGAAGGTCTTGGCTAGTAAAAGCTGGTGTGGAATATCTGAGACGCACGCACGAACAAGCACTCGTACGTAGCCATATCAACATTCGCGCACATGTCTGGGAACACGCATGCAGAAAAATACTCCGACCGACAGCTACTCTGTGAGGTGAAACTCAAGTCTTGGTTTTTTTTTGTTTTTTTTTTAAAGTATCCGCATTATATACGAAAATCAGTAAAATTAAGAAAAACATTTTTCTGGCGAGGACCCATTGTTTGCAAATGAGACATTATACTTACAATGTGGTACGATCTTTATTTTTAACGTGGCACCAACAGCTGCATGAAAAAACGAAAACGCGTGATCAACTATGGGTTGTTATTTACACACACTTCGTCTCCTATATATACCCATGTTTTATTATATTGTTTTTATCGAGCTGAAGCTCCGGTGGCCTAGTGGTTAGAGCATCCTCCTCAGATGCGGAGGTCGCGGGTTCGAATGGTACACACAGCTGCCTCGCTAGGCGCTCAGCATTAAGAGGTTAGTGTTAGGACTGGTCGACCTGGTGTCAGGGTAATGTGACTGGGTGGGACATCATGATACGTTTCTGCGGCAAGATGCGCCAGTGCTACACATAACTAAAAAATTGCCACACTGCAGACATCATAGCGAAATGACTGAAATATTCTGAAAGCTACGTTCAAAATCCAAATCACACAATCGCACATTCGCGCTGAAGCGGTTGTTCGTTGGTTGAGACATGGTAATCCGGACCTGGATGGCGAGGATTCGAATTCACAATCGAATTAGATTCCATTCCACAGTTTTGTATTTGCACAGTGGTGAGTTTCTAAATAAAGCGTGAACATTTGAACAATGGGATCGTGTGCTATTTGATGCAGAATCCAGGAATGTTTATGTCGGCACAAATCAGTTTTGTTGAAGCATTCAGTATGTACTAGTTGCTGCAGGAGCGCTGTATGATTACCAAACGACTTGTATGCAAAAGTAGGTGCTCAGAGTGAAAACTCTGTTTAGAAAGCAAATTGTTCGAGACGAAATTGAAAAAGATTTAGCCGGTCATATTTTATACAAGTTTTATCTATAGGAAAGCAAATTCTGGGACTTAAATCTCTATCAGAGTGTATTAATAGGAAAATTCGTTTGTCAGAACACGTAATATAAACAATTTCCAATACGTGCAGACTACAAAAAGTCTTTATTACAACTCGTTTCTTCCTTCCACCATTCGAGAATGGAATGCTTTATATTAGACACGTCAAATAGATTCCATGAACGACTTCAAAAGCACATTAAATACTCGCGACACTTGTGTTCCCAGACCTTTGTATTGGGACAAAAGGAAATTTCGAATTCTTCATGTCCGACTTAGAACAAATTGTTCACCTAATCAAAATGTATTTACAAATAATACAATCGGACCATCGCATTGCAAAAATGTTGATCTGTAGAAAGGACACAAAATTTGTTCCTTTCTTGCGTTTATTACCAAGAACAACTAATCGAATTGTTTCAATCCCTCACACCACATGGCAATTTAACTTGAGATAATTTCTTGTCTGGTGATGAAACACTTCTATATAAACATTCGTATTTTCATAAATTTATTGAAAAGTCACAAAGATTTACTTAAGCGCAGATGTTATTTTTACGCATGCACTTAACACGGTCCATAAACTGCTACAAACAGCAATTTTCCCAAACGATTCGTCATTATCTCAGGAACTACTCGCTCTAGATGGAAGCACTGTTCACTAATAATCTCGTTTTTCTTCCTTTTTTCTTTCTTTCTTTCTTTCTCTATTTATTTATTTAGTTAGTTAGTTAGTTAGTAAGTTAGCTAGCTAGCTAGTTAGTTAGTTAGTAAGTTAGCTAGCTAGCTAGCTAGTTAGTTAGTTAGTTAGTTAGTAAGTTAGCTAGCTAGTTAGTTAGTTAGTTAGTAAGTTAGCTAGCTAGTTAGTTAGTTAGTTAGTTAGTCAGTCAGTTAGTTAGTTAGTTTTGTCCCTCCCCTTTTTCTCCATATTTTTTTCAACTTTACACATTTTAACTGACAATTTCTCGTTTAGGTTCTTTTGTTCCTTTATCCTCGTCTTTCACCCACTCCCTCGTTGTTCATCCTCCTGCTTTCTTGCTTCCCCATCCCCCTAACGATTTCACCACCGCTAAACATGTTTTGGCCTACATCCGTAAAACGTAATAGCTGACCAATACATGTTTTCCATCCCCACTCATCCCCGAAAATAATTTTGCGGGAGTCCCTGTGGCTGGAAGTTGATTTGCCTCGTCTGAATAATTTTTAAGGATTTTTATGAGAACTTACTAATTGGAAAAAAGAAAATTAGTGAAATGGCGTTTTTTCTTCTTCTTGTTTTAGTTTTCTTTCTTTCGCAGTAGAATCCAGTTTTGTGTTAGTAAACATACGTGGTATCAGACATAAAGATCAAGAAGTCGAAAAGTTAAAAAGCTATCGTGGCAAGAAAATCTAATCAGGTCATCCGCAATTATAATAAATAAATATATAAGACTTTTTCACTCGCACCTCGACAAAATTACACATGTGCATGGGCAATGCTCTAAAATCCAAAAACAAATAATTTGTCTAACTTAATTGGCTTTTGCTTAAACGTGCTAAAAATATTGTTGTCGAAACCAATAGAGTCCCCAAAAAATGTGAAGCAGAAAAAAGTAAAAAAAAATAAATTGCTGCGTTGGCCTACACGTGTAATTAGGTCATCTGCAAAAGCAACAAAATACGCTAAATTTCATTTGTCTACATAGAGTGCTTTCTGCACATTTTTGCTATGGACAGAGGGATATACGCAGTGTTCCCCTTTACCCTCATTTGCGCTTCAGAGACCCCCACATTTTTAATTTGACCCTCAGTTTTGATACCAAACTTTGTTTCTAACTCAGTCTGACCCCCAGTTTTGACACCAAGGTGATTTTTGACTCTCAGTTTTGCACCCCTAGGGGATACACTGGATATACGCAGGGGCGGATTAAGGCTCACTGGTGCCCTAAGCACTGACAAATCTTGGTGCCCCCCTCCTTTCCACGTACACCTGGGAAGATAACCCTAGGGTGCACCATGATCAAGAAACAGAACATTATGATCAATTTGCACTAGTTTTATCAATTTTATTTTACAAATCATCATTCGTTTTTTTTTTTTTTTTCACCCTTTTCTCAACTTTGTGGTGCCCCCTTTGGCCCTGGTGCCCTAAGCACGTGCTTAGTCTGCTTAATGGTTAATACTTCCCTGGATATACGTATGTACGGAAGTATCGGAAGACGGACGGAAATTACCGAATCAAAATTCCTCTTATGCAGTAAGGGAAGGCATACAAATTATTCTATCCAAATTCAAACGCGTGATGGAAATTATTTTGGTTTCTATTTTCTCATTTGGACATTGTCACATCATCATACTGGAAAGAATTCGAAAATTAGAAAGCTCTCGTGGTTTGATATCAGAAATACGTTGGACACTTAAAGCTATACGCAGGGCTTTCGTTCAATTAATAAAAGTGGGTATTTCACAATTAGAGTTAGTTCTCTTTACATTTTTAACCAAACGCTTGATAATGCCAGAAGCCCGTCACTTTGGGATTTCTAATAACTTTTAATGCAAATGAAACCCATCGAATGTACACAAAAATATCCATGTGCGATCAATCCGGATAATTAGGTCTGAAATTTGACTGTATTTTAATTTTTTCGAGTAGTGCTAATGGTCTTTATATCTCAGGGAACAATGGACGAGAAAAAGTACACTCTTTCTTTATCATTATGTGACCAATCTCGTTTTTATCGCTCTTTCACGTACTTATGTTGTTGTTGTTGTTGTTGTAGGGTTTAACGCCATTTTTCAGCACAAGATAGGCTATAATGGCGGCCAGTATAATTGGTGGAGGAAGTTTAGTTTCGTTGATGTTATTGAAAATGATGATGATGTCTTCGTTGGCTTACTCCAAGTAGTGTACTTATAAATGAGCATATCCGGTAATGATGTGTATTCGGTATCGATGAATCATGGACATCAGACTCCATCAGAACACGCCTATGCAATATTGCATATTAAAGTGATCATATCTGGTCTGAAGACTTGTTTGCAAATATGTACTTTCCTAGCTCAATTTGCCGACTGTATACGAACGGAAGTGGCCACGATTTTACGTAGCAGAAGAGAAAATATGTCGAAAGCCACGTAATATGTATGTACGTACGTGTATATGGTTGTATGTAAATGTATCAATTGAAAATTCTAAAATTGAGATAGATTTAAAAAAAACTAGAAACAGGAAAAGAGATACAGGCTGATATATATATATATATATATATATATATATATATATATATATATATATATATATATATATATATATACACACAGAGAGAGAGAGAGAGAGGCAGACGGACCGAAATGGAAAAAGCTTTCCATATTAACGTAGAATTTTATTGTCTATAAAGATCAATATTACCATTTTCATCGAGATCAAAATCGTCTGCGCTATATCTTTCTGATCCATAGGCGACAAAAATTGTATCTTCCCCAAAGAAATCTTTCAAAGAGATGACCTGCAAGTAAGTAAAACTGTATCAGTCAAATAAAGTTCAAATATTTCAACTGCAAATATAAATGACACAACTTTATTAATGAAATATATAGATGACTTATTTGATAAAGCAACACACGTCTCCCTCTTCCTTCTCTTCTTCTTCGTCTTCTCATTAATTATTATCATCATCATCATAATTCTTCTCATTCTTCTTCTTTTTCCTCAACTTCTTCTTCCTATTCTTCTTCTTCATCTTCTTCTTCTTATTATTATCATTATTATTATTAATCTTAGATTAATTTGAGAGAGAGAGAGAGAGAGAGAGAGATGGATCATAAGTGAACCCAGGATTGTCTTATAAATCGAACAATGGAAGAAAGACATTTCCAGCACGTTTGAGAAAATCTTTGTTGTACAGGAGATAAAGTCAAGATATCTTGGAACAAAAGAGTTCTAGATCAATAGGAAGCATACGCTACACAAAGGCAGAACGATAGTGATGATTTATCGATATTGAATTTTCTCTTGGAGTATCAGTCTCCTCAAGAAATCTGCTTTCCAGCAAAGCCAGCTGATGTTTTTCCGGGCGCATGATTCATCATTTCCAGACGGGATGTTAATGGAGGGAAATATTCCCAGGACAACTTGCTGGAAAATGTAATTTTATAGCTGCTGTCTTAAAGTCAAGATCATACATCAATTTTCTGTCAAAAGTATGGTGATTTACTCCTTCTAATTTGTTGTAGTAATTACAGTCGTAAACAGTTATTGTATTTGTAGAGGAACCTATTAATTTATTGAAATCATATGATTATGGTAGCTTAATATTCTATCCGAGTTTAAATAGCAATTTTATTAATTCTCTTTTTAACCGCAAATAATAAAGTGTATGTTCGTTGAAATCGAAAAGTTTTTAACACCATAAACCAGTTTTTTGGCAGTTTTATGAATGTGATTTTCATTCCAATTAGTACTGTTTTGGTTCACTCTGATTTATTATATATTTTTTTTAATTTCTGTCAAATCTGTTCAAAGAATATATGCTATTTTTCCAAAGGATACTACACTATTATTAGTACTGGTATTTATTTATTTATTTATTTTTATTTATTTTCCATACATACGTAGATGTGCATATAGATTTGTACGTATAAATAAACACCTGCACCGGAGATTCAAGATAAAAAAAGTGCCATGTCATATTTCTAGGCCTGATAGTAACTTCTGAGACAGGTTTCATTCACTCCCTTCAATGATTTTATTTCATTCTGCATTATAACGGACTATTTTACATGGTATTTATTTCATGTGAACGGTGTGACATAAAGAATGTGTACCTTTTGCGAACGTTGTAGAGTAAAACATTCAAATTGCAAAACTCAGCTACTTCGGAATTACTGGGCGCATGTTTGACTGGATCGAAAACTTCCTAACAGGTCGCAGAATAATCGCTAGAGTAGGAAACACCACCTCAAAAGAATACCCGCTTGAAAACGGTACCCCACAAGGGAGTGTACTCGGTCCAACGCTATTCAACGTCATGATTAACGACCTTGACCTCAACCTAGCGACAAAACGGGTACATTTCCCAATTCGCTGATGACAGCGGCATCTGGAGGGCCAGAAACCCTGCTAGCAATCAAGTAGTCAAAGAAATCCAGAAAAGCCTAGATAACATAGAGAGATGGGCAGATAAATGGGGTTTTAAGATCTCACATGAAAAAACGGTAGCAATAATCTTCTCCACTAAACGCAATAACCAGATAATTTACCCCAACTTATATATTCAAAATCAGTTAATCAAATATGCTAAGGTAGTAAAATTCCTAGGTATGTTCTTGGATAATCATGTAACTTGGAAACACCAGATTGAAAAACTAATTCAAAATTGCAATACAGATATTAATCTCTTAAGAAATCGTAGAGGGACCACCTGGGGATCCAATCAAGAAACCTTATTAACCATCTATAGATCACTTATAAGTCGAAGCTAGATTATGGATGCCAAGTTTACAACTCAGCGAAACAAACATTACTGAACAAACTGGATACCATCCAAAGGAAAGCATTATCTGTTTGCACTGGCACTCTACCATCGACATCATTGGAAGAACTTCAAGTCCTCACCGGTTAACTGCCATTGAAAGTAAGAAGACAGGAAATGCTCCTCCGATACTCGAATCGATTAACAAATCACCCGGACTCGCATGCCACAAAAGTAACCATTAGCAAATGCAACAAACCGTTTAGCCGCAAACTAGTTCCTAACCCACCAGGTGACAAACAAATCCTAGAACTCAGGGAAAAGCTGCCACCACTTGCTCTACAAGAAGAGTACACTCCCTTCCCTGACCCCACCCTTTGGACAAACCCTATCCCTAGGATCAAAACTAGAGTCACCAATTATGGAAACAAATTGGAACAAGAATCTAAACTCAAAACCCACGTAGCAATGAAAATACAAGATACCTACTCTTGCTTCGTAAATATTTTCACTGACGGATCCAAAACAACTTTACCCCCCAGAACAGCAGCTGAAGTGGTTATTCCCGAATTCAGCATACAAATGGGATCCAGATTACCAGACCATTGCTCTACTTTCACCACAGAGTTCTGAGCAATAATGCAATCATTAAAATGGATTAAAGACCAAAAAGTTCCAAAACCAGTTATCATCAGCGACTCACTTAGTGTAATAGAATCCATCAAATCTCACAGCACCAAATCAAGAGATCAAGTCTTGGGTAGAGCTTTCTATATGCTTAAAGAATTATCCACAGCGGATCAGATAGTTGAATTCGTGTGGATACCCTCGCATATAGGAATCCCTGGTAACGAGCTAGCCGACAAAGTCCCAAAAAAACATGTTAGGGAACCCTAACCCTGCCCCACTCAGATATAGCATAACAGAAGCCCGAAGCAAAACAAGAAACTATATTAACCAGAAATGGCAGGAGCACTGGAACTCCACTACCAAAGGCAGGATACTCTACTCCATTATAAAAGAAACCATTAGGTCCATCAAACCACCCAAAGTGAACAGCCTGGACCAAAAAATTATGAATCGCATCGTAACCGGAAAAACAAAATTAGCAGGAAGTTTTGGCAAATATCTAGGACCCAAGCCTGCTAATATCATTGCTATCACTGCAAAACCATTGAAGACCTGCCACATATATTCAATAGCTGCTCAAAATATCAGGAAGCTAGAATGGAATTTCAAAAGGCCCCCAAAATATGGATCGCATACCACTTACCCAAATTTCCTTTAAAATAATAACACCATCATAAATATGACCTACCAAAACATACTTAAATTCCTAGACACATCCAAGATAAAAGAAAAAATATAAAACACCCTAAAAAAATAAAATATACAAACCGACCGCACTAAAAAATAAATTTCCACTAGCAGATGGGCACCCTTGACATGTCCTGGGGAACCTGAGTACTCAGCAAGGGTGTCCCTCTAGCTTAAAAATAACAACCTATAAAACATACATAACCCACCCAAATACTCTCTAAAACCAGATTAATATACATAGACGGGCGCTTTTGATACGTCCCTTGGGACCCGTCTTCTTAAATCCCAAATATATCCTTAAAAATCAACAAAAATAATATTTATTTTACAAAAATCTTCTCTGATCTCCTCCTAGCCCGAACATGAAAGACAGCCAAAGTAATACTGCTGCTTAATTCTGTGATACAGACCATACTAACACTAAAGCCGCACATAATTTTCCATCCAATGCAACCTAGTTCATCTTTAGAACAATTTCAAACACAAGAACCAAAACTCAATATTCGTGCAACTACATCCATTTAGAAAAGACCCTGGAATGAGTGGAATCCTGCCTGCAGATGGTCGCCTGCCTTCCTTGTCACTACCTCCCTTGCCTCAGTCGGACACAAATAAGCGTGCAACGCGCGCGTGATACACCTAACATAAATAAAAGCAAAAATAAATGAATAGCGAGTGGCACTATGGTGTCAGAATCCTTACACAATTCTATCAAGAGGCCTACAAGAACTACCCAGTCCAGCAGCTAGTAGAAGCAGCTAACTACATTTATACGCTACACAGCTACCATTTCCCGAAATTACCTGAGAGGAAATAGGACTGCGGAGAAATGTAAAGAAGGAGAAGAAAAACGGGGAACTTTTGCTTAAAAAGCCCTTCTAAGGACTACCAATATTGCCTCTTATCCAGGGAACCATTTTGGCTTGGTATCCCGTTTCGATAAAACTATTTACTAACTTGATCCTTGAATCCACCGCTTCAAAATTCAAACCTTTTATGACCTAACAGTGGCCAAACTTTTTATATGTTGCTCAGACATATTAGTTATTAAAATTTTGTAGGGCATCTACAACGTACACTATGTACTAGAATTTTGACGATTGTTAGGATGTAGGAAAATTTTACAACTTGTTTTGATTTGACCCAATTGCACAGGTGGCTAACATTATTGGCATTTTTCTTATTGTCCATTACTACAACTAGACTAAATTTGACTAAGTACGGGCTGGCGTTCTTGGGAGTGCACGACATCCATGGCTGTCTTGCCTAGTTCCTTGCCCTCTTGCCTCTCTCGGACATCGTATAACGGCGGAGATGTGGAACAATTTCCAACCGCCTAAAGCTAGGTGTCCCGATGTGACGTCATCGTTGCGACCAATCGCAATGGGCATTACATACTGCTTGGGTCGACACCTAGTACAGTCAATAACGGACCGAAATCAACTCTTTGTTAACAAGAGTGTGTGTTGGGCCCATTCACACTCATGAAAGCCCTTCATTAAGGTAGCTAGAGACATTTAGTCCTACGACCTGACGGCTAAATTAGCAGTGCTTCTTGAGTACATAAACGCCTGGGGGATGTGGCACTAATTCCTTCGCCCATGAACATTTAGCATCCCGCTGTGCGGAAATAAACCCGTCGCACATGCCCTTTTGAGCGCACGCGACGTAAATCGAAGTAATCATTCAATCAATCAATTCAAATTATTCCCAGAGTTCCATACATTTCATATAAAAATCTGCACACTATCAGAATGTTATTATCACGTGACAATAACTGTCGATATTTTGTTCAGCAAATTGCTCTAAAAGGTTAAGTGAAAGACTTGAATTACCAGGAATTTTCTATGGCAAAATGTGGGGTCGAAAAGAGTCCCCATAAATGAGAAGAAAAAATAACCGATAAAATCTCAACAGGAAATGATGTGTATATTTTCCAAAAGTGTTATTTAGCAATTGCCCTCGTCTGACGTCACGCATCACGACATCCTATCTAAGAAATAGAATTTCCCCCCCCCCCATCCCCCCCCCCATCCCAGCTTTGGATAGATTATACCATGCTGGCTTAGGACATTACGTTTCACTGACAGAAGATGGTGTTCCTAGTGGAAAAGTACCTAATGCTTTGATAGAAAATCACTCGTGCAGCTGAAACGACGGTGTAGAGATGTCAGCATGGGAGGAAATCTAAAAGATTTCATCAAAGGTAAGAAAAAAAAATTGACATGAAACTTACAAAATTAGGCAATACACAAGTGATATAAAGCAGACATAAACCTTGAAATACCAGTTAATTCATGTGAAATTTAAAAAAAATACACATAAAAATTAAACACAGGTGGAAAAAAACACAGCAAAAACAACATAGTTCTATGACATTATTTTTTTTCTTCTTATTACATGGACCTAAGTTAACTAAAATGATCTCGAATTATTCATGATTACATTCTGACGCATCCGGTATTACACCGCTACCCTGCGTAACGAAGAGAAACTATTTCTCATATGACGTCATACCTACACAGACCGTTTGACACCGAGGTCAGCCTTGTTTGGAGTTGTCATTTTCAGTTAATGGTGGTGTTTAGGAGGGGGAAAACAGAAATAAATTAACAATATGACTGTTAGATCTTCTGGCTCACTGCTTAAAATTGACATATTTTCTGTCACCTTTTGCAGATTCCATAAAAGAGGAATGCCACATAAGAGCAGACGTTTCTGCCTATCGTGTCCATTCAGAACTATTTTCGTGTACCTGGGACAATAAGGCGGCGGAAGAATACAAAGTCAAAATCAGAATATTCTCTTTCTTTGCAGTCGTGACATATGTGGTGCACCCCGCCCGAAGCGAATAACGAAACACATCAAAATTGAGGGAAGGGCTAATTACAATTATATATAAAGGGAAGGGAGATAGGGAAGATTTAAAAATTTGGAGGCCCATCTCCCTCCTAAATACAGACTATAAAATATTAAGTAGGATACTTGCAAATACAATTAAAAAAGGAATAAACCAAATAATAAATGTAAATCAAACATGTGGGGGAAAAGGAAAAAACATACAAAGTAACAATTTAAACATAAAAACCATAATTAATTTTTTTAATGAAACAGGTGCGAAATGTGCTTTTCTACTTTTCGACCAGGAAAAAGCTTACGATAGAATTGAACATAACTACATACAAAAAGTATTAGAAAAATTTGGTTTTGGAAACAATTTTCTAAATTGGACAAAAATCCTGTACACCAACATATCTGCAAGGGTACAGGTAAATGGGGCCATAAGGGGTAAATTTGACAAAGATCAGTGAGGCAAGGTTGCCCACTATCAAAACATATTATATGTAATAGCAAATGAAATTCTAAGCATAAAATTTAGAACCAGCAAAGGAACTGAAGGTATCAAAATTCAGAATTTAAAAGAGGAATTTAAGATGCTCCAACACACAGATGATTGTACCAATTTTATTAAGGATCCAAATTCCTTTAAATACTTAGAAAAGGAATATAATTCATTTGGAAAAGCATCGGGATAAAAAATTAACCATGAAAAAACAGAAATACTAAAAATAGGAAACTGGAGGGGAAATCACCCTGGATCACCCGCACCTAATTAAGGACACGGTAAAAGCATTAGGAATTTTCTTCGGAAAAATCGAAGTAAAAGAAAACTGTAAAAAGGTGTCAAAACAAATAAATGAAAGTATCAAAATCTGGGCACTTACGCCAATTTGCTTAATGGAGCGCGCGCAAGTAGCAAAATCTTATTTATATTCAAACCTAAATTATCTTCTAAACTCTGTAGATATAGCGAACAAAATCCTGGATAAAATAGATAATGGAATTATAAAATATATATGGAACTTTAAAACACACTACGTAAAAAACACTACTTTGTATAGATCTAAAAATAGGGGAGGACTGGCCTTACCAAGTCCCATCTTAATAAAATGTACTAATATTTTAAATAGATTCAAATATCTAAAAAGCCAACCGTCAACTCCTTGGGAGGCTTTATATATTTATTGGTTTGGTTTTTCAATGAAAAATAGGATGGATGTTTATAAAAATAATAAACTAGTGAAAAAACTAGAGGTGCCAAGATCATTTAGAGGCATAAAAGAGCTATTATGCAAATATAGGGAAAATAAGGAAATATGGGAAATTGATGCCAAAAAAAACATATAATTGGATTAGAGAAAATTTAACCTTTAGGATAAAAAATAAAGTAGATGAAGAAAATATAGGGGTAAATTGGGAAAGGGTCTGGGGACACCGGGCCACCATCGACTCACTGAAAATACAGAGTATGCTCTTCAAATACCTCCATAACTCATGGCTGACTGGTGAAGTAGCGATCAGATGGAGGAGGATACGAATTAATATGAAATGCCCTATGTGCAAAGTAGCCAATTTTACCAAATATCATGCCATAGAACAGTGTGAGACCAGAAAACAATTTAGGATTAAATTAATAATGGAAATACACAAAAAAGAAAAGTATAAAAGAAATCAATTATAATATTTAGATGGAAATTTTGATGAACAATTACTAAGAAAAGTTACGGATTACATAATTACAACAATGAAGACATGTGGCCAAGTGATAACAATTAAAAAATAACGTATGAACGTAACAACATTTTTTCGATAACTAAATTAATTTAAAACCAAGGATAATCAATTAACTTAACTAAAATGTAAAATAAAAGTGTATTTTTTTTTGTTTTTGTTATTTAAATTTTTGTCTTCTTTTTTTTTCTTTTCAAAAATTGAATTAATAAAATTTTTTCAAGTACTTTATCTGCAGTTATGGGTCTATCCTAAAATCAAATTACTATTTAGATGGGGAACAGGGACCCCTATGGGGAAAAGTACGTGATAATGACATCATAGGGCTATGTCACATGGCGCCACGCGAAGTGAACAGGCCTATGAAAGAGTCAGGAAAAACGTCCCCATAGGGAATACACTCACACAACAATACATGAAAACCAAGTTCCAAATCTTTCTCCTCTTATAGTAATACCTTCCTACTGTACAGCTCCCTTACTATACAGAGTTTTCCCCTTTAAATGGGAATCTAAACCCTTTAGAATTTTTTTTTGCAATACACTAATAAATAAAAAGACGCAGCCAATTCGAGTTGGGAGATATACATAAAAAATAAAGATAGTATTGACACCACCCGAACACAGCTGACATCATTTCCCAAAACTAGTAATGCGAAGAACAACACATCATATAACACTCATGATACATTAGGAATTTTTTTTTATGTAAAACCTTAGTACACCGTTACTTCGCCCAGATTCTAAATTATCTAACCAGACTAAATAAATACAATTTTAAAAATTTGATCCAATAATAAGATCTTAGAACAACTGGGAAAATTTGAAATAGATGGCTATCCCGACACAAAAACAAAGTATAGCACACATACAATACAGCATATACATAAATAGCACACATGGGATACTGGGAGACCTCTAGCCAAGGTCAACTAAAAAGAATAGGGAAGGAATCCCGAGTTAGGTGATGGAAACCAATTCGGATGAACAACCCTAGAGAATACACTAGGGAAATAAAAAATACCCCGTCAAAATTCTTAAAAATCTTTTTGACCTAAATTCTTTTGAATAAAGTAGACAAACAACACATCTGAGGGGGACACAATTACACATAACACACCTTTTATTTTTTTGGACAAGTGGAGGGGGACATCTATCTGGTGCCCCCTCCCCCCCCAAAAAAAAAAAAAAATTGATGTGCATTCGGGCAACATCTTTTGATGTTATTTCACGACCTGAAGCAAACGGTAGAGCAATGTTCCAATCACTATCATTGAAGTCGTGAGAAGAGAAAGCGACACATGGGGCCAAGTTGAATGGCGTGGTGTTAAACGTTTTTAACAAGACTATGGGAAGGGTACAAGAAAAGATATATGGACTTTAATATGTGATAAATATGTATCCTTGCCTGATAAAGATTAAATTCTTAGCACATGTAAAAGTATTCGAAACCTATTATTTTTCTCAAATACGAATTTTTTTAATAGCACAATATGAAAAATCATCTTATTCATACACGTTTCTAGTAATACCTTAGCGAATGTAATACTATAAGGTCGTTGCTAAGTTCAAACGTTTGTCGGATTATGAGCAATGATTGATAATGGAAACGAAACCGAAGTCTCCAAATTCTTTCCGAATTTCTCCATCAAACTCAAGCACATAACGAACCGAGTGTGAATGTTGTTTTCTTGCGTGGGCAACTAAATTAATTATGAACGAATGATCTAAAATTTATCGTCAATAAAACTAGAGCAACTTTAATTTAGTAGGTCACCATCGGAATACCCGATTTATTTTTATACTGTGCAAAGGTTCGGGATCAATATAAAAAAGATCTCTTTAGTTCATTTCAAATATATTTTCATGAGAGAGAGAGAGAGAGAGAGAGAGATTAAACAGTTTAGAGTTGAGTTTTCACCTGAAATCAGAAAGCTGCTATTTGAAAGCAAACTATTCTTTTTCGTATAAGATATTGCATGCTTCAATAAAACGAGAAGGTATGCAATACGTGTTAGTTAACAATCCAATGTTGACTTTTTCCGCAATAATAAAGTGCAAGCTTTTATTCGAGTAATAAACTGGACATAACCGAGTAAAAGCGGCCATACAATAAAGTCCCATAGTAATAGCTTGAAAAGCATGGCTTGGTATGACTACACAATTTGCGATAGTTTACCAAGAAGAAAAGAAAAAGAAAAAGAAAAAAAAAAGATTTAAAAAAAAGCAATCAAAAACAGGCAAAAATTATAGATTGCTTTCATGTTGTACGAATCAAAAAGCCTTTAGGTGTTCTGGCTGCAACGCAAACACCACAAAGTTCTTTTGGTTTCTTCACCAGCTTGGACAATCCCCTGCAATGGGAAGTATGCCACCTCAAGTTGAAATCAGCCAGTTTGTAGCAGAAACGCCTGCTCTTGATTTAATTTTTCAATGGATTCTCAAATAGTAGCGGAAAATATAGAAATCGTAAAGCTGCAGCCAGCAACTCTAGTACTTATTTTGCAAACTTTTCATCTTTCGTTATAACGCACATCACAGCACAGTAATCTGTCAATCTATGAATTGGCCGCCATTGTTGAGTCAGAATCCATGGACAATATTCCAACACCCCAATTATTTCTCAGAATGGAATTATCCAAGTTACGGATGTAATCTCTCATACCGGCCATTATATTGCAAAATACTCAAAATAAGGGTATGAACAGTCAATTTCTAAACAGGATTTGTGGTTTTCGATAAAATAAAATAAAAATATTTTTTTATTAAAAAAAAACAGCGAAAAGTGCAAGCTTATCTTAAGTGTATTGTATTATTTTATGCTAGGCCGTGAATTACTGTATTTTCCAATTGAAATATTTATGATTATTCAAGGGAGTGAAATACAATAAATAATTTCACTGCGGCTTCGAGACTATTATAACCAAGAAATTAAAGCTATTTTTAGACGCTTGCGTAGGCAAAAGGTAAGGAGGCGCCTGCAAGCAGACGAACCAAGCTCATATACATTAATGTGCATATTTTTTTCTTCAGTTTTTAATGTGCTGTTTTGCCTTGAAAATTATGAAGGAGAATCATGTTACTATTTATAACTTCTGTTTGTATATAAACAATTCAAAGCAGAACGTAAACCGTAAATCGCTCATATTATCGTGAAGGATACTTCAGTCTGCTATACCTATTGCTAGCCCATACATCTGAGCATAAAATAAAAAAGAAAATTGATTGTTCCAAGTAAATAACGGATATATTTCATCTCGTGATTAAAAAATAAAAATAAAGTATTTTCACCCACTCGATGAAATATAACTGGGTGAAAAACTCAATCAATATTCTTTGTATTATTTACTGCCGTGAAAACTGTACCGGTAACGCCACCTAACACTTTAAAAGACATCACTGCTGTTATGTGACTTCAGGTAGAGGTAAGCATGAATAACTTCATCTGTTTGTTCGTAATTAAAGGTGGACGGAGTCTTTAAGTACATTTGAGTGATGATGAAGATTTTAATAATATTCAATACTTAATTTGTAAAATTATGTTGCTTGATGTATAAAATTAATAGGTAGTTTCGTAGACGTATGTGAGCTCTGCCTGGTGTAGCGTGATATCATGAGGGGACGCATAGTGACTGGAGCGCGTTCATTGCTGAGTTGGAAGAAATATTTGCTTATATTATCGTTGAATTTAAATTATGAGTAGGTATCTGATATATTTTTTTTAAAGATTAATACATTTTACGACTGTGAAAATAATCTATGACGAATATTAAGATCACTACTTACATGCCTAAGATTCAGCCAATGTGGGCATGTGAGAAAGCTTGCCAGTAGCTTCTCGTGGGTCGGTGGTTCTTTCCGGGGTTTTCCGGGTTCTTCCTACACCATTAATACTGGCCGCCATGTATATCCTATTGTGCTGAAAAATGGCGTTAAACCCCACAACAACAACAACAACTATTTACATGCATTTTTCGCTATTTTCAGTAATAGTGCATGCGCAATATACTGGAAGATAATGGCGAAGGTTATAGGCACTTCCAGAACCACCATTTTAAACTGTTTACAATTATATATTTTCTTTTCATTCGACCCCATTCAAGCCTCGCTATCCATTATAAATATGTTACTAAATAAATGCTGAAAAATATTTGTGAGAATCTTTGTTTTGCCTGGCCAACTGGCATGCACGTCGGCCACTGCACACAAAAATCGTCCATCCGATTATACGTCATTACAAATTCAGTAACACGTATATATCAATGTTATTGATATTTGCTCTTTGACCCCATACGGAGCATAGGGGAGAGAACAACAGCAACAACAAAAAGTCCTTCTTGCAGATGGTTACCGTACCGGAAAGATTACTAAGTTTGGTGAAAGTCTACAAGCAATGTAAGATGAGCGGAGTTACAGACAGCCCAAAAAATATCCCAATATCAACACACTCAAAAATGCGTAGGTATCAAATATGTTCGATCGGCACATAAAATTCTGATGTCTAAAACTATATGTCAGCGGAAAATTTGGTAGCGCTAAATCCGGCTGGAACCGGTCTGATTTTGTAACAATTCTGAATCAATACATTAATGTACAATAGTTGCTAAGCACTGCAGAAACAATAAATTGTAAAATAATACCATCCAGAATGGAGACAGGTGTATAATTACTAATTTCCTCATAAAGATGGGGGGGGGGGGGCGGAAACTGAAATTTATGTTTAGAAGGTTTAGAAGATTAGATCACGCAAGGGCCTCAATAATAATCGAATGAGTCATATTCGTAGAAGAGTTTCCTTCATCCGATTAAACCCGGAAAACCATACTCGACTCTACTCTATATGTCTGACAGAATCAGCGCACACATATTGTTTAGAACGAATTTCTTTGCCATTGGCTTTTATTATACTACGTATGTGATCAGTTTGAAAAATAGACAGATAATATAAAATGAATTTAAAAGATTGAGAGAACGTGCTCCAAATATCATTTTTATGTTTCTAATGTGGTCTAGCAATGCTCTTAATTTTATTAACTGATTTAATTTTTGTTTTGTTTTCTATCGAGCCATATATTAATATCTTAAGGATCACCAAGCGTTTCCTTTCCTTCCAAACAACTGTCACTCATAAACAGGAAACGGAAAAAGTAAATTTAAAAAAGAGATCTTCCCTTTTTATAATAAGAACAAGTGTCATTCGTACTGAGATGTCAGAATATCACGGAGGTTATATAGTAGAAATAGTCGCGTTTGTCTCACGTAACTGAAAAAAATATTTAAACACGTTGTAAGTTTTCGTTTTAAAAATATTTTTGTTTATTTCTCTCATTCATCTTTACGTTAAATTAAATTCAAAATTTAAAACAAACGAAAAACTTAGAATCTCACAATGAGGTAAGTGTATGATGGTGAAACATGTATACTCTAACCGTGTCTCTTCTTGGATGCAAGAAACAATAAAACATGTATTCAGTCAGAATGTAGATCCATCCTCAACAACATCATCAAATTATGAAAGAAAGTTAATTTGTAATATTTGATTGTTTCAATTGTGCATATCACATATTTGCAAGACAATTCAACAACTCATTCATCACCAACCCCTTTCCAACCACACCCATCGCGTTTCCGTTCCCACATTCCAATTTACAAAATCATGGAATTAAGCCCAAAAGTGAATAAGCACATCTAATTTTGACCATTTTTGAGAATCTATCATGATAAACCTTTGGTTTATGTGACCATTGCTCCATTTGTGCATGAAACTCTTAATAGTTTTATGGTAAAATTCACAGAGCGTTGCTACATGCATGGAACATGTATTTTTGGAGAAAAAAGTTCAATGCTGAGTTACTCGATTATACGCGTGAACTAGAGGACTGTGGAGGAATGAATAGTTAAGGTTTTAAATGTAAAGATCTGAATATGCAATCCATCAATTACATTCGGTTGAGTGGAGGCATACGATGTCAGTGTAGTGTCAGCCTCATGATACGTGTGGGGGGAAAAACAACTAAAGAATCGAGTTCAGTGATGACATATGGGCTGTCTTCGGGCGACATGTTATGGAATTAAGCCCAAACGCTATGAATACGTTTTCATATGTTCTCGCTTGTTTCTGAGTTTGCTTCCCCAACTGGAGTTTATCTCAAAGCAACAATGACGGATCAAAGCTAGGCATCTATTCCTGCTGCAGAGGTGGCGTAAGTTTTCTCAACCCAAGAACGAGGTTCTTGTCGCTTTCTCGAACAATGTTCTTGAGATTATTTTCGTGCCAATAACCTTGTTCTCGTGTCTCATCCATGGCCGAGTGGTCTAAGGCGATCGTCTTTACAAATGAATGACATCTCAAGTCAGTCCACGTTGGTTCGAGTCGAGGCTTGGACAAAGTAGGCATGTCAGAAAGTTTTCCAGTAGGTCCCCTTGCGTCAGTGGTTCTTCACATGTTTTTCCCAGGCTATTCCTCCAAACATATGCTGGATGCCATGTGCTGAAAAAAATGGCGTTAAAGCCAAAAAACCAAACCAAACTCTCCAAATGCCCTGGGTAGCTACGTTGTCTAAGGCGGTCGCCTTTACATATCACATACGAATCACGTCAGTCTGCGTGGGTTCAAGTCTTTAATTGACCATGGTGGTCTTGAGATAAAGTTTGCCAGTAGTTTACCTTGAGTAGCGTTTTATTCCCGGGTTCTTCCAGACATTTTTTCCCGTGTTCTTCCGCCACCAAATAATCTGGCCGCCATGTATAGCTGAAAAATGGCGTTAAACCCTCCTATTCCCCAATCATCCAAAAGACACCCTGGATGAAAATAGACTAAACCGCACAGGAAGGTAAATGAGAAGCGGAAGACGTTTCGTAAAGAAAGGAGCAATGCGGATCCTTTGTTTGCGATAGTAAATATCGTTATGTACCTCCCGTATTAGTTAGCGGCAAAATGTATTTGCTTTGGATCGAAGGAAAACAACTTGGTTGTACACACATTTTTTTTTATGATACGTGCAGACGTATTTCACTCACCTTTTCTTTCTGGTATTAGTGCTCCGTGTTCTTGTGTGGAGGCACACACTCTCCTTGTCTTTCTGATGTACATGTACGTTAATAAGTCATATGTGCATTTGGAGGTTCTAACGTGAGCGATCATTTCAAACGAAGGGTATAAAACTCTTATTACCACAAACAGTTGTGTGTCATTTCTGGAAATACACTGTAATTGCGTTTGAACAAAACTGTGGGTGTTTTTGTTGTTGTTTTTTAAAATAAAAATCTTATTTTTATAAATCTGGCTGAATCACTTCTAACAATGCTATCATCCCACACACAAGGCTAAAGAATGAATTAAATAACCACCATGTCCTATTTGGGATTGATGTTGCTTTCTAATAGCTATAGTACTATTTTTGATTTGTCTGACCTGCGAATTATGCATGTGTAAAGAGGTTAGTTTCTAAGCAGCTATCCCATAGTCCCATAGTCCCTCCATTATTAATGGGGAAAAATCAATTCGGAAAAAATGCGTTTCACTTTGTTTTGGAAAAATTAGTGTAATGAAAGTCTTAATGGTATTTATTTTTCTAATTTCTGAGTGTTTGGTTAAAATTATTCGTTAATTACTTACACTGAGAATTCAACTTACGAAGATGGATATTGTTCGAGCAAAACAAATGTTTTCATCTACTGGAAACAAGCTTCTGACCGACAAGTTATGGTTATGGTTAGTATCGCATCGCATCATAAGCCACTGATGGCTGATCTTTCCATGAAATTTCTTCCTTTGCTTACAAAACCTCGAGATTCAACGAGCAACAAACGAAGTATGGTGATAATCGCATTCTTTTGTTTGCTATTGACCGTAGGTCGGAATATGAAAACACGCAAAACGTCAATTGCACGAGGGCATAAAAAGGAAATTCCATTGATTTTCCTTCATCTGCTACTTGCAAGCTCTTTTCAAAGAAAATAGAAATAGTCGAGTTTCATGACTCTTTCAGCAGGAGATGGTATTGAACATTGGTTCTTCTGCATCGCGGACCTATTATTGCTCAATCACGTGTGGCTAAACGCCACTTGTCCCTCGCAGAAGTTGCGCCGACGCATACAGATCGACGAACGAGTTAGTAGGCTAAGATACGCCGATGCGTGGTGAGGGAATATGTTATTGAAAAAGCAAATAAACATAGAGAAATAATTTATATAATTGGAACGTTACATACATTTGACAGCTATATGACTCCAAAGGTAAAGAGTTACATTTGGATTGTCATTATGTTATTTCAGTTCAGTAAAAATAACAAAACAATAGTTATATAGCTGAAAGAAGAAAAATGAACACATCCGAGAAAAAATAATATTAGTTAATTTGCGTACTTGATATAGCTGTGTACCAGGCTTCATTGCATTCTTCCAAAATATCATAAGGCTGAAACTATTACACTGTCTTGCTTCATGTATGTATTTCACATAACGCGCCTTATCCTAGGCAGACAACATAATCAGGGCGACATATAACTTAATAATTTGGATAGTTTACATCTTGGAATCTTTTTCTGCTTAAAAATACATGATTTGAGGAACTGATCAAATTTTATGAGATTTTCAGGTTCATCTTACAGGTAAAACAATATGTTTCAGTTTTAAAAAATCACTATTTACAACTGTATCTTCGTCCTAATACCTGCTGAATCTTGAGTGCAGAATTCGTTATTGCTAACAAACCAACCAGACAATACGAAATGTATTAAATACTCTCGATTTGTTACGATTTGTTCAGTGAAAGTAGAACTTGGGAATGTGGAGGATTTAAAAGACAAACTAAGAGTCTTTTTGAGATATAAAGCTGTAAATGTTTGCTATAAAAATATTTTTTACACACAAAAACAACATTAATTTGAAACAGTATGATGCAATTCTCAATTTTGAATTTTCAAATAATATAATTGGGAAAACGTACACAGCATCAGTTTGGCTTTTATGGCAATAACGCTAATAAGCACAATAGTTTCTGATCACCTCGTGGACTAATTTCGGCGCCATGACATTTTTATGTAAAATAAAAAAGACGTACATCAATGTCATAGCAGAGTGTGAGCCTGCAACAAAGCATGCGTGTAAAGATTACTTTATCGATAAACTGTAAAATTCGGTTTGTTTTTAAACATAAAATTTAGTCTGCTACGTATACAATTCGGTTGCTTTTGCATATAAAATTCAGTTTACTTTACACGTAAAATCTGTTAGCTTTTATATGCAAAATTCAGTTGCTTTTACACCTAAACTACATATGCTTTTACACCTAATACACAGATAGCTTTACAGATAAAGCACAAATGCTTTTACACCAAAAACACATTTACACATAAAACACTGACACCTTTACACTAAAACACAGATACTTTTACACCTAAAAAACAAATACTTGTAACCTAAAACACAGATACTTTTAAATCTAAATTACAGACACTTTTACACCTAAAACACAGACACTTTTACACCTAAAACTCAGATACTTTTACTGAAAAGTCAGAGATAATTTTACACCTAAAACAGACGCTTTTATACCTAAAACACAGATATTTTTACACATAAAACATACTTTTGCACCTAAAGCACAGACGCTTTTACGTCTAAAGCACACACTTTTACACCTAAAACACAGATACTTCTACACCTAAAACGCAGATACCTTTTATACCTATACCACAGATGCTTTTGCACCTAAAACAAGACACTTTTACACGTAAAAAGCAGGTACTTTTACACCTAAAACACATACTTTTACACCGAAACACAGATGCTTTAACACCTAAAATACAAATCACAAATGCTTTTACTCCTAAAATACAGATGCCTTTACACCTAAAAATGCTTTACACCTAAAACACAGACCGTTTTACACCCGCTTTTACACTTAAAATACAGTTGCTTTTACACATTCGTCTTGAGATTAATGCTAATAAGGTTAGTGCGATAGTGCACATACCCATCCCTCAATCCAGCTATCATCACTACAACCAACAAAGGGGTTAGTGCATGAAGGTGTCAGCATCGCAGTAAGAAATTCTGCCCCTTACCCACCCCCCAGAAAAAAAGAAATCTTGGGCTACCTCAAACCTCCAATTATAAAAAGTTGCTTGATGGAAATGATTTAGCTGGGCCTCCCCAACCCCACGGTTGCAGGAGTTGCTTGAGAGGATGCTACACCACTGGTGCATGTGAATCCCCACAGTTCGATAATATTCTAAAGTAATGCCAGCGAAAGTTCAACTCGTGGGGGAAAAAAAGTTTTCGGCGATTCTCTGCTTAAGTAGGTCTTCCTCTCCCTCCCTTTAAACTCCCATGTTCACAAGATCAAAGCACTTCGACTACCGCAGAAACCCAAAATGACTGATCCCTGTATTGGTTAAAATGATAGCTTTGCGAAATTTTGGTAGGAAACAGTCTACAGACGCCAAGCCTTCTTAGGCGCGTCTGCATTTGTACCATGAATAAAAGGATTCAATGTCAAAACGTTTGATTTATCGGCCGTTTCAATGTAGTGATTTGTAAAGAAATGTCTGCATATCAATTAAAGATACGCTCTTCAATAGAATATAATTTAAAATCAAATAAACTCGAAATTTATAAACGCCTTTGAGTGATTTATGCATCGAACAGCAGAAGACATTATCGATCGTTAAAACAAGCATGTCGTCTGCGATTGCATTCTCGACAGAAGCAAAAATCCATAGTCTGGGGCCGCCATGCATTTTGTTGTCGGTTTCAGGTTGTTTCAACTGGATTTGTAAAGTTGTGTGTGTGTGTGTGTGTGTGTGTGTGTGTGTGTGTGATTAGGATTTTTAACGTAACTTTAACAATTTTTCAGTCATATCGCTACAATGTCTGCAGTGTGGCAGTTTATAGTGATGTCTAGCACTGAGGCATCGTGCCGTATACATGTAGCATGATGTCACATTATCCTGACACCAGGCCGACCAGTCCTAACAATAACATCTTAATGCTGAGCGCCAAGCGAGGCAACTATTAGTACCACTTTTGTAAGTCTTTGGTATGACTCGGTCGGGGTTTGAACCCACGAACTCCCGCTTCCGAGGCGGATGCTCTAACCACTAGGCCACCGGAGCGGTGTAGTTTTATAATCGACCGAAGTCCCTTCGCCTAAATAAGTGTTGTAAATCAGAAAATCGAGGTATTTCAGCATTATATAAATAAGGAGACAAATTTCTGAATGACTGTTCACAGTGCCGTAGAGAGCGATCACGGGCTCTGGGGTAAGAAACACCCGGGCCTCTCCTAGTTCTTGTTTAAACAAAAAAATTCTTTAAATTAAAAAGTGTTGTTCGCCCGGGCATGCCTTACTGGCCCGGGCCCCTTGGATATATCTCTGGTTGCCCCACCCACCTTGTCGGCTCTGACTGTTCATACATTAAAGTCTCAGGTAATCTATATATTTTCTACCAATTGTGACCCAAATCTAAGGAATTTGCATGTGCTTTAAAATTGATGTAGCCTATATATTAAAATTAACAAGATCGTCAAGTTTTACCCCCCTCCCCGAAAAAATCTGAAATAACGTCCCTGCTATTACTATCTCTCTAATCTGTTATTCAGCCTGAGCCAGCGCGTTGGTATTTGCATGAATCAAGTTTTGACCACCGCTCCCGAAAAAAGTTGAAATGACATCCCTGCATTTAAAGCGTAAAGATAGGTCAAGATTTGTATGACTTGCTCACTTGAACCTGTTTCTAAGCAAGAGATCGGAGAATGCATCTTCAATGCACGTGCTACGTTTTGTTTCTAGGGTCTGACCATTTCATTTTGTGTGTTGTGATGGGGTTGTTCAATTTAAAAAAAATGTGCAGCCCCCCCCCCCCGATTTAAAAATTAAAAGAAAACCAATAATTATATTCATCGTACTACTCAAAGTAAATTATTTTGACAAGAGATTTCGAGTTGGAAAGAAAATTCCAGGCCTACACCATCGCGCAGAATGATTAAATGGTTCGTCCTTTACAACTGTGCAGTCTTATGGGGGCGTTTCTTACAGTTTCAATACGTCTATGTATTCTTCTATTTTACATCTTCTGAATTAGCGATATCAAATATAGATCGGGTACAAAACTTTTGCGAAAAAGCCTTGAGCCGGTCTATCCAATTCCCTAAAATTCAATAACCGCGAAGAATCGTGTTTTTTGCTATTGAGAAGTAGGTGTCAGAATAGTTTTTGTGCAACCAATGAAGAAAATATCTCCTGATAACATGGGAACGGGACCTCTATTAACATACATATAAAAGAATGTTGGTGGAACTTGAACAAACAATTCTATATATGTAAACCATGACTAACCTGCGTTATTCAAAATAGCAATGAAAGGTATGCTTTCTTTAAGCGTATAGTGAAATTATACGATGAAATTTATCAACCAAATTTATAAGGATGTTTTTTTAAATATTTTTTATAATGCCATACCATCGAATATTTTGCGGACACAATTAAGATCTTTTTACCTCCCTTGACGCTCTGTAATGTAACTATTGTAGAGTTTTCAAATTTAATCCATTGATGTTGACATGAAATGGTGTCAATTATATAGTATTAACCTACAAGTCTGGAATAGTACAAACGTGGTTTATAGAAGTCACTTTTATACAATTAAAAAAAGTAACTTTCATTGTGACGAATATTTAAATTCAACTCAACACTTTATCCGGTGTAATTTTAACACCACGAAGGTAAAAATAAAACCCTAAGGTATGAAATAAAGTATTTCTTACTTATAAAGCAATAGACATCAAGTACTCTTCAAGATGGCCACTTTAATCATTACAGGCGCGATGGATATCCATTTCACTTCCTCCATATCTACATGGGGTATATTTATATGTAACCGTAGCAATGGATTATTTGCGTCTGTAACCTCTGGTTTATTTACAAATAGCGGAAAAATTATACTAAAGAAATATTATGGTTTAATTATCACGATTTTTCATGGTCTGCAACGTGACAAATGTATATGTGCCCTTTGATTGCAGAGAGAAAGGGGTGGGGGGGGAGAGAGAGCACATAAGCAGTAATGCACGAGCAACAGTGCCAACATATATTTTAATTCTCTCAAACCTGAATATTGAAGACTGCAGTCAACATAACCACTTGTTAGACCGTTATCGTCCAATAGTCAGAGTAGTTCAAACGCTTAAAAAAATCCAATTTGTTTTGGGTTTTTTTGAATATTCGAAATTACATATTCTTCTTTCTTTTTGTGAATACATCGTAGCATCACTGCAACGTTAAACCATGCGCATACAAACATCATATAGACGTGTTCCTATTTCACATTATTGCGACATTTAAAAAAATTATATAAATTATATAGTATATACATTTTATGACAGTATACATCACAGCGCAAATATCAATTCGGTCAAATTTAACCTATAGGTACTAATGGATTTTAAACAACTCACTTCTGATTTCTTAAATTTACAGAAATTTACAGAAAATCGAAAGCTTTGCACTTTTCAGTGACGGTATGCGTTGTACATCATCCGCCCGAACGAAAATTGTACTCTCTCTCTCTCTCTCTCTCTCTCTCTCTCTCTCTCTCTCAATCGATCGATCGATCGATCGGTCAAGTGCGAAAATCGAACTTTGGTATTTACTTCATGTGAATCGTGTCATATTTGTGAACTCGGTTTCGAAATGTTGTTTGTTCTTGTAATACAAGCAATAAATTACAAAAGTATCAGAAATATTTATTTCATTAAAACAAAATATTCCTCTGATAGCTAACTTAGACCTATCGATTTTATATCAAAATTTACACGACTTCTGGATGGGGTACGGTATTGCCTTTTGTTGATAAAAAAAAAAATTGTGAAAGGGGCACACAAGATATTTAATTGACATTTAAAGGGAATTACAATGGTATGTTTAAATAAGATGAGTGTTATCGACTGGTTGAATAGGCCAGACTTGTGAGAGCGACCAGCCATTCCCAGTTGGATGAGTGTTCTGTATTATCGTCGAACTCCCACCGTTACATGTTATTTATGTAAACATGACAACAGTTTCCCGGGGAGAAGTTCAAAGCGCAACTGATAAGATCTGGGTATGACAGTTTGACAGACAGTAAAATGTCATATTCGAGCGTCATACACTCGAATGATTTGTCAGTATTATAAGACGTCAATGACATCACCTCTCTCTCTCACACACACGCGCGCACATACGTAACACACACACACACACACACACACACACACACACACACACACAGAGGATCGCACACAGTTGTTCATTTTAAGACAATACGGAAACTTAAACGGCGTCTAATTTTCAGTTCATTGTTTCAATTTCTTTTATCTTTGCTGAATACAAGTCACGAAAATATTACCGTGGCTCAATCCCGAAAAGCACGCTCCATACTGTAAAGCCTTTGATAGGATTGATTGTTTTCCTCCACTCTTTACATCTTCAGATTTAAAAACAAAGTCGGGAAACGAAGAATCGACCACAAAAATGGAAGGACTGTACGCGTGCTTTCCTATTAAATAATCTTCATATATATAAACCGCTCTTGAAACTTTAATAATTGATAAACTTAAGGCTGCATTTGACCGAAATTCCCTTATACATGTGTATTTATTTTCAGTAGAAGGTTTCATAACAGTATTCAGACGTTAATTTTCTTTTAGACCTTACATCTGTAAGAAATCAAGACGAAAACCATAAATTATTATAGTAAATAAATTCTAGAATTAATATAATATTGGAAATGCTTGAAAAATATCGCCCTCTGTGTACGTACACGTGCGTGTATGTGCGATTCATCACAAAGAGGCAGAAAGCGAACATCCGGGATATTCAGCATCGTTCTTCTCATCATGAACACCATTCTCCCAATGTGTAAATGAGGCAGATGTGGAAAACATGGCGTGAACGTCATTAGCATTTATTCACGATGCAAACAACGGGAACGGATATACATGGTTCTTCCGAGTAATATACTTACGTACGTACGTGTGTGTGTGCGTGTGTGCGTGCGTGCGTGCGTGTGTGTATGTATGTATGTGTGTATGTATGAATGAATCTATGTATGTATGTATGTAGTGTTTTATTGCTTCTCAGCACCCAAGCGTGTATGTAGTGCCAAGAAACGGTCAAGTTCGAAGAGTGCATCCTTCAAACAAATGCATTCAAAAGATGAATGTATTGATCGATCGATGCTTGCGTCCTTTCTTTATGTGATCTAACAAGTCAAGAACACGATGTTCGTGATACAGAAGTGACTGTTTATTTCTTTAAAAGGCGGCATCGATTTACTCTCCAGTCAGCATAAGAAAAAAGGCTGATGACTTACGTTAATATATATATATATGTGGAAAACATGGCGTGAAACTTTAACAATTGATAAACTTAAGGCTGCATTTGACCGAAATTCCCTTATACATGTGTTTTTATTTTCAGTAGAAGGTTTCATAACAGTATTCAGACGTTAATTTTCTTTTAGACCTTACATCTGTAAGAAATCAAGACGAAAACCATAAATTATTATAGAAAATAAATTCTAGAATTAATATAATATTGGAAATGCTTGAAAAATATCGCCCTCTGTGTACGTATCTTTATCTCCCATATCTGTAGCGTATTCACCCGTATATAGCACATATGCAATTCAGAACGGCGTAAACTCACGTCTGCCGATAAATCAAGTTCCGACAGATCGTGGTTTACTATGTCCGTTCTAATCATGATTTTGTAAGCGCAAAGCACAGCTCATGATTTACAGGCGCTTTCTTTTTTAAGCTGTACGCAGTTGTGATGCGTGTTATGCACGGCTATAGACAGCGTGTGTCATCGCACCTTTGCGTACAGCTTTCTTCAGAGAACAGTCAAGAGCCAACATTTTTTTTAACTGTTTCTATATTTGTACCGACTGTAATAATGCATATATGTACACAAGTCATGGTTACGCTTTAAAAAACACAAAAAAACCACAGAAAATCACAAAATATTTGTACTTAAAGTATCGTCTACTGAAAAGCTAAATATTTGATGAAATTCTCAGGTTATCCATTATTCATGTTTGCATCCTGTACATACGCCCATGAAAACTTTTCGACAATAAAAAAGAAAATTATGTTCTGCGATACATATTTTATATACAATTCTCATTCAACCAGATACTCCTGTGGCTTATATATATTCAAGAGTGAAGAATTACATAAAACTTTAGGAATAACAAAACTATTGACCAACTTGAATGCCGACATAAAAAGCATTCACACTGGGACCATACGCCGTTACTTCATCCACAATGATCAGTTTAGACAGAAAAAAGTTATTTTTGTAAAGGAACGACCCCAAAGTTAAACTGTCATATGAATGTTTCATTTAAAATTCATGGTATCTTTCAGTTGTTACGTACATGTGGTTTAATTCATATTTATTTAAATTTAATTGTTTGTCAGTTTTCATTTTTTTCAATTCTATTATATGCTATTATCATGTAAATTTATTCACTAGAAATCATACTTTTTCAGAAAATTGTTTGACTTTGACTGTTAGTTTATAAACACCAGGTGTTGATCTAAATTCTGACCTTGTTTCAGAACTTGTTGTTGTTGTTGTGGGGTTTAACGCCATTTTGCAGCACATGATAGGCTATACATGGCGGCCAGTATTAATGGTGGAGGAAGAACCAGAGAAAACCCCGGAAAGAACCACCGACCCACGAGAAGCTACTGGCAAGCTTTCTCACATACCCACATTGGCTGAATCTTAGACTCGAACCGCCGCAGACAGAGGTGAGATGGCAGTGATCCGTAACGAAGAGCGCTTTAGACCACACGGCCACTCGGGGCCCCTTCAGAACTTGTAGCTACTTTCGTAAACAAGTTCTATTTTATTTTAAAATGATTGCTTGTTTCCAAGATCATGATTTAAGATGCAAACAATTTTTTTAATTATTTCTTGGAGTAAAATGATTGGTTGTCGTCAGGGTCATTTTTGGTGTTGTAAACACGATCACGTGACCCCCCCCCCCCCTTTCGGTTTCGCATTTGTTAGTTTTAATGGAGATGCTTTGAGAGAGTTTGGAGTCTTTTTATACTGATGTCAAGTTATTTTGTTGTAGCCAGATTTTAAGTTATAATTTTCTTTAGATCAGTTGGATTTCAAAAGTGATAATTCTTTTTCCTCTGGAAATATTTTGAGGAGTGCTCACACAGAAATTTTGGAAAGACATTGCTTTCAAATTTAATTTGGATTTCCAACGCCGGAGTGTCTCTACAAGGAACTGTAGATAAGCACAGTACTGACTACAGCATACGTCATCGTCATCCATCTTGGACTTTCCATCAGGATTCGAACTTGAGATTATTAGAACATTTATAACTAGGACTTTTACAATTTAATTTGTGGATTATTCTTAGATTATTTTTGAGTGTGATTCTTGAAACCGTAAGTTCTTCTCCTTTTTTTCATTTTTACAGAATTTTTCCAGGAAAATAAATCATTTGTTAAATTTTAAAAAGCTTGTTGTTTTCACTGTTTCTGTGTTACTGTTTATTCGAGCCTAAACACGTAACACAGAAATTGTGTAGCTCGTCCAAAATGTTTGTATTCCGGCTAAAATATTTCCGAAAACATTTTTTTTTCTATATAGATTTGAATACCACTAGATTTTGACATCTTTAGCGAGATCGACAAGCTTTTTCTAAAATGGCATCAAAAGGTGAAATCTTTCTTTCAAATCCTACCCAGGAACAATTAGATCTTTTCAAAAAAGATGATGTGATTCAACTTGCAAGAAAATACGATCGATCTTTCTGAGGTAAAGGCTTCCTTAACAAAACAGAAAATAAGAAATATTTTGGTTCATTTTTTGGTAAAAGAGTGTTTTGGATAAAAGTGTGTTGGTTTCAATCAGTAAGTCTGTATCAGACTCTGACACAAAAATGAAGGAATTAGAATTAAAATACAAGATGGAATTAAGAGTTGAGGAAGCAGGAGGTTCAGAAAGATAAAGAAGAAAAACAACTGCAAATGCAGTTGCAATTGGAAAAAGAAAAACAAACAAATGAAATTGGAGAAAGAGAAAGAACAAATGAAATTGGAAAAAGAGAAAGAACAAATGAAATTGGAGAAAGAAAAAGAACAAATGCAATTACAAGAAAAACAAATGCAGTTACAATATGAGAGAGAGAGAGAGAGAGAGAGAGAGAGAGAGAGAGAGAGAGACGGGAAAGAGAGAAAGAAAATCAAATGCATTTACGAGCGGATGAAAGAGAGAAAGAGAGGGAATATCAATGTAAAATGAAAGAATCAGAACTGGCAAGTGAAAAGCACATTCATACTTCAAATCCAAATTTAAGTTTTGATCTTGCAAAGAACATTAGATTAGTGCTCCCTTTCAGAGAAAAAGAAGTAGATAAATATTTTCCTTATTTTGAAAAAGTTGCTGAAAATTTAAAGTGGCCAAGGGAGCATTGGACTCAGTTATTACGATGTTGTTGTTGTTCTAGGGTTTAACGCCATTTTTCAGCACAAGATAGGCTACACATGGCGGCCAGTATAACTGGTGGAGGAAGAACCCTGGAAAACCCAGGGAAGAACCACCGACCCACGAGAAGCTACTGGCAGGCTTTCCCACGTACCCACGCTAGCCGAGCCTTAGTTATTACGATGTGTACACACTGGTAAAGCAAGTGATATTTACCATTCACTGTCAGATCAACAAAGTGGTGACTATGATATGGTCAAAGAATGCATCTTAAGGGGCTATGAGTTAGTCCCTGAAGCTTATCGGCAAAAATTCAGAAACTATAGAAAAGAAGTTGGACAAACTCATGTCGAAAACTCATGAGAAAAAGAGCAGTTATTTGATAGATGGTGCTTAGCCAAGAAAATTGAACAAGACTATGAGAGTCTTAAACAACTTATATTACTTGAAGAGTTCAAAAACTGTAGTGACATTAAGCCTTATCTTGACGAGCATCAGATTGAAACCTTGGAAAATGCTGCTCGTGCTGCTGAAAAGTATTCTTTAAATTATAAAATTTCTTTTGTAAATAAGACTTCTACACAACAGTCTTTCGGCAGAAAAGTATTTCAGCCTAATACAAGCCCTTCTAAAACTCAGACTGGCACAACTTCTAAAAATCAAACTTCGGAGAAGCTTGATTTAAGATCCTTGTCTCTTCCAACGTGTACCTATTGAAACCAAAAAGGACACGTTATTTCTGATTGCTACAAATCGAAAAATAGGCATCAGAATCAAGACAGACCTATTCCAAATGTTCTTATTTCTGAGAGGTCAAGGTCACGGTCATGTATTGAAAGCAATACATTTGTTGGGTCTAACAAACCCCAGTCTGATTTGATTATGGAGAAGTATGAACCATTCATATCGAAGGGTTCTATATCAATCTTGGGTGATTCAGCCAATCCTATCCCTATTAAAATTTTAAGGGACACGTGAGCTTCTCAGAGTCTTTTATTGTCGGGTACTTTGACTTTTTCTGAGAAGTCTTCTTCTAATGAGAGTGTTCTTATTAAGGGAGTAGAGTGCGGCTTTGTTGATGTTCCTCTCCATTGTGTAAATTTGTCATCAGACTTAGTTTCAGGACCCGTGACAGTCGGAATGGTCTCTGTTTTACCCGTTGAGGGCATTCATTTATTACTAGGCAACGACCTAGCTGGAGACAAGGTTGTGGTTAATCCACTTGTAACTGACAAGCCTTGCTTGGATCAGAAAGTCGATCCAATTGAAAAAGAATTCCCTGATGTATTTACAGCTTATGAAGTTACCAGAGCTATGGCAAAGAAACCTCTTGAGAATGATGTTGATAAGGAAAGTATTCCTTTAGCTGACACACGTATTGGTCAGGCTTTTGATAAGGTCAATTTCACTCCTACTTTTGCTCAGAAGGTATTGATCACAGTGATCCTCTTTTAACGACTCAGTCTCTTTATTCTAATCAGGACGAAAAACGACAATCACTTGTCGTCGAACAAGATACAGATCCTGAGATCTCATGTTTGTTTTAGAAGGCCATTAGTGAAACTGAAGCTACTGAAGTTCGTGTCTGTTATATTAAAAATGGAATTCTTATGAGAAAATGGAGACCTCCTGAGGTACCTGCTGATGACGAATGATCAGTGAACTATCCAAAACCTTACAGACAGGAAATACTAAGTTTGGCCCATGAAAATCTATTGGCTGGTCACTGAGGGAGCAATAAAACTTATCACAAGATCTTAACTCACTTCTATTGGCCAAAACTCAAAAGTGATGTTGGTAAATACTGTAAATCTTGTCATACCTGTCAAATGGTAGGAAAACCAAATCAGCAAATTCCCAAGGCTCATCTACAACCTATTCCTGCCTTTGACGAACAATTGAGTAGAGTTATGGTAGATTGTGTTGGTCCCTTACCTAATACCAAGTCAGGTAAACAATATATGTTGACCATTATGTGCGCGTCAACAAGGTTTCCAGAGGCAATTCCCTTGAGGAATATAAAATCTAAAATAGTAAAAGCTTTGATAAAATCTTTTACTCAGTTTGGCCTCTCTAACTCTAACCAATCGGGTCAAGGGTCAAATTTTAGGTCTGGAACTTTCCAACCCATTTTGCTTGAACTTGTCATTCAGCAATTCAAGTCAGAAGTGAAGTCATGGTTTGACAGAACTTTAATGGAGAGAACTTTTGAGTTTTGTAATAATGGAGTTCTGTCTCTCTTGCTCATTTTTCAGATTTTTCTTCAGATTAGATACTACGGCCCTAATGAAGTTAAGAAGAAAATGAATGATTTAAATTATAATATTAGTGCTCCTGTGATCTAAATAAAGTATAGGAGTACCAGTATATTGACAGAGATAGCCAGGTTAAAGATGCAATTAATTTAGTTGTACCTGTCCCACTCAGTGAAGATTTAAGTGAAGGAATATCATCAGATTCTACTGACACTGGAGTGGCAATTCTTCGGAATTCAGAAATTATGAAAGATCTGGACCAAAACCTTTCACATTTGCAAGAGCAAGAAAGAAATGAACTTAAATAGTTATCATTTGAATATGAGCACTTGTTTCCAGATGTTCCTACAGGGACAAACAACATTTTCCATGACGTTGAAATTGTAAATTCCAAACCTGTCAAACAGCACCCGTACAGGATGAAGCCTCTCAAACAGGAATACTTGAAAAAGGAAATTCAATATTTGCTGGAGAATGATTTTATAGAGCCCAGTAAAAGTGACTGGAGTTTACCATACATACTTGTTCCAAAACCAGATACAACTTTCCATATGTGTACTGATTATAGGAAGGTGAACAGTGTGACAAAAACTGATTCATTCCCATTACCAAGAATCGATGACTGTATTGATAGGATTGGGAAGTATGTCACCAAATTTGACCCTCTGAAAGGATTTTGGCAGATTCCACTAACGGAAAGAGCAAAGGAAATTTCGGCATTCGTGACTCCAGATGGACTTTACCAATATAAAGTAATGCCGTTTGGGATGAAAGTTTCGCTAAGTACATTTCAACGCCTCATGAATATGATTACCTCTGGTCTAGATAATGGTGATGCTTACATCGATGATGTCACCATCTACAACGACACCTGGAAAGAACATTTAGCAGCAATTCGGAAATTCTTTGACAGACTCACTGATGCATGTTTGACAATTAATTTATCTGAAAGTGAGTTCTGCCGTGCTAGTGTTACATTTCTGGGACACATAGCGGGACATGGACAAGTTATACCTATAGATGCTAAGGTCGAGACTATCTCTGAATTTCCCGTGTACAGAAATGTATTATATCATGTACACTGTTTATAATTCATAAGAGTACTTCTTATGTTTTTTTCTTCTTAAAACTCTTATATAATTAGTCTATGTTAAAAAGAAAGCTTTATCATAGAAATCTTTCTTTTTATGGGGGAAGGTGTTACGTATATCTGATTTAATTCATATTTATTTTAATTTAATTGTTTGTCAGTTTTATTTTTTTAAGTCTATTGTATGCTATTATAATGTAAATTTATTCACTAGAGATCATACTTTTTCAGAAATGTTTTGGATCTTGACTGTTAGTTTATAAACATCAGGTGTTGATCTAAATTCTGACCTTGTGTCAGAACTTGTAGCTACTTTCGTAAACAAGTTCTATTTTATTTTAAAATGATTGGTTGTTTCCAAGGTCATGATGTGACTACATGATCTAAGATGTAAAAAAAAAAAAAAAAATCTCGGAGTAACATGATTGGTTGTCGTCAGGGTCATTTTTGGTGTACACACGATCACGTGACCCATCCTTTCGATCTCGCAAATCCGGTTTTTCCATTACGCGCATTTGTTAGTTTTAATAGAGATGCTTTGAGAGAGATTTCTCAGTTTTGGGCATTTTATACTGATGTCAAGTTATTTTGTTGTAGCCAGATTTTAAGTTATAATTTTCTTTAGATCAGTTGGAAATATTTTGAGGAGTGCTCACACAGAAATTTTGGAAAGACATTGCTTACAAATTTAATTTGGATTTCCAACACCCGATTGTCATTATTTTTATTTCTACAAGGAACGGTAGATAAGCACAGTACTGACTACAGCATATGTCATCGTCATCCATCTTGGATTTTCCATCCGGATTCGAACTTGAAATTATTAAAACATTTATTACTAGGACTTTTGCAATTTAATTCGTGGATTATTCTTAGATTATTTTTGAATCTGATTCTTGAAACCGTAAGTTCTTCTCCTTTTTTTCATTTTTACAGAATTTTTTCCAGGAAAATAAATTATTTGTTAAATTTTAAAAAGCTCGTTGTTTTCACTCTTTCTGTGTTACTGTTTATTCGAGCCTAAACACGTAATACAGTAACGACTAGCTCGCACACATAACAAAGGCCCGATGCACCACATTCACAGTCATGTTTTTATTATCTTAGCAATCGGTATCACAAGGCAATGGCTTAGATAAAGCCAATCAAACTAAGCAGAAATTCTAGTCTGCAATTCACTTAGTTTAAGCGTATTTTATTGTTATTATATGCTACAATCGGATTGGGCCATCACTGGCACACGTTCTAACAACTTAATTAGCCGTTTCCCTACATGATACAACTATTTCAACATATTTCAATTTTACAACAGCGTAGCACAAATTTATACTGAAATATAATGGGGGGGGGGCACTTTGACATCATTATCAATTTGAATACATTACTGAAATAGCCCGGTATCCTTTATAAATTTGCATATATGTTTTAGTATTCTATATTGTTGATTTGAATCGCCCGTTCCCCTTAGAATAAGCTCTAAGCTAAAGCTAATACTTCGATATGGCACTAAGTATTTTTCTCTTCTACTCAGTTTGTTACTGACTATGCATGGGGCAGAACCAATGTTTGGTTTTGTCGCGCTAACGCGAGCATGGGCAACTTCTTCCAGGGCGCGGGCCAGATAAGTCACTTTTAAAGCCACGCCCTATGATGAAAATAAAGGGAATAAAACAAAGGGTCCAGCCTGTGGAACCTATGTTGCACAACCTGGTTTAACCTCGTATTTCTGCACATGATAGGATATACAGGCGGTCAGTATATTTAGTGGAGGAAGAACTCTAAAAAAACACCGACCGAAGCTTTCTCCCATGCTGGCTGACACTTGACTCGAACCCACGCTGATTTTTCAGTAATCTGTAAGGCGAGGTTTAAGACTACTTAACCACCATGGATGCCTGCAGAAAGGTAGGGTGGTTTTTGTTATACCGCAAAAAGAAAAATTGGGGTTTCAACAAGATGCAAACGATATGATCTGTCTGTTTTTTTATATGCTTCCATTATGACGCGATCTAGCATCTAAGAAGCTCGATGACTAAAACTAGACATTTTTACTGGATTCGATGTTTAGACATAAACACTTTCTGAAAGCACGGTTAGGCATTGGGCATCCATATCATGTTCATGAATGTTTCACAAAACCACTGTCGAAGGCATTAAATATGTTTTAGACGGATATAGCTTTAAATTGCAAATGTCTAAATTATTTGAATCCCAAAGGTTACAACTTGCTTGATCGGATACATGGGGAGGACGTAATTCAGTAAGTTTTCCTAGCATTAATTTTATAGAGTGTGAATAATGTTTGCCTCTTTCGTTTAGGTTCAGACTTTTCCACCCACTTTATATAAAAAAAGTTGTTCCCTACTCTTGTAATGTGGAAGTTGTGTAACTATTCTTGCAAATAGTTTTCTAAATCTCTAAACGAACAAGTAGCCCAGACTACACATACATATTCCACAACGACCCCATTATAGTTAAATACAGATTTATACTATGCATTGGCTATTCAAAATGACGCTGTTTTTTTAATGCTATCAATGACAAGTATAACAGCATTTATTAAACAAACGCCTTGTGGATAACTATCGTGCAAGAAGACGATTTGTCTTCAAAAACTTAAATAGTTTTAAAACCATTTCAGCAAATTACCCGAAGAACCATACTGGTTGATTTTAAATATCTGTTGGATAAATCACACAATACAATACAAGAATTGAGACTGTTCCAGTGATTTGCATATACTGTAATACCGTTCAATAAACTGGAAACAGCAGAGTGACCGGGAATGAATCCTGATTTATACTATTTAAGAAAGGCAGTTTTAAATAAAATAATTATTTACATGTTTAAATATGCGTTAATCAAACATTTGCGACACAGTTAAGTAGATACATGTGTCTATAATTGGAATGGAAAGAACATGCACCATTATCCACGTATCTAGAAATTTAATTTCCTTTAGCGACAGATGACAACGGATTTTTGTGGCACAACTATAATTTTCCTGACGCTTTAAGCGCCACAGAGAGCCATTAGGCCCAGCAACTTTATTGAAATTTTGGTTGTTAGAAACGTATTTGGAAGAAGAAAAAACGATTTAAAAAAATTACAAAGTAATCGGTATGTTAGAAATCATCCGTAAAATTAACCTAATCGTAAAAGATACTGTAAATCGCAAAGTGTTTGGGCGCATATTTTTCCGCGAATTTTGGCGGAGAAATAATTGCCCATAAATTTCATTCCTACCAGTACATCCTATTCCTACATATATACAATATGCCTGTTACAAAATGAATTCGCGAAAATTGCTTATTTTATTCAATGCGTTAAAACTGAATGACTCACAAGTAGTTCCAGTTACAGTTTTAAATAATTCAATAATAATTTAAATAATACTTCTGGGGATTTTCCTAGCTTCATTCCTTTCAGATTTCTCGCGATTTAATCTATATGAAGCAGTCAGACCATGAAATGATTAAAAGAGTCCCAATCTATGCATGCATTACTTTACCGGGATTGTCTCCAGATGCACAATGGTGTTCTGAAATCTCAAGATGTTTAATCAATGGCGTAGCAAGAGAATCTGCCTCCCACCCCGAAAACTTAATTTTCGGACCTCTTCTAACTTGAAAGGTTGTTTGATGGGAATTTTGGGCACACACACCCACCCACCCGGACCTTCTCACCTCCACCCACCCCACAAAGACCTGTTAGTTGCTTGGGTTGCTTGGCGGTTGCTACGCCTCTGCGTTTAATTGATTTGAAAAGAACCGCGTTCATCTTAATTAACTGAAGACACGTGTGTTCATTGGGGCAGAATCTGAAGTTAAATAAATGAGGCAGTCAGAAAGAAACTGTACTTAGTGTGGTGGTAATTAATGCACACACTGGTAACGAAGCCATAGTCTGGGACCATGATATATTTCGTGAGGGTTTATATTTATCTAACTGCACATAGGTTACCTGTACATTATTTAACTTAACTGTGCTCAGAGATAAGAACTACGTCAATATTTTTGGCATAATCTTTTATATGCCGCATAACACAGCGTTGCAAATTAAATTATTGTTGTTGTTATATTCACCGTCTTTATTCGCATATAAGTCAAATCCGATAGAGACCCATATCTGCTGTCGAATAATGCGGTATGTTAGAAGTAATTAGAAGGACAAACAACACAAAATCTGATCTGTTTGCGCATTATAAGACGACACAGTATGGTCTATGTTGTTTGCATGTGCACTTGACTTACACCGGAGTATAAACGGTGTATTAAAGGAGAGGACAGGTGCTCGGCATTGAGTACGTTTGGGTTCGAATTATCCTTGCCGATTGTGATAATCTGTAATCACTAAATTCAAGAATTTAATATTTAAATGCTATTTAGTTAAAAACTTCTTCGTATGATTTGTAAAGGTGTTTCTTTGTTTGGTGGGGGAGGGGTATGATTCATATACGACTTTAATATTTCATCATCGTCACATTCCATAGACAGTTATGTGACTGTCCTAGACGAAGGTTGGTTACGCGTACAGTGAAGAAAGGTTACATTCTCTCGTGATAGAGCAGGTCTCAGTTCGAGATCTGTTGAAAAGATATTAAAACATCATGCTGACAGTTCTGATGTCAAAGTGACGATAGATAAATGGTATAAGAGATATTTTTACAAACCTTTCAACTTTTTCTGTTGACTAAAGCGGTATACATGAACATAATCGCCTGAGAAGAGATCAATTATGTTACCTTCATTGGAGGGCAACTGCCGCTTTTAAAGGCTGTAATATACTATAAAACAGAAAACTCCGACACTTATACATTTGAATTGTTCAATTATGACACGTTTTTAACGTTAAGACGGTCAATGAGCAATGGATATGATAAGTGTATGACGGAGTAATATACGGAAATAATCAATATTATTGTCATATAAAGAGTCCGTTTGATGCATTCAGCGCTGTAACTCGGATGTTTATTGCTTAAAGCAATGTTTCTAAGCGAAATCGACACAAAACCTAATTCTTTTTTATATCCGATTTTGGTTCATTAATCAGTTTACAAACACACAAAATATCCTGCACATCAGAATGATTATCTGAAATTCACTTGATTCTACTTAATTTGCTGCATGGATATTGCACGGACCTCCTAATCCTAGCATAGCGGAAATTAACTTAGCAGGATATCTCATCACGCAGGAAACTGCGTGGAAAATCAAGATTGGCATGAAATTGTCGATTCAGAGTGACTAACGTATGAAAATCGTTTTACTTCAATTAGAGAAGATTTAAAAAAATAAAGAAAACTAAGGTAATGGTTAGATCATTCGTAAACTTTCCGTTTGAATACTTGTTTTGTAAATAGCCTAAGTAATCCGAAATGACAGATATCAATATCCAATTTTATGTATGGTCTTTAGGATTGATATCGAAGTTGAAAAAATACATCGCACACCGAAAGCAACTAGATGCATACTAGATGTATAGGTTCCGGAGCGGCAAGTGTGACCACTGCTTCGCCAAAAGGGTATTATTAATAATGATTAGAATTTATATGTAAATTAAAAATGATTCAAACTGTCAGCGTATTCTCAGTATTTGATCAAACTCATACATAATTCAAACTATACATTTAGGTCTGATGCATTCACAAGAAGCCGTCTTTGCGCAGTTCTTGACCTCGAAGTTGTATAATCCATTTCAGGATCAATTTTTTATATATATTTTTTAAAATCGCCATACATAGTGAGCCATATTAAACAAAACAACTTAATAACTATTCGATCTACTTAAGTTTATAAAGACTCGTTTCCACTGGCATAACTAGACGCAAAAGCTAACCTATTACAGATGCTGATACCGATGTTTCAAGATAAGAGAAATCAGTATGCAAGGCGGCATTGTCTAGACTTGTAGACTACAAGCTCTAAATTGCCCCATTCTTAAGCTAGAAGTGCGTTATTGCTTTCGCATACATGTAATAGTAACTCGGTCTTCTTTCTATTATGCTAATGTGATTTTTGTACTGCAGTGAGTCCTGTTAAAAAGTTAGAGATTGATTGATTTGGCTTTGTGGGGCTTAACGGCATTTTTCAGGACACGATGAGCTAAACATAGCCTTATACAAGTCCGTCATCCGGGGCTTTATGCCACTCGGCCATCCGGGACCCTCATTAAAGATAGGAGATACAAGAACCTGATTAACCAATTTTGGCACACAATGGAGCGATACAAGACAAGGTTACAAATGACTGCAGCAACAGGTGGATGGGGTGTTTATTTTGAAAACAAAACTTCTACGTTTTAAATGACGCAATTTATGTTTTGTCTGACACCGATTGTTTAACAAGAGTCATCTCCATGAATGTTTCATGTTAAATTTATATATAAAAAAAGAAATTTATTAATGTGTCCCAATCAACTTATATAAACTTATTTTGTCACTTTATGGGACGTTAAAGCGATTCATTCGTCAGACCTAAGTGAAACGCTTGTCCGGTTCTATTTTCGGTTGATCTGTTTGTTCTCCCTGGCTGTCTCATTGGAGCTGATTTTGTAATACCATCTGTACGTCTTTTCATAAACAGTATTAACTTTTAATGATTTTCTTTAAATCGATTAATAGCGTTACAACTTACAGTGAAAAAAACAAACAAATCTTTCGCACAGGTGCAGATAATGTGTAACTTAAATGAATTATAGCAGGTACTTGTATATGCATAAATTACATAGGAGATCTAGCTGTAAAACTTATTACAAAGTTTAGTAATATTATCGCCCATACTCGCGTATAAGTCGAATCCAACTACAAACAATATAGACACTGATCTGTCGTAGCATAAGGCGCACGCAGATCAGGGTCTATGTTTGTTATTCTACTGATTAGTCCTAAATATATTTTTTAAAACACTGGATAGAACCGTGGTTCCCAAACATTTTCGGGCCACCGCCCCCTTGGTTATTCTCAGCGCCCCACCCCATGCCCCATTAAAAGCATTATTCAACATTAGCCCCCCCCCCGCCGCAGGTAATTCCACCGCCCCTAAGGGGCGGTACCGACCACTTTGGGAACTACTGGTATAAAACAAGATCTAAATTTGGATTATAAAGCGGCAGATCAGGGTCTATACCGCTTACCGTTAGATTCGACTTATCGCATATATTGCCATTACCAATGAACACATACGACTAACTTTCGAATATAATTCCATTAACTCTGAATAACATGTGGACAACCACGGCTGCAAATGCTATCAGTTGTGAAATATGAGCAATACAATCAGCATATTCTAGCCATAACGGAGACTTTAAAAGTTATGCTGGCTATCACATACAAAAGTCAATAACGGGGAAAGGCGTCGCCAGATCCGGTCATTCGAAGAAAAAGAACATTAAAGAGACGATATTCGAAATCGTACCCAGAGTTAAATTAATTTATTAATGAGTTGCTCTCCATGATTTAAATAAATTTCATTAACCGACTATCTGATAAACTCGAAATAAAAAGAGTTATTCATTCCGAAACATGACAATTTTCCATAAGCAATATAAAGAAATAGTAATGTGTGTTTTACAGTGGCGTGGAATATAAATTTTACAAGCACGGTCCTATTACGCTTGCAACATGAAAGACTTTATGAAACATCTGCATATGTGATTCCTAATCAAGGTCCCCGTGTGGTGTTTGAAAAAATTTCTATTTAAAGTTTCTACTTTTAGTAACGGTGGACATGTTTTATGGCAGATCTGAATCATTTGTACGGTCTGAAAGCCATTTTTTCTCGCCTGCCTTCTGGCAAAATTGGTTAAAATATATTGAGCGCTGATGGCGGGTTACGTTATTTTTTAGGTTTTCGTAACGACGATCAAATTTGCTGACGGATTTGACATGACTTTTACAAATTGTATAGCTCATCGAGCTAAAATTTGGTTAAACTCTGCTCTGCGGTTTTTGAGAAGATGTTTAAAGATATTTTTTTCTACATTAGCAAAATAGTCGTATTTCGAAATGGATCGGCATCCTTTGAGCAGATTGAAAGCCCTTCGTGTCATGATAGCCTTTGCCAAATTGTGTCCAATGGTTCTTGAAAAGAAGTCTAAAATAGCAATTCCTAACGGACTAATGATGCAAGGCGACACCAAAAGCTAACTTGTACTGTTAAGTGAGCTAAGAATCTAGTCGATCACCTCTCTGAATAAGCCCACATTAGCGGTTTTTGATGAACTTAATGCCAATGGAAAAGTAGGAATAAAATCATGAATTCATTTTGTTTTTGTTTTGTTTTCGTTTCAGAAACACGATCACATATTTTCTGCAATCTGTGCTTATTTTCTGTAATCTGTGCTTCCTGTCGAGATAATCTGTGGTGAGTAGGATGCATTTTTCTCGATAAAGTCCTTTTGTAGTTGTATTAGTTGACAGCTATCGTCACACGCCTTCAGGAACTTCCATTAACGTTTTCACAATTGTATCGATTATTTTCAGCTCGGGCTTTTCCTTTCCTTAGGATGATATAAAACAGGAAATGACTTTCAGAATTTGAGAAACAATTCCTTCCAAGTGAAAGACAACATTCAATTACAAGCGTTATGTTTCAAACAGCTTTTCAAATATCGAGAAAGATATTGAATTTTAACATAGTTATTGATTATTTTGGCCCATTATTGAATAACAAATTTAGTTGTGGAAATTGCGAGAAAATCTTACTTACGTAGGTTCTGTGCACAATTCGCTCGGACATACACCAAGAGATCCAGTTTGAACTTAGGAAATATGTCGTACGTGATCTGAACCTGTAGCACAGTTTCGCTTGCCAACGATATGTCAAATTGTTCGTAAAAATCACATCTCGAACCGCAAGAGAAACTGAAATATTCACTTTATTGGAAGGTACACCAAACTAGAATTTTACTACACACACACACACACACACACACACACACACAAACACACACACACACATTTAGTAACAATATTGTTTTGCTGCTTTAGCTGCTATTATCAATTGATTATCCATATCGTAATTTTCTCCATCAAATATCAAATTCCAAATTAAATCTATGTATATGTACTCATCGTCAAATCAGAAGAACCTCGAATGATGCACGTATGCACCAGCTGTCCCAAGGTGTGTACAGAACAACAAGTACGATGTTCTGACAGATACATTTCATCAATTTCAAAAGAATGTTCTGCAAGTCAGTTTAAGACAGAGATCTGTAATAAAGTAGAATTTAAAGTTAAAATAAATGAGACATTCTGGAAGAAATTACGTAGATCCAAGCATGCTGCTAGAGACAAATGTATCTCAATCCACTATGTAACATGCTCTTTTGCGTGTGCTGTCTCGACGTGGGGAAGGAAGCCATAGTTCGGAATGGCCATATATTTTAGCAAGGGATTCAAGTAGTCTGCAGTGGATTAGTAACGTTTTATAATCAAATCTCATTCTCCTACTCGTATGGTGGTTATAAATAAGAAAAATCAGCGGTCTTGACATTGTTCAAACATGGGATTTATGTACTTGAATAGGTGTGTGTTCAAGACCAACACAAAATCATTAATCTTGACACAAGCGACTTCCAAGTGTATACAGCGATCTTAAAACTAGCCTTTTTTGCGCTCTCAAGCTCGGGTAGTTGACAAAAAGGGGTAATATAGAGAGAAACTTGGGATGGATTAGAAGGAAGCTGCCTGGAACAGACGGTAGATGTTTAGGTTGACTATGCATGTCGTGTTCTTCACCTTAAATGGCGGTAAGCCTTCGAAAGCTTCTACCTTCGTCTTTAAAGTCAAGCAGACATCTTACTTTGCCGTGGATCACATGTTTGAATATCACTGTCTCCACGATAGTAATAGCCAATATTAAAACCCTATTGAGAGACGGAGCAAACTCGGTCTAAGAGCTATATGGATAACTACCGAGTAAATCAAAATTCAAATGAACAAATATTCGCTTTTGATTGGTTGTTACCAAGGATGACATGATAAAATTAAATATTTGTGTGTAAGTACTAATAAACACTCAAAATTTGTAGTCGACTTATTCCAGTTCTGCCATTCTATTTATATAAGATAACGTTGATAATTTCTCCAAGAAAGTATACTAACGAAATGGCAAATTGATTTAAATTAATTTCCAACATAATGACAGTTTATGTCGGAGACACCGATAAAAGGCCAGAATCTAGCGACCAACGTTCCCTCTAAGGCATGTACACTAGTGAGCGCCGAGCAAAGGCCACTGAGCAGACTGCAAAACCTACTGAGCAAATTTTTTTACGGAAATTGTATCCTCAGGCAGGGTGCGTCAAAGTGGGTGGGGGTTTACGAGTCACTTTCACACTGTGTAAGCTAGGAACGGCATGCATAGTTCTCAATGGAGTTTCACGAGAAATCAAAAGAATTATCTCTGTGCGCAGAATACATTTTACTGCGCTAAGACATCAAACAAGCTGCGCGCGCGCAGTTTAGCGGGAACATTGCTAGCGACCTTTCAAATTCCAGTTGTTTCTTCTAACCAAGCAGATAATGTGTTTCGTATCGTGTTAGAATAAATAGTTTGCTGTTTTTACGCCAGTGAGTTTTCCTTTTCAAGAGAAGATCGAAATAATCTCAGTTAGCCCTTTCAAGTAATACGTAGCATGATCACGTGACTCAACATTTGGATCCGACCCGGAATGGAAGGATAACACAGACTCAATGTGGACCAGTGGTATTGTTGCTTAAATGCATAAGCACTAATTCATGTTTGGATTCTCTAATGAACTGAAATAATGCTAAAACGTTTCTATTTCACAACTTGATAATATATGAAAACTCGCTCGATTTTGGAATAACTGATCATAATTCGTCACTGCCTGATCCTAATTCACCACTGCCTTTTACAGTTCCCATATATTTTGTCGTCCATTGTCGTAGCGCTTTAATGTCATATAGGTCAATCATAAAAGCATTATTGGTGGTATCATTCAGTTACTCTCACTGGGGAACGTGTCTGATCGTCCCACAGTGTAAAACGAGATAAAATCAATATATTAAATTGATTTGCAAATGAACTGTCTGCATGTTAACATAATTCTAAGGCTAATAAATAAGGTATTTATGGAGAAATTAAATCGATCCATGCAAGATGCAACGGAAAGAATCAATCACTGGAGCATCTGACATGCTGCCTGCATGCTATCTCGACATCTGAAAGAAGGTCACAGTTTCGAACCGACAGATATTTTGTGACGGATTTTAAGTTGTCTTCAGTGGATCAGTAAAACTCTTAGATCAAATATAACCCTCTATAATCCTGATATCGCCTTGCGTAAGAAGTGGTTTAAAACACAAAAACTACCTGCATAACAAATTCTCATTCATTCATATTTTTTCTGCCAATATTCTGAATCAGATCAGATAGATTCTACATAATTATGGTAAATTGGTAGAACTCCAGTCACTTTTAGCTGTCACGTGACTCTTCTTTATCAATAATTCTCATTAATAGTTCACTTTTTATTACATCAAAAAGAAGTTCAAGACTGATTCTTGAGTCCCATTTTCATGGCTTGGAGGACAGAAGTCGTGTTAAAAATTAAAACAATAATCTGAATCAGTTTGGCTCCTTGTATATGTCCCACTCTGCGCAATCGCCGCTAAATAAAGCCCCTCTGCTATCTGGCGATCCACAATACAATTTAGTATATTACTATTATTATTATTATTATTATTATTATTATTAGTAGTAGTAGTAGTAGTAGTAGTAGTAGTAATATTAGTGTGTGTGTGTGTGTGTGTGTGTGTGTGTGTGTGTGTGTAGGGATAGTCCTTGGTATGGTCCGTCGGTAAATTTTAAAACAGCTTAATGTAGACATACAAGTAAGAAAAAGTAATCATGTATTTGTAAACCTTTTTTTGCGTTTATTGAAATTTTCTGTATTACCTTTAGCAGCAAAATGTTTTGTTCTGTTATGTCAAGTTCGTTGCAAAATAGCTGTGTTAGAATCAATATTGATATTTATTACTGATAATCTGTGATAAAACTCACTTCTTGCATTATTAAACAGTCTGCATTCAAAATGAAAATGGTCATTTTCTATTGGAAATCCACATGAACATGAAGGATATGCGATAACATTACCTCTATATAATCATAACTGAGCGAACTGCCTTGATGTCTTAATCGGCTGAATAGCACAGAGGATCGCTTACTCCCAAATGCTAAATGCTAAATGAATCGACGCATAGTTTTTTTCCCTTGTAATATTTTTCTCTTCTGTTTTTTTAAAGTTAACTGGATTGTGGCAGATCGTTCCATGAATCCATCTTGGTATACAAGATTTTTGTTAACAGAAGAATTTTTGATCGATACTGAATGAGACTAAAAGTAAAGATATAACAAAAACTATATTTTTTATGTTTCGCCTTACTGTGAGAGTAGGCCATCCAACTTTAAAATATAGTGCTACTCTGCTAGCACATTTTCGGATTCGAAATACTATTCTGGCTACTTCAAGCTGCAATTTTAATTTGTTTAAGAGGAGAATGGAACTTACTACAGGAAGATCTCATTTTCGATACATATTTCTGAACAGGGCTAATGTATGTTAAATACATTTTATTCAGGTTATGTTTTGATAACATATATTTAAACTTCTTTAGTTGTCCAATACGCATTGACGCATAATGAATTAACGCATCAATATGGTTTCTCCATGAATCATCGAATGACGTAATACTTTCCAGATATCGATGTGATATAACAAAACAAAGCTTTTCACCCAAAACTTCATGGGTATTTAATTTGCCTATTTGGTGAAGAGGACTCATTTTGATTTGGATGGACTAAAACTAAAACCAAGTGATTTTTCTACCCAATAATTTTCCTCAAGCCGATAATTCCTGAAGATCGTCGCTTAATCGTCGCTGGGATCCGGCAATATGCATGGTAAAGAGGAATCATCATAAAATAATCTAATAAGTTTAATTATTCTAATTAACCTAATCTAATTTAATAATCTAATTCGTTAAAAATAATCTAATTATAAACATTCGGCTATGTAATTAATATATACAACGAAAGGGAGGGGTCCTAGTACTGATCCCTGAGGTACACCAGCAGCAAGTCGTTAAAAGTTTGAGAATTCGTTTTCTACCATAACTCTATGAGTTCTGATTTTAGGTAATCATCAATTCATGCTAAAAGAATGCCAATAATTTGAAGACTTTTCATTTTAAGTATTAATCCATATGTTTTGACTATGTAATAGAATAAAATACATGAAATATTTCGCGTCGGTCAGTTGCATTGCATATGTTATGGTAGGTATCCATGAGCTGATGTGTGGTTGCATGGTCAAGTATAAAACCATAATGATGCTTGTAAAATACATCATTTATATATATATATATATATATATATATATATATATATATATATATATATATATATATATATATATATATATATATATATAATCAAATCTTTCCCAAAATGTTGCCAAAGTTACTCAAAAGGGACACAGGTCTGTAATTTGACGGAATTAATTTGTCATCTTTCTTGACTACTGAAACCACGCTGGCCATTTTCCATTGATTTGGAACGTTGTGTAAATTTAATGACTTATTAAAATGTGATACTAGAGGTTTGAATTGAAATTTTCGTTTTCTTCAGAAAGAAGCTGTTGACATCAAGATCATCTTGTTATTTTGTTGTGTGTTAATTGTGCCCATAATCTTCCATTTAGTCAACTGAATTTGATTCAACGTGTGTCGGGTTTTGTTGTCCAAGAAGGGTAGCTCTCTTTCGTGATCGTCAGTAGAGGAGATCGAGCAGACGTAATTATCAAGTAAGTTGCTTTTTAAAAATTGTAATAAACTAGTTTTGAATTATTAATATGGAGAGGAGGAATTATTGACGATCCAGTGCATTCTTTTGTAATAAATTTGATTATATTCTGATAAATATTTTTGATTACTTTTATTCTTTTCGGACTGATGAATGCTTAAGTTTCGAAGAAGAATTTTCTCGATTTATTCTTCAGAATATTTCGTCGATTTGTTTGCTTTTCCATCTTTTGGAGCGAAGAGGGTTTTTAGATTTTAAGGCTTTTGTTTTCTCAGTCTGTTTTTTATTTTAATTTCTAGTCTTAAATCTGAGTTGAACCATATTATGTATGTTAACAGTCCAAAAGAACAGATCCACATATTTTACCCATTTACTTTGTACGTGGTGATTATTTAACAAAGTCGTACCAATATAAGTCTTGACTGCAATTTAAACTAAGTAAAATTCTTCTTAAAAATATCATAGCATGTGTTTCTGTAAACTGCAAGATTGCCCATGCTCATTGGTACACTTGAGTTGTCAAACTCTTCAGTTTCGGAGGTAAGAAGTTCTTGCGACTAGCTGGAAACATATGGTACCTAAATGGACATAAACAGAATATTTAGAACATGCTTTATTTCCACGTGCCTAAAGTAAAAAAGAGAAACATTGTTTCCATTTATCGGTTGTGTTTCGATTATACAAGACCTTCCCCATATTCGTTTGAATTGAAATATGACCATTATTCATTTCAGAGTCGAGTATTCAAAATTCTAACGATGATTCTTTTCTAATTTATTCGTAAGGTATAGTATCAGAAAAACTTCTATTAGATTCTCACCTTTATATTCGCTCTGTCTAATTTGCAGCGATCAGATCTTGCACTAAACTCAGTTTTTGCAAAAGCTGAATATTCTAACTAGTTTGAGCATTTGCGTATGAATGTTAACTTCAGCAAACGCGAAAATTAAGCTAAAGGTGTCAGTAAAGATAAGCAATTAAAGAGCTAATTCTACGTGACATTTCTAACAATAACTTGCCTAAAATTATTCACTGATACAAGTCAGATGTGATATCACTTTTAATTTTATTATGTAAGTATGTCTTTATTTGCATAGTTTTTCATTATTTAAGTATTGGAGATCTGAACGATAATAAACCATGAAACCTAACACTTTAAAAAGGTAATTACCCAGTTGGAGGTATGGTCGATAAACAAAATTTAATGCGGAAAAACGCGGCAAACAGTTTAGCGGTATCATATGAAATTAGATTGAATACACTCAGACGATAAAAAACACTCTGGATATATGCAACTTCTGTCAGTCCAATAAATCATACTTCGAATGTATGCCGATAGCTGCTATTTGGACCACCTCGGCTATTTAAAACACAAGGATTTTCGAGAAAGATTATTTTGTTCAAAAACTTGACGATCTTCGACGACTAGCCTTATAAAGCAACAAGTTTTTTGTATGGTCTATGAAGTATGAAAATTCCCGTGCACACACAATAAACTCAAATTTCCTGCAATGAGGAGACTTTCATTGATTTTCCAATGATCATCATTATTGGAGACACTTTTCTTAACGAAATTTATTATACTAAAACTTAATTACTGAATATATTTATTTATATTATTTGATCTACCATGTCACCAATAACATCAAACAGTGATATAGACACTTTTTGAATACATTAGAGGCTAAGATGCAATGGATGTTTTCAAAGTGGTGTATATTATCTTCCCCCCCTCAAAAAAAAAAAAAAACCTTTGCGTTTTAAATCTATTAACCACATTTTCGCGGTGTTTTAAATTAAATTCGCGCTGTTGCTCGTCGGACTTTCCTCCATGGGTTTAATTTTAATATATATATATATATATATATATATATATATATATATATATATATATATATATATATATATATATATATATATATATATATATATATATATATAATTTTCCTGAATATATCATCTTAGTGAAAGTCTGACTGATATAGACTATAGACCATGCCATTATTACGAGCACTCGCTCCACTAAAGGTTAATAGCTTAGATGCTTCACAGCATACATCTTAATGCATCGTGTTTCATAAAAAAACGAAACTAAACCGTGTCGGCACCATTATTGCTGAATAACCTATAAAAAGGCCGTAAAGATACTCTGGAAAATCAAATTGATATTACATTTCATTTATTATTGATGTCGTTCCACGTCGTCATTACATTGTATACTTATTTTCAATGAAGGTTTTGTCAGCTGGGAAAGAAGTATGAGGACATCAGTCACTCATTGCTGTTGTAAAATGAGCACTGTCTCCAACCCTTTCATTTTAATCAGATTTTTCTTGGACATTGGTATCAGTTCACCGAAACTATAAAAAAATTAGCAATGTTCAATAAATAATTTTATGGAAAGACACAGGTTTTATTTTCAAATATACTGATTTCAGTGTTATCAAACAGCTACAATAAAAAAAACAAATATGCTAAGAAAAGAGAAAGAAAAGAAAGTTAAATTAAAAAGGTCTAAATTAGAAACATAGTTGACACAGTGAAATAAAATCTATATTAATGCCCTGTTAATTTTTGTCCAATTCAAAGATGCTGAAGTTGACCGTCTGCTACCTCAAGTTTATGTAAAATATGACAGTAAACAACGTGCTTTTACTGTCAAAACAGTGAGACTTTGTCATTTAGGTGTGTGTGTGTGTGTGTGTGTGTGTTTTTGTGTGGTCCCACCCAGTCTCGTTATCCTGACACCAACCAGGCCGACCAGTCCTAACGCTAACCTCTTAATGCTGAGCGCCTAGCGAGGAAGCTGCCAGTACCATTTGTATGTCTTTGGTATGACTCGGCCGGGGTTCCAACCCGTGACATCCCGCATCCGAGGCGGACGCTTTAACCACTAATCCACTGTCATTTTGGTAAAAGAGAAATAAATTTATAAGATATAATAGAGAGATTAATCCCTCTATAGTGCACCACAGCCGTCAACCATCTTGCGGTTTAACATACCAGGTTGAATCTGAGTCTCCATAAGTTCAGACCGCTCTACTGGCCTAGTAGTTAGAGCGTCCGCCTCGGATGCTGGAGGTCGCGGGTTCGAACCCCGGTTGAGTCATACCAATGACTTAAAAAATGGTACTAACAGCTGCCTCGCTTGGTGCTCAGCATTAAAAGGTTAGTGCTAGGACTAGTCAGCCTGGTGTCAATTTAATATGACCGGGTGGTACATCATGCTACATGTCTGCGGCATGATGCCCCAGTGCTAGACATCACTATAAACTGCCACACTGCAGACAACGTAGCGATATGACTGAAAAATTGTTAAAGCTACGTTAAAAGTCCCAATCTCTCTCTCTCTCTCTCTCTCTCACACACACACACACACACACACACACACACACATTGCCATACGTTCTCACAATCAGAGGCTACTGCATTTCATTTAAGTATTACCCTGTACATATAAAATTGTAACTATCTTCATTTATATTACTGAATCCAAACAGGTTTCTTGTGTTTTGATATTGGAAAGAAACCATTGTTGCGAACTGCCATATTTTTTTTAAAGATTGATTTTAATTTGTCTACAGTGGATCAGTACATTTTTCAAAAATCATTTCCATTTCTGAACCTAAGAAGTAGCTAGTAAAATAGTTATTTATTTCGACATTATTACAAAATACCGGAATAAATTCAAGAATAAACCTGTCACTGTGTAGGACAGTCGTAATCATTATTTATTCTTGCCAATTCTCACTCTAATCAATGGGGATTTAAGGAAGTAATGTAAATTGGCAATGCGACAATAACAAATCGACAGTTTTATGAGCGAAGACCTCGAACAGTGTTTTGTTCAAAACAGGATATGTTACTCTCCTTCAACTAACATTTACACTGACAGCTATTTCAATAATCATAAAATTACCGAAGATTTCATAGTTGACTGAGTGCTGTGTTTAGAGCAAAGAGGTGAAAATTAAAATGAAAATAATTTGTTTAGAGCCAGGATCCTCTGGTTCCCATTATCCATGTAGTATCATATGTCCTGAAATCTTAGCACAATCCAGATGAGTATCTCTACCTTTAATTTGTGGGTAAAATAGTGTAAACGCACTTTGATTACATAAGTGTCCTTTGTATTGAAAAGAACCAATATTTTCGACCCGTCGTGTAATTTACTGCACGACAGCAAGGTGAAACCAATACGCCTACCGCACATATTAGTCCAGGTTAAGGATACGTAAACGTCGAATCATATATTCATTTTATTCGTGTCTCATAGTAACAAAGAAATATAGATTTTATAATCTTCCCTTGTTTGTTTTTTTAAAGATGGCTATAGTATATGCCATTATGAATCACTAACGTGACAGCAGTTTGACACAGCATCAGACTGTAACGGCAGAGATGAATAAAAACGGAGTTGACGAATTTGTCGTCCAGAAACTCGGCTCGTTGCTGTTTATATAATCAATATCATCACGTGGCGAAGTTTACCTTGTTCCATATCCCGTACAACATCGACGGGAATTCGTTCTCGTAGATTGTCCATTGTTTTCCCGAACATGGCATTATTTATCAGCGTGAGGATGCAGCTGGCCCAGCCGAAACGATTTGTAATTTTGGTGCTGGCATATATTATGTGCTGAAGGCATCTCTTAAACGAATTTATTTTTATACGGAGATTATGAAGATCTTCGTTATCTTTGTCGTCTTCGCCGTGTCTTATGTCTTCCTTGAATAGTTGACTACCTTCGCTGGGTGTGTCACTGTCTTCAAGATTATCAATTGTCACTGGTACCGACCATTCAGTTAACGTCAGCGACTTTTAAGTTTTCTCACACGATATCATACAATGACTTTTCTGTTTATTTACTATTCACTGAATTTTCTCAGTGCTAGCCCCAACGCGATTCTTAGCCCAGTTAATTCATGAAGGCGCTCTGTTTACGCATTTAAAAAATTATACAACATTTTTCGGTCTCTTTCACGAATCGAGATGAAGCATTCAGAAATAAACATCGATCTGATCTTTTCTGTGACGGCATAAACACACCATTGCTCTGGAAACTTAACTCCTCATTAGTTACGCTCATAAATTCTTTCTTAATATGTGTATCTCACACAGTGGTATTTTCGACATTAGATATTACTCGCTTTTGTTATTTAAGAAAATATTGTGATACAAAAGGAGCTGTCGCTGCTAGGTTTGTTCATGTAGATAGTATGTCTGCTGTTTTTTTTTAAGCTGCTGCGCAAACATTTCTTTCAGTAAATAGATGTGTTGCGATCATTGCCGGTTTCATTATCTCTCAAAGAATTATGCGCATATAGTCGTAATCGAGACCAAGAGTACATCGTCAGATTTGACATTCCTTTTCTTGTGTAGCTCACTCTATGGTGGATATACTTCAGTTAATATATAAAAATATTTTCGCGAGCGTGATGCGAACCTGATTTGTATCATCCAAGGGTGTAACACGCTAACCGATTAGGCCAGGGAAACACTTAATATGTACGAAAAAACTCAAACTTAACGCTGTTGGCAAAAAAAACCATACCAAAACAACATATAATGCATACCTCCCTTGCTGCAGATGTAAAACGACTCCATTTTAGAATTGCCATCTATAGCCTGATATTTCCAAATGCAATAATTATTTCTAATGCAATGGTTCTCTCTGGTGCAGTGATTCTGAAACTGGAGATCGCTCTCGTTCACTGATACTCATGGCTGGGGTATGACTAGCTACGATGTCGTAGCCTCAACTTGATTTGTTGTGGTTGAGGCTACGAATTGATCCAATATCATGTAATGGAGCAAAACAAAATCACTAAAGTCAGAAAAACAAATAGTGTAGAAATCTACTTCATAAGTATAATCATGTTGTGAAAGAAGTTTGGTTTATTTTGAAGTTATTAAGCCCTTACACGATAAAATAAATTGGCATGGTTACACTAATCTCACTGTGTCCGCCATGACAGATAACGCGAGACTCTCGCCGTGACCCCATTTCTATATATGTCTTACCAGACCATATTTGGCTATTCTACTCTATGTCATTATCAATCAAGTGGCAAATAATGGATTCTTTGCAGAATTTTAAAGTCACCGGTAAATCGTATTTACTTTAAATGCGCAGACTCTCCGACTCAAACCGCGCCATATGTTTACTACCATCTGCTTACGTTTCCAAATAAGGCCTCAATGTCCTTATATGGCACACAAATAAACGAGGCTGAGAACGAAAGTAGTAATTATTTTAACTAATATGGCGGACGGTCTAAACGAAAATATCGGATAAGAAAGGGAAACAAGATTTTACAACTATTTCAAAAATTATTTGCGATAATTCAGGTATTAAATAAGAGGACTACTCAAATTATTTAATTATATTCAAGGAACATGGTCAAAATTGTTGATATTAAGATAAAAAAGCTTGCTCCATTGACACATAGAGTTTCATGTTATTACCCTGTCCACGAGTTAGGAGTAAGGGTACTAATATTAGTACTAGGGTATGACGAGTATGTTTCATAAATTATTAAATCGGCACATTCACCAACAATAGTCTGAGTCATTTCAACATCAGTAGTGGCTATTTTTGGATGTTTAGGTCCTAATCAGATGATTTTGTTTTATTCATCTGTAAGGATCTGGCACGTAATTCCAAAGAGTTTCTCAGATAACTCTGTTCCGCTCAACAGCACTAACTAGTGAACCTGCTGCACATAGTTACACTAAGCTAGGAAACGCACGTGTCCATGCAGGCTTTCTCGCGTGGGACCCACTGCGGGCGCACGCGGATCAGTTTTGTCACCCACAGGGATTCATCACGCAGCACTCGCGTATGCAAAATGAGCAAAGTCATGGGGGAATTTAAGGATTAACCCAGATCGGTAAAAGAAATTTAAATCTCCCGTTTGCTTCTACTCTCGTCATCTCAATGAGCATGCAAACAACCAAGGTAATTACTAATACTTTGGAGCATGCAAACTACCAAGGTAATTACTAATACTTTTGGAGCATGCAAACTATCAAGGTAATTACTAATACTTTGCTCTTCACTAATACTTAGCACAGTGCAAACAAGACAACCAAAACTGTCTGCCAGGTGTGTTATCACTAAACGGCTAAGTTATTGTTAATCTGGGTGGTAATGAAGCAATGAGTACAACACATGCCGTAGCATTTCCCAGCGTCACTATCAGACGATTTGCATGATTATTCTTGCACGCCACAGTGTGTGTGTGTGTGTGTGTGTGTGTGCGCGCGCGCGATTTGGATTTTTAACGTAGCTTTAACAATTTTTCAGTCATATCGCTACGATGTCTGCAGTGTGACAGTTTATCGTGATGTCTACCAAAGATTTACAAAAATGGTCCTAACAGCTGCCTCGCTTGGCACTCAGCATTAAGAGGTTAGTGTTAGGACTGGTCGGCCTGGTGTCAGGATAATGTGACTGAGTGGGACATCATGCCACATATCTGCGGCATGATGCCCCAGTGCTAGACATCACTTTAAACTGCCACACTGCAGACATAGTAGCGATATGACTGAAAAATTGTTAAAGCCACGTTAAAAATCGAAATCACACACAGAAATCACACACACACTGTGTTCTCTGGTCTATTATCGATACCGATTCTGAGTGTCCGTATCCGCTGGTTTCGTTCTATCTTAAGGATTAAACAACAGAAAGACCTTCAATGTCCTATCATGATTAGCACATTATAGACAAGGTTCTAATTCTGTCGAGAAAACAATAAAAACAAAACCAGATTATGAGTAGTCTATTTCTACATGGTCTACAAGGCGCATCCTTCAGTTTTGAAAACTACTTTATCACATCAAAACAATCTCTACAGACACTGACAGCACGAGAGTTCGAGTATTTGTAAGTAGGTGAACGAATTTCAGTTTTAGCAATCGACGACATCTCATGCAAAGTATAAAACTGAATATGTAATTCATAATGTAGAATACCTAGCCTTGTCAAAGAACATCTGTAAAACATTTCATCAAAGTTCATAGCTAATATAATAGAAATTACGTTTTAAAACGAGGTTGACAACAGAGGCCATTCATTATGTGCATGCAGTGCGTCTTTCTGATGCGATTCAAAAACTTCAAATCACTAGCAAACCCCCAGGTGGCACTCTTGCTTCTTGCACCACAAATTAAGATATGCCACTTTCTTACAGAATCGTGTGGTCTTGTTTTTACCTCTTTTTTTCAAGGAAGTTCTCAAAATGTAACGGACTATAGGCATATGTTAAGCCTTGAACTAGCTATTCTACTAATGATATTGCTAAATTTAAGATATTGCAAAATTTATTCTTCCAGATTCAACTAAAAAAGAAAAATGACAGAAATGGTAACTCTAAACGAGCTTGAACATAGGGTCAAACCGTCTGTTCAGGCAGTGGCGTTGTTTACCAACGTCACTGAAGAGGAGTTAGCCTTGTTGTTGTTGTTGTTGTAGGGTTTAACGCCATTTGTCAGAACAAGATAGGCTATACAAGGTGGCAAGTATTAATGGTGTAGGAATAACCCGGGAAAACCCCCGGAATGAAGGGTATTTCTTACGCGATTGTAAATAGAGTTTAACAAATGACGAAAGAATATAACCATTTCCTTTTTTGTCATTATACGTGCAATGTTTCTGGTACAACTCAACCATAGACAAACACACTTTTGAAAGTTAACGAACTCAAACAAAGCTCCGATAGTGTTAAAACACCTGCTGCGTATTTACTGCCAATTTTGACGACAGACTGCATGACATGGCGATGGCATTTAACTGACATGAATAATTTCAGCAAATTACCACTATAAACTGTTGACTCGTGTCTCTCTCGGATGATGAAAGTTAAGAATGCTAGTACTGAAAATCAAACAGGTATGTATACCTTCTAGTTTTCTGACGAAATAAAATACTTGAACACATTACGAAATGACAAGTACAAACATTCACAACACGAAAGCCGTGTGATCTGCAGGAAGTAAATGAACGTCAATTTCAATTAGAAGTATAATTTACAGCAGACGACGGTAGATTAAGAAATTCATGCAAATATCGTAGAAATAGCCTGGGCGATCCAAATAGATTGGGTTTCTTTCTTTGCGGAGAAATTTCCGGCGAACAAAAATAACATTATACCGGTTATACCCATATTACCTTGAAGAAATTTACAACTTCGAGGTCAATCCTATGGACGATGCCTCGAATGTATGTCAGTAGTTGTCATTCGGACCACTCTGGTTATTTAAAAAACAAGGTTTAACCGAGAACGTACGAATGATCAAACTTGTTTTAAATATATATTCGTTACCTCAGTCAGTCATCCAGTTAATCCAATCGTAGAATTAGCTGAGGTGATCCAAATAGATTGGGAGGAAAAAATTCAGTTACTATTGCATTACAAACAAATAATTGAAAATAATAACAACATTAATAACAACTCATTGCAAATAATAGCATTATTAATAACGAACAGAATTACAAAAATGGATAACAGAAGTAATAATAACGAATAATTGATTTCTTCGATTGTTTTTATTGATTTGGTTTAGTAATTTTGTTATACAATTCGAATTTTGATTTGTTGCTTTTGGGGCGGTGGTGTGTGTTCTAGTTTTCTTTTGTTTTTGTTTTCTAACCGTCGACCTGTTTGTAAAAGTATCAACACAATCCGTCCCAATTAATTTAATCTTTTAACCTTGGATCTAGGTCTATGACTATATCAATGACAAGTTTGGTTCTTGGGACAAGAAGGATAAACCACGAAAGGCTGGAGAAGCTGTCGAAATAAACTACTTTGTCAACATGCTAGAAGAAAAACTGGAAATTGGTATTCTCATGGGAAAAATCTAGTAAAGTCATAACATTTGTTAAGCTTTCCTCATGGTTGCTTTGGACTACACACTGTACACCTAAGCTATATAACCATGATCAGTCTTTGCAGGCCTTGAAACACAAAACCAGTGATAAAGCGGGCGCGCGCCTTTGACGGCAAATCAACGAAGCCGATGCCACAAACTCAATAAAATCAACCGGTTTCCACCAATTATAAACATTAAGCTTGGCATATAAATTACATTTATTAACTTCATGTCAACTGAGGCAGACATATTTAGCTGAGTCTGATACGAGATGAATGGAAATACGGAGATTAATATATCACCGAACAATGGAAACAACCAGCCGACAGCTTATTTCCAAAGCACAGTTAATTAGGACTGTCCAGTACAATGTCTTGGCAACAGTTTACCATCAGTGCGCCCAACTCGCGCCCATTTATACTCGTTTAAATGTATTTTACCATTTACACTGACTCGAATCTGTTGATGGTCCTTATCAATATCCATTTAAACCCGGGGGTGGGGATCAGCCTTACAAGTTGTGATAAGATTGCTCCGACAGTTGGGACAAGGGATTCAAGATCTGTCTGAAATTGGGTTCTATTTTAAAACCAAAACTCTGGATACGGAGTTCTTTTCTTGTGTCTGGCAATATATATATATATATATATATATATATATATATATATATATATATATATATATATATATATATATATATATATAGATATATATATAGTTAGTAGTAAGTACTAAGTACAGGTCTTTTCATCAGTTAGCCGAACACCTTTTCGCCAAGTAAATTGAAGCCAGCAATGAGAGAAATAAGAAAGGAGATAATACACTATTATTAATCATTAATTCCCTTATTAATGGTCTATGGTTTTCTTGTTGGCTTAATTCATACCTTCATAACACGGGTATAAAGTGTTCAAGAAGCGTCCGTCTCTAATGAGATATAAAAGTCTGTCAGGAAAGGGGGTTGGGGTCTAAAACCTCAAGCGGACTCCATCCCCACTAGTTGCTCTCTCTCTCTCTCTCTCTCTCTCTCTCTCTCTGCTGATTATCTTTAAACGTCCTGAGAAACCTAGAATATTTGCCGTAGAAACTAGAATAATAGCGGATTCCGGTAGCCAAATACAGTGGCGTAGCAACCTCCCTCCCCCCCCCCCCCAACGAAAAAATCTCATTCTGGGGCTCCTGCCCAACAGAAAAAGCTCTTTTATGGGAATTTTTGGACCCCAACTGAGCCATCGTCCTGCCCACCTTCACTTGTATCTAAATTGACCACAACGAAATTTAGCATACATGTAAACTGACGTTTGCAAATGTTTCTCAGTCCCCGTGGACATTTCCTCGCGAGATAATTTTGTTTCTGAAAGCAATTAAACATGACAGATTCGGCCGTTAATAGTGTGTGTAACAGGAGATTACAATTATCTTTGTCAAAATCTCAGATCAAATTTCTCTCAAATGAAAGCGTTAGGGCAGCTTGAATATTTTATCCCTGGTCATTTGATGACACAGACACAAAATTAATTATAAAGCCAAATTAAAACTAATCGTATTTTTTTTTTTAAAAATCGAAATCCCCGACATGACGGAGATCTGACAGGCACCAACAGAAATTCATGTTCTGTTGACCTATGAAATTCCCTGTCCACCTATTTTTAGTAGCCTATTAGGTTAATCGCTGCATAGCGTATTATGGACAGTTATCTTTAAGCAGCCACGTGTTCCGAGTCAGGTTTGTCACTTTAAGTATCATACAAGCTGTCATTTTATTGGTCGTCAACAGAGCATGACATCGTATCACCTCCCGTCAAATCCATTTTCTGACAAGAGGATCGCGATTTTATTCCGATACTTTTGTTTGTAATCCTCAGAGGATGCACTGAAGGTTTTGACAAACTTCATTTGTGGCTTCCGCAGATTTGACGCTTAAGTGTAAAGTTTACGAATTTCTTTCAGTCTTGCCACGAAAATAGGCACAAGACTGAACAGGTAATCTGAGAAAGTATTGATATTAAAAAACGCAAAGCAATATATGTTACCTACACTGTAATGCTGGGTCGATTTCAGTGAAAATTATGGACACTTATTTGTACAATTCACTCCAAAAATATACCAAGGTAACTCTGTGATTTCACCTCTCCTTTAAATCCTAACGAAGATCTCCAGATTCTCATTAAATAAAAACCTAACAATATATAACACATCTCATCTCATATGTATTGTACACACACAATAAAGAATGAAGCGAAACTTTACAAGTACAGGATTCCATGATGCGCACTACAACGATGGAGGCACAGCTAACTTTAAGAGAGGTTTTGAAGAATGTATTCTAAAACGTAAAATTGTTGAATTTTATTCAACTTAGTCTATCTCAGATTTAAAATAAATGACCCGAAGTTTTATAGAAAGTAAATTACAAAAGAAAAGATAAGTTATGCAAGCTCGAGATTGATTTCGGAAAAGAGAATAACACCTTGCTCGCCAATTCACTGCTGGATGATGCCTCGTCGAATATCAGTAAATACGATGTTCAGAGATTAACAATCTTACAAGCCTAGTGTACACAACCTGGCTATGTTTTGTTTAATGCTCATGTGGAAATTGTACTGGTTTGTCTTTTTTGGGTTGAACGCCATTTCAGCACATTAGAGGCTATATATTGCGGCCAATATATTTGGCAGATGAATAACCTAGAGAGATTCCGGAAAAAACCATTGACTTAAAAGAATCAACTTGCAAAGATACCAATTGTATTTATATACTCAAACTGAAAATGTGAATAAATTGTCTCTGTCTCAGCCTTTTCTTTAAATACAAGCATTAAACATAAATTAACAGGATCGGCCAATGTGGGTATAAAGCGTACCAGTAGCTTCCCCCTTGATCGGTGGCTCTTACCGGGGATTTTCCTCCATTAATTATATTGGCCGCCAAGTATACCCTATCGTGTTGTTATAAATGGCATTAAACAACCACCACCACCAACATAAAGTGAAACATTGTAATACATCTGTTCCGGATGCAGCCATATACTATATATGTACCGTTATCCGTTATTCAAAGACATGATACATAACAAGTTTAATACCATTTTACTGATATTGTATAAGGTAGTATGTATTAGTGTTTTACGACACCTTGGCATCATAGTGGTAATATGGTACCAACCGAGAGTAAGGTTTGTTACTTTATACAAAAGCGTATAAACAAACACGCATTCTCAAACACACCAACCCTATTTTCTTTGACACATCTGGCGTAATACGGTGTTGTGTCTAAGTCATTTCAATGCTAAATAGACACAGGTTTTAAACTGTGCGTTTGAGTGATCCTAACAACTGACTGGTACTGATTACTGCTTGAGAGGGCAGATAATTGGACAAAAAAAAAACAAAAAACAAAAAGAAACAACAGGTTTAATATATACTAAGCGCCTACGCAAAAGCACGCAGAAAATATATATGTCCGCAAGCGTAACAGGTAAGTTTTACAAGATTTTGAAACTCTACGCTTTGATTAATGTTATTCTTGCCATGTCTCTCTCTCTCTCTCTGAGATATTTTCGATGTCGATTAACCCGTTATGGTTCGGTTAATGTATTACGGGTAACCTGTTGAGAAATTTACTGCATGTAATCGTTTTACCACTAGATTGAAATGAACTTGGAATATTAGTATGGCTGGAGTTCAACCTATGCAGTATGGCAGTACAAATTTGTTAGTTGTCAAGACCATCGGTTTACCCAATACCTAAAAAATAGATCTTCGCTTTTTTGACACTACTGGAGAGGGAGACCAACGATATTTGTCACTATTTTTGCTGGAGTTTTCAGCCCTGCCCTGGCCCAAACGGACTATCGGGCCGCTCACTTCCAAGCATGCGGCAGCACTTTAAAATTGTACAGGTCAATAACCAATGAATACATTGGTGTTCTGTTCTGACAGAGATTCATACCCAGAAAAGAAATTAGTGTTCGGATGGATTTAATGTCATGGCTCAAACGAAGAGCAATTTTACTTACCTCTGCATACAAAAGTCAGTCGAAATAAATGTATTAATTACTAGCGTGCGGCCAATACCCCGACCATATTTGAGCAGAAAACTCCAGCACAAATAGTGCTAAGCAACGTTGGTCTCCGCCACCAATAATGTCAGGAAAAGGAGGAGATATACTTGTTCGTCAACGGCTTACCCGTAAAAGCGTCTCTGTTGGGATAATACCTATATACTTACCGGTCGTCCGTCAAGGGTAAATATCTTTTTTACTGAGCCAGAATCCAGTTTTATTGCCTCTGTTATGTCAGTGAGGACTTGGTCAAAAGAGTGGGCCGTTTTTCTGTTCAGAAGCACTCGTACTGCTTTTCGAGGCTTAAGTCCATTTTTGACAACTGTGATAAGTTTCGGTTTTATAAAGTCTCTAAACTCGTCCATCAACACTAAATTTTCCTTGGAGCTGGAATCAGTAGAGTCCGTATCTTTGCCTTTGGGAATGTTGACATTCCATACTGGACTTGAACTGTTCTGGTAGTCCAGATGTTTGAACAGCTCCGTGGAGGCACACACATAATTCTCTCCCTCCTCCAGTTCATCGAGACTAGTAATTTTTCGCGCGCCATTTGCGGTGAACACGTAGCGAACGCCATTGGGAAGAACTTTCCTATCTCCAAGAGGACTGTTCGTCAGGTCCGCCATCAGGGACTCAAAAGTCCTGAATCTTTCAGGGGAAACAGCATATATAATTCCCTTGAAAAAACGGTCCCCGTTTCTATAAAATCGCACCTTTTTAGCCTTCTTGTCATCAGAAATCTTCAAAATACTATGTCTGATGAGAGAACCATGGGCGCTGTGTGAGGGACTCTGCGAGCGGCCGTTCCTAGAACTGACGCGCGAGGCTTTTGAACGATCCTCATGAGAAACTGAACGAGCAAAGTGGTCCTCCCAGGCGTCTTCTGTCATCTTTATGGGAGTTGTCTGGAATAAATAAATAAATGAATAAATAAATACATATGCACCAGTCAGTCCAAAACTTGACCGGCCCACGCGTAGCCCCCCCTCCCAAGTTTTTGAATTTGGATTCTCTTTGATTTTCATAAATGTATTGCATTAAATAAACAAGTTCAAACGTTTATTAACATAATGACCTCTCCCCTCATTTCGCACCCACCCTCCGCGAAAGAAGAAAATGAAAAACGTAAAAACTGAAGCTCTGATACCACAATACAGAACACTGATCACAGTAACGCACTCAGTATACATTATCCCTCGCAATGTCTTAAAGTAAATGAGGTGGCTTGCATGGACTTGAAAATAATTATTTTATGAAATAAAGAAAACCTTGTGGATGAAACATATACTGAACGCAAAAAGGAAAATATCAATAAACATTATTAAAATTTGATATTTTATATTTGCTTATCAGAAATAATTTTCGGTTCCCCTTTGGTTTGCGTGTTGACTTTTAAAACTGTAACTTAACTGTTGATACCCAGTCAAGCTTGTCGCATGTAAATGATCATTATGCCATATGAGCGTACTCAGGATAGCGAGCGCGGACGCATCGTAACTTGACGATGGCCGAAGTCAGGTGTGATCTCACTATTACGAAAACTGAGACAAGAAAACGCTTGGAAATGTTAACGTCAGTTTCGTCTCACACCGATTAAAATTGAGATCACATATGCTTCATAAACCTCGTTTGCGATAACGCTTTTGTTGCATCATGGTCATTTAAGCTCAAGACACTTGACTGGTGTCAGAGATACATTCACCAATCACAAACACCCATAATGAGAGTGTTAATAAATAATTACATCGACAAGTAAATATAATATATAATATATGCAACGATTTTTTTTATCCTTTTTCTTTAGTATATACATGCTGCATATTTTTTATTTTATTTCAAATGCGGATGGTGTGAAATGAGGCATAAGACAGTCCTTAAGGTTGAATGATCATAATGTTCACCAATGTAAATGATGTATGAAATTTGAAACACGGTGTCCCCATTTATATCTTGCACAATTATGCTCTAGCCCCGTTGAGCTGGAAACGTAACCATCAATTTGTTAATAATTTCTGATGAATACTTGACCAAGCCTGTGTGTAGACTAGCAGAAGAAAATCACGTAAACACGAACAGTACCAGTATAATATCAGTCTGCTGTATCTGTGTGTGTATATGTGTGTATGCGCGCGAGCGTGTGTGTCAGCGTGCGCGTGCACGCACAGTTCCATAATTTTACCGATATTATCAGTGGAACGACAACACTGTGATGATAATTGATATATTTCTGCTCATTCTGAGTACTGTGCCATTATCACGTGCTTGCTGAAGAACGATTGACGATTGGTGAAAAACTGACCACGTCTGATTAAAAAAAAAAGCAAGATAACATCACAAATGAAGGCTGCGGTGTCTCACTGGTTAGTGTGTCTACTCAGAATCAGTGGGTTACGAGTTCGAGTACTGCCAACACCAGTCTGGAGTCGACTGCTTGGTGTGCGTCTCTGAGCAAGGCACGCAGATCCCATCCCCTCAGCACTAAGTACTCTTTCGTTAAACAAAAAACCTCGCAAATTAAGACCAGACTTTGCCATACCTAACCAAATATTGGTCCTGGCTTTTATTATCTTTCCTAAACCTACATATGGGGGCCCCGAGTGGCCGAGTGGTCTAAAGCGCTCTAAAGTACAACATAGTAAATGGTTTGTTTACAGAGAATGCATTTTATCTCTAGCAGAGGGTCACTTTAAAGGAAAATGGAGAAAAAAAGATACTGCTAAAGTTTTATGTCCAGAATGTTAGAAGTTAGAGTACTCACTCGCTATAAGGATTTTTGTTATAACACTGTTCCTGTCACATGGCGCGTTGGGCAGGGAACTCGTATCAATAAGTGACACTTTTAAGGCAGTCAGACTATAAGGCAGAATGCTCTAATAGACAGCGTTGTAGTGTGTTTTTTTATTTATTGAGTTGGTTTCGACGGTACTCACTATATCAAGCCGAGGAAATGGGAGGTAAGTGCCTTTCCGAAGGAAGCCGACATTGAGATAGCAGCCGACCCAGGCTATCCTTTGCGGGTCTCGAACCCGCAACTCTTCTATTACGAGTGTTGTACACTCTACTGAGTTATCATAGCGACCTTGCTACAAATGTGGTTTGGTTTTGTGGCTTTAGCTCCATCTGTACAGCACATGATAATCTACACATGTACATGGCGGCCAGTCTATTTGGTGGAGTAAGAACCCGGGAGGAAACACCAACTTACGGGAAGCTACTGGCAAGCTTTCTCACAGAGCCGATACTCAAACCCACGTGGACAAAGGTGAGATGTCATAGGCGAGTGCTTTAGACCATACAAAAGACATTTTACTTTCGCGAATAATATAGTTATATCAATCAACAAAGCCGATCTAATCATGTAATAAAAGTAAAAAACACAATGACACGAAAAACAACGACCATCCATTATAATCATGTATTTAGAACGTTGTAAAACATACATATTTGGTTAGTCTGCGACTTATTAAGTAACGGTCATATAGATGTCGAAGCTTCTATAAGACTGAGGTACGTCGGGCACCTTCTGAGCAACAGTTAGGATAACATCGCACAAGAGACACCTTTTTGGACGACTCCTAAAGCAAAACGAGAAAGAGGACGCTCCAAACAACGGAACTCAGTTAAACGACATACAACTAGAGATCATACAGTTTTCATGGAACAGGAAATAGCTGTTCCAAATTGGAATGGTTGGCGTCGGCTTGTGGAAGCCGAATGCAATTTAAGTAAATCCTGAGTACTATGAGACCCTGTAGATGACAAAAGCTGGTCCAATTAGAAAGTTGAAGCTGAAATTTCGATGCATGTCGAGAAATCCAACATCACGTGTTGGATGAAACTGCAAGTCCTTAAAGCTCCATTTTCTAGATCGAGACTTTAGATTTTAGATGTTGAATTATACAGTGGTGGTGTAAAGTTCTATTTCCTATGTCGACGTTTTACAGTGTATATTTTGAATTACACAGCAATGGTTGAAATTTCAATATCATATGTCTAGAACCCCAAATTCACACGTTGTGTGTAACTGTTTGTGATGAAAGTTCCATTTCATATGGTGAGTATTTATATTTCATCTGTTGAATTTCACAGCAACGAGAACCAGCCTCCTTGTTTAAAAATAACGCGGTCCGTTCACTAGAGCGACCTCTAGCGAAGAAATTAATAGTAATTCTCGACCTGTGAATGTTAACTTTCAAACTGTAAATGCATGAAACGTAATGGCGCATCATAATTAAATACACGAACGATGTATTTTAATACTCAGTACCTTTTTGAATTGTTAAAGTGGACATTGTGTAATGTTACTTTTAACACCAACACATCATTTCACCACATAAAAATAAAATTTATGACAAGCACAATAAAATGTCCAACCATCGCTGTGTAATTCAACCGATACAATCTAAAAAATCAACATACGAAATGGAACTTTCAGCACAATCAATGTGATTAAACATGTTAAATTGAAACTCTCGACATATGACATTAAAATTTCAACAACCGCCGTGTAATTCAGAAGATACAATCGAAAAACTCGACATCGGACATAGAATTTTCAACCAGCTCTGTGTATTTCAACAGATGAAATCTAAATACTCAACATATGAAATGGAACTTTCAACATAGACACTTTGAACCAATACGTAAATTAGGAATTCTCTACGTATGACATCGAAATTTCAACCACCGCCGTGTGATTCAAATAACACAATCTAAAACCTCTACTGTTAATTCAACAGATACAATCTAAAATCTCGACCTAGAAAATGGAACTTTAAAGACGAGCATTTTTGATACCATACATGAAATTGGAATTCTAAACATATGCCATTAAAATTTCAACGGCAACGTTCTGACTGGACCAGCTTTTGTCCGCTTCGGCGCCTCATAGAGTACTGGTATAACTCTAAATGTTGAGGACAAAATATATGACGTACCATTATTTCAGTCCAGATGTTCACATTTCATACTCATCCAAATCTATTCCCATTCGTATACATTTTTATTACCCTTTCGCAGCACGTGCTCCTATAATTTATTTAAACTATCATTCGAACCACACTGAAAGGAAAACAAAATAATTTGCTTAATGTTCTTTCCTCGTTGAAATCCCAGAAAGGGTGATTGACCAAGATCAAATATCTCAGTCACGTATATAATATTTCCCGTATGTACTGAAATAATGGTAATCACTTTTGTTGGATCCAATACACTCTTTTCGACTTGGAATAAAATTAGTTTTCACGCTGCTGCTTTGACCTCTGATAACACGCATTGTCAGGACTTTGTCCAATTTACTGGGAGGTCCGAGTGTTTGAATTTAACGACGTATTAGCAGAGAAAATGTCTCTTTAATAGTCTAAAGGCAGTCCAGAATAAAATATTCCATTTTATTAGTCAGTAGTGTTATTGAACATCCATTTAAAAGCAAGATTGCCAGATCAAATTGGTTTATACAGTATGTAAAATTAATTAACTTTAATGGTATGTAGCATAGGTCAAGACTGACCAAAGAAGAATCTTAATAGACAGGACCGTAACGAGGTCGAATTGAGCAACATGTTAAGCTAATTTCTACTCGCAAAAAATCGTGAAGAAGTTTCGAACTGTCTCGTAATCGGTTTCTTCCCAATAACTAATTTATTTTCATTTAAATTTTGACAGTTTGTGACCCTTTTTTATCATCTCCAAACTCCTTTTAACAGGTGACAGTCTGAACAATCCATCTTTGGGATAGGTGGGTGAGATGAGTTTTAATACCATTCCAACCTCCGATTTTATGTGTAAAGAGTCACAGATGGGTATGAATACCACTTGTATAACTCAATGTTTTATCAATTTAAGAACAAAATAAAACCAAATTAATGCTTGGCGATAGTTTTATGTTGCCTGATATGCAACAACATTGCGCTAAACAGTTTTGATTTAAATCAAGTATCTTCCAAAATATAATTTTTGGGTTTTTTTGTGTTTTTTTTTTTTAATATTTGGAAGTTTTACGGTTATAATCCCACCATTGTCTGACTAAATGAAGAATAAATATAGTAAACTATTTAGTGTTTATTTTATTTTATTTTATTTTATTTTATGTTGAAGGTCTTGGTTTAGAAACGCATTTGTGAAAAACAATATCACTCGTCTAATTCTAGACAAACAATATAGTGCATGCCCAGATTATAAACAATGATGTCATTGATTAATATATGTATATTTTATGATCAACAGTGATCAAGAAGAGGGTGGCCTTGAAAGAAGAGCAACATACATTTGTACATGAACAGTGAGGACAAGTAGCAAATGTTGAATAGAAAAATGTAATCGATAATGACTGCCAAGAACATGCATGAAGATTAAAGTTCCATTGTCTTAGAAGCCATATACTTCAAATGAAAATCCAATTTTGAAGAATTTATGTTTTGTTTTGTTTTAAGAGAATGGTGTATCGGGGTCAATTCCGATTGTTATCTGCATTGCTGGCGAGACAAAAAAAAAATACAACGAATTAATTATTATAAAACCAGGTCGATTCTGACTGGTGGATTTTTGTAACGTCAGCTTCATTCGAAGATCCGAACTGGCATATGTTGCTCAAGTAAAACATTTTTTACCGTACAAAATGATGCTCGTTCAGAACACATACAATGTTAGAATATTTAAAAACATAAGCGGCATACACGGTTCCCAGTGTGGAAACGTAAGAGGAAGACGTGGGAATGACTTTGATGGTAAAATGACATATATTATAGCAAATTAAGTCCACCACGGTATAACCGCCCCACCCAACTCCCCCCCCCAAAAAAAACAACAACAACACAACAACAATCAAATAAAAGCCAAAAAAAATCCAAAGTCACAGAGGTCCATGTTATAACTTTCTTTTCATAGAATGATCTCGTTCATATTTAACAAATATTTCTCTTATAAAATAAATTTAGTTGCAGAAGATAAAGGTAACGAAGTCAAGATAGATAGACAGATAGATAGATAGACAGACAGACAGACAGACAGACAGATAGATAGATAGACAGATAGATAGATTAGGTAGGTAGGTATGCAGATCAACTGATATGTATATTGGTAGGTAGATAGATAAATAGGTATGCATGAAGGTAGACAGATAAGTAAATAAGAAGGTAGGAAGATATTAAACCTTTTGAGAAAGTACGGTACCAGCGAATCCTTCCAGTGACAGATCGACGGCAAATATAAACTAGGGGTCGTCTATATACGAGTGTGAATATTGATCGAAACGGATCTAATAAATCGATTAACTTACACAAACTTTTCACTTGAATACTGATGGATTTTTTTTGTGTGTACAGACTACTTTAACGTCTATACCTCCCTTGCATACACATAATTCCATGCGTCAGAGGTTTAATAGTATGGTCTTTTGAATAGTAAATGTACTCCCATTCTCCCTATAGAAACGTCCAGAAATGTACAGCTGTATAAAATAAAGTCCGATTTCCAACTTGAAAGGAATCCATGACACTGTTTACACCGACATTGTCACATCTCAGTATGACTACAACGCAAAGTTATCTGTTTTTATATGTAGCATTTTCAGTCAATTAGCAGAAGGAACAATAGCTAATCCCTAAATATGTATTCGAAATAATGGATTCATCGTTATTTAACCGCGTGTCAGCTAAATCAATAAGTTTGTTCAACCGATCGATCGATAAATCTCTAATTATGACAAGTATATCTACTATAAGACGATTTTATTTACCTACAGGGACGTGGGTATATCTGATTGCAAAAAAACAAAAAAACAACACAGCATGATCATGATCTCTCTCTCGATCTCTCGATCTCTTTCACACGATAATTTAAAGTCAGGATTCTTATTATAAAACCTTTCCCTAAAGTAACCCATGCCAATATCATTACATAATCAAAGGTACCCAGTTTGATTCCATACACAATATGCATATCAACGGCTACATTGTAGAGTACTGAGCGCGCGAACGACGTGCAGATATTAAGTACTCAACAAAGGATGGTCACAATAATAATTGCGATCTCAAATTACGTACATTGATATCATCTTAATAATATGACTTGGTTTCTCGACCTCCTCTTTAGATCTGATCAGTTTCAAACCGACAACATTGAGTCAGATAAAATAATAATAATAATAATAATAATAATAATAATAATTAATAATAATAATAATAATACAAAAATATAATCATTACCATCATCAGGGCTGTGTCGCCCTGGCATCGTCATCATCCTGAATAATAATTCCTTGTAATATAATACACTCATGTAGGGGATACCTTATTTCCCGCTGTGGGCCAGGTCCAGATTTTGACATGGCTGTACTATTACAAGCTAAAACGACCTAATACACATGAACTACATGTGTGTACATGATATAAACGTCTTCGGTTTCAAAACTACACAAAAAACATCAGTGATTGCACTGCATGTGATTTGCACAACGTCTTACCTACATCATAAGGCTGTTCAAAGGCATCTTTGCATTCTAACTGGTGTGTAAGAATTACACTGATGACATTGAATTAGAATAAAATCCAATGTGCTTACTCAATTCGACAGAACAGTGGATAACATGTCTTAAATCTTAAAGTAACACCACAGCTTCAAGTCTAATGATCTGTGTAGGGCACGTGATTACTTGAAAAACCTATTAGCAAAAAGCTTTTAAATCTTCAGCTTTACAAAGGATTAAATATCTTTCCCAATAACTGTTACTCATACAGCAGGCCCGGTACATTATTGGTCTATAACAAGTATACAGATCTCGTCAATACACAAAGACAAAGAACTCCTACCTTCTTCTTGTGCCGTCAGTCTCGCCGATATTGCACAACTAATGCCCAGCCGCATGTGTCATGCAGTGGAGTCTAACATTTTTCATAATTTATGAATTTTTCAACTGTCATTAACATGCATAGACTCGGCTGCCTTATTGTACGCTGGGATGTATTGCACGGGGATTAATAGCAGTGCACTGAGACGGTGTGCCACGACTGTGCGTGCAATAGAGATAGAACAGAATTCTCTCAACCACAATTATTTCAAGAAAGGCTCAACCAGCTTTGAATCATTTGATTTAACTTGACTTTAAAACTGACATGCATGTCGTATAAAGGTATATATGTATGTATGTATTTATGTACAGGCCGACAAGACTGACTTGTCCGTGTAACTTTTCAGTGGAATATTCATACCAGTCTGATCGACTGGAAAATGGGCATTGCTTTCCATGCATCTTGCTTGCGTGTTATGAAAAATGCTCTCTTTTACGTCCACTATTGCACAATGCATGCACACAAATCCTACCTATCTACTAGGTGTACCAGGTCATTAATTATTATGCTAATAATATTTCAGACGGACTAGTCATACTTGTTGGCCTGTGTCAGGGCCGCGGACAGGGTAGGACAACTTGGACAAAATTCCGGGGGCCCACAACTGTAAGGGGGACCACCGCCGTCACAATTTGTAATTCATATGGGCCCACTGGAGAACTAATGTTACGGCGCACAAATCCTGTCCCCGGCCCTGGCCTATATGTAAATATTTGTATATATGTCTGTCTTTTCTGAGCATATATATATGTATGTATGTATGTATTGCTCCGTTGGCCAAAGTGGTTAGAACGTCCGTCTCTGACGGGGGAGGTCGCGGGTTCGAACACCGGCCGAGTCATAACAAAGACTTGTAAAAATGGCACTAGCAGCCGCCTCGCTAGTCGCTCAGCATTAAGAGGTTAGTGTTAGGACTGGTCCTCCTGGTATCAGGATAATGTGACTGGGTGGGACATGATGCTACATGTCTGCGACTGATGCTAAAACATCACTATAAACTGCCACACTTCAGACATCGTAGCGATATGACTGTTTTTGTTTGAAGCTATGTTACAAATCCAAATCACACACACTTACTCACATGTTTGCATGTAAGTACGTACGTACAATATTTTTGAATCACGTGTACATTTAAGATAGGATATCTTGAATTTATGAAAGAGAGGCTTTGAAGGTTTATTTGTGTGGGTTTAACGCCATTTTTCATTGGCTATAAATGGCGACCATTATATTTAGTGGAGGAAGAACAATTAAAAAAAAAACCTGGGAGGAACCTCCGACCCACGGAAAGCTATTTGGCAAGCGTTCTCACATACTCACGTTCGTTGAACAGAGAGTCGAAACCACGCTGACAGAGTTAAGCTGTCAATGCGCTTTAGACCACTCACCCACCCACCCCTCCTTTACAGGCCCCTTCGAAACTAAAAAAGAAGTTTGAAAATGTTGAATATCACCTAATTGAAATAACAAATAAACTAAAATCACAACAAGAGGTACACTTGAGCCTGGAATTGCTTACTGTTTTACACTAGCCAAACAACAAATCTACAGATGTACCTCGTAAAACAGTTGTCAATCAGGTTCGAAAAGACATTTGAGCGGATGTATTTAATTGGCGGTTCGGCATAATTTGATCCAATTTAAAAAGTTTTAGGTAAATGTCCATTAAAAGTGGTGGATCAATTTGTCAGAAAATCGCATAAGTTTGTATTATTGTTATGGCGTTTAACTTTATATGATTGACTGGCATTTGATTAACATTGATCATGTTGATTTTGAAAAAGATTTTTTTTATGTTAATGCATTGTTTGTTTTTAAAGGTAAATATTTTGATTGTGGCCCAAGATTTTTGGGTCAATGCTGAAAGGCCTTCATGGCAATATGAAATTTGGTGAAAATTAGGAACTTTGTTGAAAATGAGAAAATTTTGTGAAAATTAGGAAATTTGGTGAAAATTAAGCGAAGAGGGTTATTAAAAAAATAATGCATCCCTTGTAAGTGCAACGTTAGCATCTTGAGTTTTGCCTGTCCGTTCGATCTTCCTGTTGTCTCGTTAGATCGATCGAGAAAGTTAAAACAAATCAACTTAAAACTTGTAAATAAATAAATAAATAAATGAGCAGGTGCAATACATTTCCAATTAGCCTGTTTGTCTTTCTCTTTCTCTCGCATGTGAAGAGATTTTTTATGTCAAATAACATTTTCATTTTGTTTCGTTACGTTTCAAACCTGTCATATAGGACTGTTCAACGTCAGTTGTGTAGAAGATCAACACATTGTAACATGCATACGTACAGTATTAAAAAAGGTGTCTATTTGCTCTCCAGCAAGTGTGTAATAGACGACGATAACAACAACAGCAAAACACACAGACACAGAGACGCGCGCGCAAACACACGCATATTACGTTACGTAAGGGGTGTGTGTTCCTACGTATGTGATGATGTATGGGTTATGAAGAATGTGAAATCGCAAAACAACAACTGCTCAATTGATCAGAGAAAATGTAAAAGCATGACATGAGTTGTCTACAACTTTATTCCTTGGATTTTACGTTTTTTCCCAATCCATAATTTTTATCTAGGTTTCCAGAAGACTAAACCCGGACTGATCAAGATATTTTTAAGTATTAGATAATTCGGAACAAAGTGTTGTATTGTTGTGTATTTATCAAAACAGTGATTTCAAAACTATTTGTTACAATTATTATTGGATGGGGGGGGGGGGCTTTGTGACATCATATATGAGGGAGTCTCATTTGGTTTGGAGACATATAACGAGGGGGAGTGGCTAAAATATCCGCCAAAATTGCATGACGTCATAAATGGATGGCCCCTCTGATAAATCAGTCGTTAAACTTTTTTGATTATTCTGAAAAGGCAGCCCTAACCAATTTATAAAAAGAGACAAAAATATTTAAACAGTCATCCTTGATGACTATTTTGTATTGAAATATTTCGGTATTGTATAAAGCAAGGGCTACATATAAACATTCAAACTATATGAAGGGAGGTAGCCACTCTCACAAATAAATCACTAGCATAATTATAATTTGAGTTATGTCCCGTTAAATATAATTACTTGCCTTTCAAGATATAAAACCCAGGAAAGCGATATATAAAAGCCGCCTTATTATTAGAAACATACTATTCTTTGTAACAGAAAGTAAAAAATTGACGTATAAGCCTCTAAAAATATATAATATTTCAAAAGGTACAAGACCTTAACAGACCTGAACTATTCAACTTTCTTCTTGTCGTTGCCAGCTAAAATGTTGTACACAGTTCTTCGTTTTAAACGATGTTGGTATACTGGTTTATTAAGGTATTTTTTTCTTCAGGTAATTCGTACAACAGTACCTTTTAACTACATCGGTACTTCGGTAGTTTCCGTCAGTAAGGAATGTACAGATATTTCCGAGTAATTTTGCTTCTAATTTAATTATATATCAACAGTATAGTTTAATTTTCATGACAGAATAATAATTTAAGCAAAACATTTTTTTTGCAAAACAGCTGCATTTGTTGCAAATTAATTTTGATTGTTATAATTATAATCATATTTATGATCCTTTAATTATATGTTTGATATGTGTCACATATGCCAACGTTGTGGCCAAATGGGATGTTGTGAACGATCTTCGGGCAAGATCCATCTTTTGGAAAATATTTGTATTCAAGAAAATGTAATTGTGTCTAGTTATTTTCTAGCGTATGTTAACGTGTCAACTACATGTATTTCTTGTAAGACTGTCAATCATTCCAAGATTTCAGAAGAGCAGTTGTTTTCATTTTTAATTTTAAGTAATTTCTCAATTTCACTAAATATTTTCTCGTTTAATGAATACGTTTGTGTTATGTTTAGTGGTCCTCTCTGAAAAATATCTTCGCCAAGTGTTGGCGCTGCACTAAGACTTTCCCTGCCTATTACATCGACCGCGTACGCTGTACATTTTAGCCTTCAGTTGTCAACTGTAACAAGAGGGGAGACAACTTTTAATAAGGACGGGAATCGAACCTGATTCGACTGTCTCAAAGTCCGGCGCACATTGCAACTGGAGGAGTCACGGTACTAATTCAGCTCCCATAGTAAACATATGGAAACACCATCATATTCAAAATTCAATAACTTAAAATTTCTGGGTGCTGATAATCAAACTTACATTTCTCCATGCACAACTATCCTTGGTGCAAGCTTTTGTGTGGAGAACACCATAAGACTTGCGGCATTTTTTAATCAACATGTGCATGAAACACGTTATTAATTCTGCACCAAAATGAATCAGATGCTACTTTCATTATTGAGTACTCCTAAGTCAAGACTGTAAAAATACTAAAATTTCATAATAGAATTTTGTCTATATATTTTCAAAATTACAGATAGGATAAGCTCTCAAAAGATATTTTTAATAATTTTTTAATTTTCATTATTAACTAATTATGGACCACCAAACCCGTATATTCTGTATTATTTCTTTCACCCTTTTCTTGACTGGTTCACAGTTCTTCCGTATAATTAGTATCTTGTGTCCTGGACTATGCCTGGACCAACAAAGGTGGTTAGTAAGTGGCCTTATATACCAAGTCATCTACACAACTTATAACTTACACAACAATTAATACATACATAGCAAATTCATCCACTATAAAGTACTGACCGTTTAACTTTTAAGGGATGGGTGCGACTTTCTATTGAACTATCTTATTTTATTTTATCTCAGAATAATTATTTGTTCAGATTATATAATAGCTATAATATATTGCTATTTTGCTATAAATCAATGCAAAATATTCTTTGGCTATTGACAGACAGAAATTAAAAAAGAAAGTGTCAGGCTCCCGTCCCAGAAAATTAAATTGTTGGTCCTAATGTAATTGCGGTAAACCGTGATATGTATTGCGGTCCCAGCTGTAATGTTAATAGCCATTGCAACAGTGGTTATAACAGAATGAATACCAGCTCCAAAGATGAAACAAAATATTCTACTTTTTGGACATTATCTTGAGATGATATACCCTTGAGTCTAATCTTATATACAAACATTTCTGCTCAAAATATCCAGTTTATACATTGCTTATGGCAACACCATATGGTCAACACAATTTGTTTTTTGTTTATACAACTTATGTTATTAATATTTCCATGGTAGAATAACAAATACTGTCATACAGGTTAGAGAATTTGTAATTCTTACTCTACGGAGATTCAAACCCAGGTCCGCGGGTAAACGGCACCCATCGTCTTGCCTGCATACACGAGCCCATATTCCCTCACGACTAAGCACACATCACCAGAAAATGATGTTACTCAGTCGGTGTTATATGTACACCAGACAGAACGAAAAGTGCTATCCATGGATTCCTATAGAAGAATGCTTGATAATAGTAGGAATAATGAATATGTTACATTTTAAATATTTTAAATTTAAATAATAATTTTACAATTACATATATACTCATCTGCCAATTAAGGGATAATTAAACCAGGATTGGAATAAGCATTATATTATCTTCCGTATCTTTCAGTATGTAGTACGTGGGTATAGTTATCACAGTGACTGTCTGTCTCTCTGTCTGTCCGTAAACATTATTATTGTTGGAACATAACTCTCAAACCGTTCGAAGTGTTTCAACGAAACTTGTTACACTTATCTAGTTTATAATTATCTGCATTCAGTATTAGTGTGTGTGTGTGTGTGTGTGTGTGTGTGTGTGTGTGTGTGTGACATTTCATAGAGACATCTTCCACATTTTTGGAGTTTCGAACCAGAAACGTGTGTAGATAATTGATCAATGCATAGATGAATAAAAAGAAGAGGGGCCCGGGTGGCCGAGTGGTCTAATGTGCTCGCGTTTATCGATCACTACCATCTCACCTCTGTGCGCGTGGGTTCCAGTCTCGGGCTCGGCCAATGGGGGTATGTGAGAAAGCTCCCAGTAGTTTCCCGTGTGTGTGTGTGTGTGTGTGTGTGTGGTTCTTCGGGGGTGTGGTGAGGGTCCGGGTTCTTCTTCTATCAATTATACTGGCCACCAGTATGAATAACCAAATGAACATATTTACACTGAAGAAAACCAAAAAGCATAAGTAGTAAGGGGGGCCACCTTACGTACAATGGGAATTAGCATTAAAAAACACCCTGGGCCACTTTACGTACAATGGAAATTTAACATGGAGAAAAATCGTATACCACTTTACGTACAAGGGGAATTAACATGGGAATAAATTGTGGGTCATTTTACGTACAAGGGGAATTGAACATGGGATTTTTTTTTTTTTTTTAAATTTTTAATAAAAAGGGTAGGCAATTGAAAAGTCATTCTCTTTTCGAGAAATATGGGGGCCCTGAAAAGGGCCTTTGGGTTTTTCTTCTTCTTCTAACTTCTTAACTTCTTCCACCATCCTCTTATTTTGTCCATCATTCCTTTCTTCTTCTTCTTTTCTGTTTCCGGCATCCAGTCCGGGTGACCCATGGCCCGGAACTTCTCTTGGATTTTCATCCAGTTTGCGTTTAGTTTTTCTAGTTCTTCCTTTTTTTTCTATTTTCTTCTTCTTTTCTTTCCTTTGACCACTTTTCTTTGATCTTCTTGACCTCTTCGGTCAGCACATTCCTCATTAATTCTTCCGCTTTCTTAAGTTTGTCTAACCCCCACTTCGCGAAAGACCAATCTGTCCATTCTACAATGTCTTCTAGAAAGCACCTTGCACTCGTCACATGAACTATCGCTTCTTTTAACTTACCCACTTTCACATACGGTGGGTTAATTAAACCTCTGATTCTCTTCTCCTCATCCTCTATCATTTCTTTTACAATATTTACGGATAAGTGGAGGCTGGTTACTTGTCTTGAGACGAAGTCTTTTGTCACTGCATACCTCCATTCCTGTTCAACCCTTTCTGCTACACTCAATCCATCCACCATCCAATACCAACTTCCCATAAGATCGTTGTATAAAGCTGAAGCTGCTGGCATCTTCTTGTTTGCTTATTCCGTAGAATGGGCTCCAATGGCCAACACTGTTAGTTTTATACTGAAAGCGCGGACGTGATGGAAAACATCCCCCTAAAAACATAAAATTGATCTTACCTAGATCATGACCAAACAACGCGCGGACGTGAAGGAAAACATCCCCACTTTTTCTCATATCATATAATAAAACCCTAACTATACTCTCCACATTCGCTAAGAAACAATAAAGAAACTACTATTCACACAAACTTACTTGAGCATTTACAAACACAAACACACAAACACATACACTCTCACTATGAATAAAGAGTTAGTGTTTATATTCACACTACTCTACCTACACACATTGGCAAATTGATGGTTATTTCTTTTCTAGAGTATTGTGTAGCCCTTAAAAGGGCTGTTTTTTTGAACTCCAGATGCACCTATCTAATGATGGCACCTTCCTGGCCTGGCGCCACACACGCATCTTATTCCCCAGTCTCCTTTCACCTTTCTTCTGGGGAGCGCAGAGGGAGGATGATTCGCTTCAACACCCCAATCCTCTGTCTCGGGAATATTGTACGACATCCTCTCTCCTATTTTCTTTTCCTTCTCTTCCCTCTGTCTTCTCTCCTCCTCTTCCTTCTTTATTCTTTCCTCTTCTACTATAGCCTCCGCGGCCAGTTCATTTAACAGGCGCCTGACATATTCCAGATGTATCTGGAGTTCAAGAAGTTTGCTTATTCTGCTATTCGTTTTTGGTGTTTATCAATCAACAAGGGTAGCTAGACTGCCGAACGAGTTTCAATTTATAGTGAAAGCGCGGACGTGAAGGAAAACATCCCCCTAAAAAACATAAAATTGATCTTACCTAGATCATGACCAAAAAACAACAACGCGCGGACCTAAAAGAAACACTCACTCACTTTTTTAATGCTACCCATAACTATTTTAAATTTTTTTTATAAATCACTTCAATAGACTATCCACATACGCAAAGCAATCCAATCTAACCCCAAATCTACACCTCTAACAGCCAAAAAAACAAACATCATTTTAATCTACTATCCATACCAACTTACGTGAGCACTTACAAACACACAAACACACAAACACATACCCTCACATTTTTTAAAAAAGAGTTAGTGTTTATATTCACACTACTCTACCTACACACATTGGCAAATTGATGGTTATTTCTTTTCTAGAGTATTGGGGTAGCCCTGAAAAGGGCTGTTTTTTTGTTTGCTATGGCAATCTTTTTAGTTTCTAAGAATGCGATGTCCTCTGAGGATAGACTTTTTGGCAATAGGTCTGCTTCTTCGGAAAGAGTAGAAGAACTCTTTGGTGTCGATACGACAATCGACAAAGCCTCTGTCAGCTTCAGGTTGCTGCTGCTGCTGTTGTTGTTGCTGCTGTTGCTGCTGTCTCTGAAGTCTGTACTTCTCTGTCCATTCTTCTTTTTCCCGGTTCATTTCTTCTCTGAAGAGCTCTTCTATCAGGTCTTCAGTGACTTTTAACATTCTCACATTCTCTGTTTCTTCTGGCTTCGGTATCAGACTGTGTCTGACCCTATGCAAATTCACGTAGGCTTCGTTGAGCTTAGCTAGTTTGGAGCACATCTTCTTAGGAGGATGAGTCGACAATGGATGGTTAGACTGGAAACAACCCCGGTTCTTAAAGTCAAAGCGCGGAAGTGAAGGAAAACATCCCCCACACGGTATTCGAGCCGCAACGTCTAATGAGTGTCATGAGAGAGATATTAAGAAGTGAAAGAGCATCAATCCAACATTCTTCTAGCTGAACAAAAGACAAAGGCATTTTTTTCAAAACACAACATTTTTTATTCAAAAATCACTTAACACTAAACAACAACTCTAACATTTTTAACAATAATCCAACAATATAACATCAAACAATTGTTTCAAATCACTAACATTTTTTTCAATTTACAGTCTACTTTAAACAGGGCTGACAACGTTGTGATTTCCACTGTTGGAAGTCATTAGGCCATTGATGGACACTACGTTTCCTAGCTTGAGACAAAAGATAAGCATAATGGTCACAAAACCATCGATCTACTTTCACATCGTTTCTAGAAGAAGAACGAGGATAAAAATGAGTCACTAAATGTTCTAAGGAATAGCCCAGGCTGCGATGATGCAGAAAATACACACAGTACTGTCCACACACCAAGGAATCTGTGCCTTGTAATTTCACGTTATTGAATCGGGTTGTTTGAGCATTTCTTCTCATAAAGTCAATGATATCGTCTTCCAAAGGGGGCAATCCGTACGAATCGAAATATTCCACACATCCTTCTTGAGGAAAGTAGACGGCTACCCAGTGGGTTCCTGGGAGATGACTGTCGTCCGTGTTGATCACGTAAGCTTGATGGTCTTGAGGTTTGCGATGAGGGAGTTCATCTTTAGCACAGACGACAGGATTCCAAGAAGCCGTATACGAACTGTGGTTCAAAAGGTAATAAAGTTCCCAGGTATCCATTGATTTGTGTGTGCTTTTTTTCTTCTTCACAGGTAATAATAAGTCGTCAATTCGATCCTGACTTTTTGCTTGAAAATGTCTGACGAATAAACGGTTATTCGTTCTGTTTCCTCACTCTGATTCAGGAGAGTTTCGATACGATGGATCTCTTGAGTGGTTAATGGTGGACAAGAATGTTCACGCAAGTCTTTATACCACTGGTGCAACACGTCTTTGTTCGAGATGAGACTCCAAGCTTCGTCCAGATACTCGTCCAATTTTTCTTCTTGACTTAACATTAGGCATTTATCGTGTTGAATTTGACTGGGATGATCGTTTTGACATCCATAACAATTTTTCTTGATCAATTCCGTCATTTTTTCGACCAAGTGTTTGGCAAAACAGGAGACTAAATGGGCTTCTTGTTCTGGCCATCTCGACTTCATCATGACAACTTCTTCGTCTTTGTCTTGAGATTCTTCTCCTTCCACGGTCTCCTCACATTTCATGTCCAAAGTTTCTCCACTAGGTAAAGAGGGATAACAGTCTTCCATGGCTTCTAATAATCTAGAATGACTTCTCTCAAACTGTTGATTTCTATGGTATTATCGAATTCTGCATACAGGATGACGTTCACTGTCGCTGGTAGTTCTTTTGCAAACTGAAGTTCCACACGAAGCTGGCCAGATTTTATAGGGTGGAAATGTCCCTCGTCGCTGCCTTGGTCTGGAGTGAAATCGAAAGCCCACAAAGCATAGCCTCCTGCATAATCTTCGTACTCAATGCCGTGACTGGTGTTGGTTCCTAACTGGCCGGTGGCTTCGTACAGGGACAAGTACGATCTCAAGTAATTCATCTTCTTGTCACTAAAGTCAGGTTCGAAAGGTCGGGTACACAAGGTCTTGTCATCGCGACTGACTTCGATTTTCTTCACGTTGAAGTGTTGAAAGTTGAAAGGATTTTCAGCGAAGGCTCCGTTGAAGGCTGAATTCGAGACCATACCAAGGATTAAACGCTTGGGTAACTGTCCTTGAAACAGATGGTCTTCGATCATAGAATGCTGTCCCTTGGGAATGGTGAACGTTTTCACTTCCACACGTCGTATGGGATACTTGGCGGTCGTTCTGCTCAACGTTTGACTGATTTCGTTACCCACTTTGGGTAACACTTCCACGCGTCGTACGTAGAGTTTGGCCTCTTCGATTTTGCTTTTAGGAGCCTTAGCAGGATCAGCCAACAAATGGAAAGCGGTACTGCTGCCATTCAGTCTCAAGCGGACATTGACCCCGTTCAGCAAATATTTCTCTTGCAACCACATGTCCAAATGCAAACGATCCATCAGTTCTAAACTCTTCTTCTCTAAGATTTTGTTTTCTCTTGCCTCAAAGCCGGAATTGCTTCCATCCAATGCGTCGAACTTGGTCGCTTCGTCAGGTTCCCACAGCACACAGGCATTGAGATGAGTATCCTTGGCATCTATTCCGTACGTCAAGAGATTTTCCAGATAGGCACGGTAAGGGTAAGTATCCATGCTGCTGCTGACTAGTCTGTTATTCAAGTACAAATCCACTGAGCTGAACAAGGAATGCATGAAATTGTTGACGGGAGCTATTTGTTCACTGTCATCTACTCCACCATCATCCTTATCTAGAACTTGGACTTTCAAGCACAAGTAACTGCTATTCAGATCGATGTAATCTTCGGGTTGTCCTTTGATTTCAAACTCGATGGGAGCGGAATCGGTCAATGAGGAGACGGGGTGAAATTCCACCCACTGGGATTCTTGCATGGTCATCATGGTGGGGGGCATGGCAAACAGATCCAGTTCCGTCTTGGAACAGGCGCAAGACTCTCGGTGCATCATTTTGTTCTGTTCTTTCTCAATAATCGAAAACGTCTAAGTCTCGAACGGTTCTTCTTTTCTTGGCCTTTCTAGCTTGAAGTCTGGTGAAAGGGTGTTTTCTTCGTCGTCTCTTTCTCCCTTGTCCTTGCGGAATGCCTGACTCGGTAGCGTGCAGGGCATTTATAGGTGTGTCTCGTCGGCCTAAAATGTCTTTGCCCGTTTGCAGCAAGACATTTTTGCCAGCCCTCATGAAGGCTTCTTTAGGGTTTTGTTTGTCGATGATGACATTTTGGAGAAATTCTTTGCCTTGCGTCAGTGCCGCATCTTTCAAGGCGTGCAATCCGCGTGTCACCATCGGTTTCAACACCGGGGCCGCCGAACGAAAGGCCGATTTTAACATATCTCCTAAACCGTGTCCTCGCTGTTGAGCAACCCCTCGGTACACTGGATACATGACTTACGAGTCGTGAGAGAACCGTTTTCGAAAATGGAGTTTCACCGTGACTTTTCCTTTGGTGAATGGAATATTTTGTCCCAAATCTCCTTTTATAGTAATGTTGACCGTGTCCAAATACGACTTGCTGACAGGCAAATAGTGAGGATGGACAAATTCGCGGTGGACGTGGTAAGTGTTTCCACCTTCCTCGTCAGCGTTCGTGGCAGAATCCACTTTGAAAGGAATGACACGCAGTAACGGCACTGAGGTGTGTCCCACCACGTTATACTCCACCACATCGGAGTACACAAACATCAAATTCAGTCCTTGGTTCAGTTCTACCGGGGAACGAAAATACTTGGCAAAAGAATCGTTGTCAGAAATGACTGGTAATTCGGGTTGTCCTTTTTGTTCTACTTTCTTCCTCAACTCCATGTCACCGCCCAACATGTCAAACAATTCAGGACAAAATAAAATGGACACGGTTTTACTCGGCTCAAATTTCATCAAGAAGCGACGAGCTGCTTTGTGGTACTCCATGGTGACCTTTTTTTGTTGGGCAAGCTCCAACGCTTTCCCAAACACGGCATTAAACCTGGAGCTTATGGTGCTCACCAAATGTTGACCACTAAAATAATAGCCTGGGGGAATCAAAATTTGGTAGGTCCACGTTCGAGTTGTTTCATTATATTTTTTGAGATCATATTTGACATTATTCAAGTCCTTTTGCACTTGCTCGTCATGAACTTCCACCGTAAAAAAATTTTGGTTGTTAAGGACATTGAGGACTTGGGTCGGGTGAATCATTTCTACTAAAGCCACTTCCCAATGGTCTTCGTGATCTAACGGGATGGCTTGAGGTAATTTAGCCGTGTAACAGCACAACGTGTTGTTGGGAAACACCTCCATGGAACTGTCACTGGGTAAGGTTAAGTAAAATTGGTTTTCGTGACTCATAATTCCAGAGTTCTGTGGCTGTCCGAGGGGTTAGTGGACGTCAGAGGCGTGTCTCCGTCTAAAATGGGGTTCTGATTGTGGTTGGAGTGGTGACTGACACTGGCACTGGACACAAGGTTCCCGTTCGAGGAGAATTTCAGGGAGGGATTAGGAAGCAGGTAACCGATGCAACTGCTCAATAAAATGGTCCACAATTGTTTGTCTCCTTGCTGCAAACTCAAATTGGCGATGGCTGCCCCGATGACACAATACACCACGAAGATTTGGCAGAAAAAGACGATTTGCGTTTTAGGCACACGTCCTCCACACCACACCCACAAGGGTTGTTTTTGTAAATCTTGCACAGAAGAACTAGGTGAAGAAGGAGTGGTCGACGTAGCTGCGTCTGCTGTGTGAAAGGGCATGATGGTCACTTCTTTTTATAGTCGATGACTTGCGAAGCGTCGATCCAAGAATCAAAACTGGGCGGATATCCTTTCCAACGTACTTTGACTTCTTTGACACGTCGTTTGCCCACTTTACGGGTTCTGCGTTCGAGAATGCTTTCGATGTCGTACACGTCGTCTTCTTTTTTGGTGACACGTTGTAACTCGGGCAAATAAAACGTTCCTTTGAGTACTTCTCCGTTCATGTCTTCCAATTTATAGACGGCAGGATGACGGCCATGCACTCGTCCAGTGACGCGAAACAATTCGGTCGTCCAGTTAGGTAAGTAACCTTTGTCGAAAGTGCGTTTGGTTTTGCCAATGCTCACCCAATCTCCCACGGTCAACTCTCCACTTTTCTTGGGGACAGCCCTCGTCGGGGACGTACCAAACAGGCGCTCAAACACCAGCACTTCGTTGTCGGGAGTCACGTCTTGCGGGGCACGTCCGATGCTTCGATGGTAAGATTGGTTGTACGCTTGCACCAGGTGCGGTAAGATGTCGATGTACTTCAGAGTGTGGTGATGCGTAAAATATTTCCACATGCGTTCTTTCAAAGTGCGTTGAAAACGTTCCACGATGCTGGCTTTGGTTTCGGGATTCTCGGTGGTAAAAAAATGAATGTCACGTTTCTTTAATTCTTTTTGGAAAGCTTGGTTCAGAAATTCGGTGCCTTTGTCCGTTTGCCATGGAAGAGGGTGACGACCGCTTTGTTTCAACACCCGTTGCAGGACTCGTACTAACTCGCTGCTGAATTTGGAAGTCAAGGGCACGACCCAGGCAAATTTGGAAAAGACGTCGATGACACAAAACAAATATTTGTAGCCACGATTGTAGCTGGCCAAATGAGAGACATCGGCTAATTCGGCTTGCCATTGATGATCGATGCCTTCCACTCGGGTGCGACTTCTGGCAAACTTGCGTCGAATGGGTTTGTGTAAAGTGTAGGTAGCTTGTTCTTGTAACCATCGTTGCACTTGAGGTAAACGGAGACTTTTCAGTCGCGTTTTGGCAGCACGATACAATTTTTGAACTCCTGCGTAACCTGCAGGATGTGAGGGATCGTAGTAAATGCTGGCTAAGACTTTTTCCATTTTTTGTGTTTGTGTGTTAATAAGGCACCCACTCTTGGAGGATGCTACTCTTTTTCTCTTGGGGTATTTTCTTGGATTGCAGTGCTTTGCGTGTGCGACCGGCAATAGGTGTTGAAGAGGAGGATGTCTGAGCGGGGGATATCGGTTCTTGTTTCACTTCTGTCTTCACTTTCTTTTTCTCTTGTGATGAAGAAGGGGTGGCCATCATCTTTTTAATCCATCCAATTCTGGAGGTAGGTGGTGTTGTTAACTTGCGTACTTTTTTCTGGTGAAGTTTGAAACCCTTCTTCTTCTTCTTCTCCTTTTTCTGTCTTGGTCACTGGTACTGGTACTGGTGATGGTGCTGGACTTTTCATCAAGGTCTTAAAATCTTTCAGAGTGGGTAGAGCTGTTTCGTCTAAAGCTTTCTGGTGAAAGAGTTGCAGTCGTTGCAAGAGTTGACCGTACTTTTGCGATTTTTCTGTTTCGGACAAATCTTGGCGATCCATCAAGGACTGCAATTCGTGTTGTAACTGGGACATCTCGCTCAAATTGGGATTGGGAGGTAAATGCGGGGTGCGTTGTTCTTGCCACCGATGGTATTCCATCCATCGTTTGTAAGGCACTAAAGCTAGTTTTCGTCCTTCCATGGAGTTGTCAGCGGTTGATTCTGAGATCTTGGGACTTCCGAGGGCCTTTTTATCTTGCTCCCACTAGTCCTCCCAACATGGTTCCCAAGACTCCTTTCAGTATGGGGTCTAACAAGAGAGGCAAAATACCTCCACGTTGCACTAACATCTTCTTTTTTTGACGAATGGGAATTTTCTCTCGAACCATTTGGCGAAGAACGTGACGATGTTTGCCTAAGCATTGTTTCTGGTGTTTGGACAAAGGGATCGTGCCTTTCAAAACGTTCAAACAACATTCGCACACGGTATCGATGACCTCTTTGGAGGCCGTTTGAATGAGTTTTTTTCGTAGGGGTGGAGAAGCTTTGGACAGGACAGATAACATGTCCCCATGTTTGGCTAAACGTGGTGGCAGTCCTTTCCTTTTCTTTCCTTGGGGTTTTCTGGAGGGTGACATCTTTGAGTCTTCAGGAGCACCAAAAAAACACTGATACCCTACTTGGTCACAGGCCTTTTTTATACTGGAACGCGTCGCCACTGATTGTCTTTACGGCGTATCAGTTTGAGGACAGGCATAACACGTCGTGCAGGGGTACGTAACGGACTAAATCGAGCCAGTTCTTGCTTGGACAAATCTAGTAAACTTTGTAACATGCCCGATCTTTCTTGGACTTTGATTTTGGGAGAAGGTACTTTGTGAGCAGCAGCCACTGCCACTAAATTGGAGGGTCCTGCCACTGGGGAAGTTCTTTTGGGGGTCATCAACGGAGAAGTTCTTGGTGTGATTAACGTCTCCAAGTACTCTTCAGTTCTGGGTGTCATTAACGGAGATGTGGATAAACGTGAGACTGCCGGAGACGCAGTCACCGCTGTGGCAGGTCGTGGTTTGCGAGTGTAAGGTTGCGTCCTGGCCGAAGTACCTCTCTTGCGACTAGTTTTCTTCTGTGGACTTTTCTTTTTCTGGGGACTTTTTTTCTGTTTCTTTTTCTGGGGGCTTCTTTTCTTTTTCCGGGGTGGTGGTGTCTGGTCAGAGGAGGGTCCTGCCACTGGAGAAGTTCTCCTTGGGGACCTGGTCTTTTTCTTTTTCTTCTTGGGGCTTCGTTGGACTTTTGTCTTGGGGATAACTTTGGGGGCATTAGGATCCCATCTTAAGAGAGAGCGAATGATGACCCCTCCTAGAGTACCGCTCCCTCCAGGTTTCAAAATGATTTGTTTTTTGGTTTGAGTGTCGATGCGGGGATCGGCCAGTTGGACCAAAGCGACTTTGTTTCGATCCAAAAAGCGTTTGGTTTGATGAGGATTCTGAATGATTCCTTGGAGTATTTGACATGCCGTCACCGTGAACCATCGTAAGACTTCTTTGCGACTAGCTTCTAAGACACGGGCTCGTGTTTGTGGATTTTTTTCTCGACTGATGCCATACAAGGCACGAATCAATTTGACGGGAAGATGCGACTGAAGGGACGTCATGTTCACACTGTGTGAGACAGACGAAAAAGGGTCTGAGGTTTTTATAGATTTTTTTATGTGGAGTGAAATGAAGTCGAGGACGGAGACGTGTACAGGACAGGCCCTCCGTCTTGGCCCCAGTGGTGAAACAAGTGGGTACGAAATCGCAAATCCTCGGGAGTCGAGGTTTCAAATCGACGAGTAAATAGGCGTGTGGCGTTTGAGTGGCATCGTCGTACGCCTGAGGTAGCCAAGGCGTTCCTAACTGTTTGGCTAAGACTTGCACTTGCGATTTATCTCGGGGGCTTTTAAACAAGACCACGTAATGCGCATTGAGACTGATGGTACGATGGGCTTTACTTTGTTGAAACAAATTTTGGGTGATGTAAACGACACTGGGATTACGGTGATGCCCTTTGCGCGTGAACCACAATTTAATTTCTTCTTCGTCTTCTCCTAACATGTCGTCGAAAATGACCAAATGGGTTTGACGGGAGTCAGAGACGATGCCGTCGTCTTCTTTAGGAATGCCTTCCACAAACACGATGGAATCGCCTTGACTTTCTCGCAAGAGGTTGTACGCCGATTGCCACTCTTTGTAACACCACACGATCCGTTGAGGTGGCCGATCGATCAAATGATGTTTATGTTCGATCAAACGTTTGACGAATTCGGTTTTGCCTGAACCGCTAGGTCCAGCAATGAGCATGTTAAAGGGATGGCGAAGATACAAAGCCTCCCAACTGGCACGATCTAAGTGTTCGTCGATGACTTTGACAGTAGAGGAAGAGGGAGCAGAGACAGCAGAGGTAGCCATTGTGTGAGAAATGTCACTTGTGACACGAAAAACAAACAAGACAAGAGTTTATATACTTTTTCAGAACACGTTTATTGAATGTTTTTTTTCAAACATGAATACGAAAGACAAAAATCCATAAAAGCCAAAGGCTTAAGTACAAGAATAAAAGGCACATGATAACCATGAACGTGGAATAAAAACAAGTGTCTGTACAACCACATGTTTTGGGTAATGTTCTAACCAGTTCTATAGTAGGGGGTAAGGTCACACAAGTGTCCTCCCGAAAGGGTCTTTCAGGCATGTCCACGACAGTCCTGTCCTGGGTGACGGGTTCTTCTGGCACCGTCACTAACACGGGTTGAAAAGTAACTTTTTTCCTTGAACAACTCTCGTGCATACTGGGCCACTTCTTGGGTCCAAGCCTCAAAACCCCATTCTTTCCAGGCACGGACATCTGTCCAATGGGGATGTAAGTCACAAGCTACACACACATCGTCATACACGTCTTGGGTAGCTAAAAGTTGACGAATCTTTTTTTCCTGTTGAGGTCGAGAAGCATCCAGATGAAAACGCAAGGCTTTGAGCAAAAGGAGTTTTTCGTGACCATTTAAGGCCATTGAGGTGGTAAGTACTGATCGTAAAGAGTCCACAAGGAATCGGCTGGTAAACGAAATCCCAGAAAACAAGTCACTAAGACACACACCACTTGTCGACCCAAATTGAATGGATACAGTTCTTGTAATAATCGATGGTAATGATCCACGGTTTGAATATGGTCATTGGGTTCCTTCCACGGAATCTGTTCAATAATATGTGACATAATCCGTGGCATGGCAACTTGATTTTATAGTGTCTTTGTTTCGGAAGCAATAAAGGTAATTTCTAACTAAACATGTTCTTTCTCCAGTAGGGAATTTAAATGTTACATACTGTAACTGAAACGTCAGAGTTTGTCTAGATGTTTCGTCTTTTTCTAAGCAGATTCCATGTAACAAATGTTGGTAATCCTTTAACTCGTCTTCCTCAATACGTTGCAGTAAGTGAATCTCGAAGTAACCAAAATTACGAACGTCTAGTCCATCATCATCCCCAAACTGAAAGTGTTCAACAAGGTCTGACCACTGAAAAAATTTCTGACGAATCAGTCCTCTTATACCATTCAGGTACCAGTGGTTAAAGATCTGGTGACGTAACGGATGCAATTGTTCTTTACGTTTGACTTGTATTTTCACCAGTTCTCGGTAAATCCTTTCTCTCAACTCCTCAGGCAAGCCCAAAATGTTCTCTTGTAAATTATCCATAAGTATATACACTGTTTTTGGAATCGTTGGGTGGTGGCCAATAGCCTCGTTTAACTTTGTGCCTGATGTAATATCCACTCATAATCAGTCTTCTTGTAGTTTGGAACAGAGCATAATTTAAAAACGGATGAATCACTTTGAGTTTGCGTTTCACTTGTATTTTGATCAGTTCTCGGTAAATGCGTTCTCTCAACTCTACAGGCAAAGCACGAATGTTCTCTAGCAAAGTATCCATGAATAGGTCATACTAAATCCTCTTTGGTCTGACACAAGAAATGTACTCTTTGCACAAACTTGGTTTTACTTCAGTGTCGAATTTAAATCGTTTAGTCACTAATTTGCACATTACAATTCGTTCAGAAGTTTCCTCTTTCACTAAGTTGACATTGTGTTCAAGATGTTGGTAATTCGTTAACTCTTCCTCTGAAATTCGATGCAGTAAGTTTACAATGATGTAGGTAGAATCGTTCATAACAAACCAATCCTTTTTAAAACTAGAGGATCGTTGATCAATGTCTGTCCGATGGAACACTTTCAATTGAATCAATCCTTGTATAGCCTTCAGGTACCAGTGGTTCAAACACCGGTGACGTAACGGATGCAATTGTTCTTTACGTTTCACTTGTATTTTGACCAGCTCTCGGTAAAAATGCGTTCTCTCAACTCCACAGGCAAAGCACGAATGTTCTCTTGTAAAGTATCCATGAACAGATTATGGTAAGAAGTTACTTCAATGTCTCGGTCCCACTAAGGGTAAGTAATGACAATTCGGTGACCATCGAGCATGTTCTACGTAGGCCGAATCTTGCGGTTCCCAGTGGTGAAGTGACACACCGCAACTGAAGCACTTGACTTTATCTCCTTCGCCCAAGTAGAAAAATCCGGCTCTGGCTAATTCTTCGGGGGTCGGTCCTCCCAGATACTTAAGCCATTTTCCTTTGAACGATTGAAGCCGATTTTCAAAGTCGCAGTATTCCGACAAACGCACAGGGAACGAATATTCGTCTTTCACAGGTTCGTTTCGATGAGGGTTGGGTGACATGAACAGGAGTTTGCTCAAGGCTGGATGACATCCGTAGCGGGGTAGACGTGAAGGCGAACATTCCCCTTTAAACCCAGTAAAGTGTCCAAGAGGACGAGCGGCATCACTTTCGCATCCCACAGGTTTGACACGCACAGTATCCCTTTCCATGATAGGGGTAGTGACACTAAAGTTCCCATGATGCTTTACGGCATCGCTAAGGTCACAGCGTACAGCATCGTTCCCATCGCAAGGCTCACAATCGCATTCCACTTCCGAAGCCTCACACTTGAATTGTGCCTTTCTAAACAACTTGTTCTGTGTTTCTCTGAAAGTATTCATCTTGTTCGCTCGGTCTTGGTAGTCACAATGAACTATCGATCTTGACCATAGCCCCCTTTTTATACTAGTCGCAATGCAGTCTCCAGCTTGTACATCTTTCCTTTTTTACGTTTTTTATGTCCTGTTCTGGAAGGTACCGTCTCTAAGGTACCGTCAACATTGTACCGTAATGTGATGGGTGGAAAGGCCATAGAAAGGTAAGGGCAGTGCGGAGACCATCGAGTATGTTCCAGAATAGCTGAATCTTTATAGATACATAGATCCATTCGTAACTTCAGTCCGCAAGCGAAACACTGTACCTCGTATCCCAATCCTGACTCAGGTCCCAAGTAGACAAATCCTGTTCTAGCTAAAACATGCGAAGAAGGTAATCCTTCCCTATCCGTAGGCCATTTCTGAAACGTGTCCAATCGACGGGCACAATCACAATAGTCAGGTAAGAAGACTGGAAAATGGTAGGGTTTGAACTTGGAGTTCTCATCGGGTTTCTCACTCGATTCTTGCTGTGGCGAAGTCATCTTTCTGGTGGGGTAACTATCCTCTTACAACCAATGTTTTATACCAACGTGTCCATACGGTAAGGTGAAATGATTGGGAAGTCTCACTCGCTTCTGGTACACGATTTGATAGACTTTTTCCAGGGGTCGACTGACGATGTGGTGAGTGGGTAAACGTACAATCTTGTTGGGTTGATAGGTGGTCACTTTAAAGTTTCCATCCTCTCCCGATTGCAAGGCTTCTTTCAATACCCCAAAATTGAGCACACGACTGGTACGATAATTCAGAGTCAGTCCTTTCACTTTGCACGTCGTGTGCACTTCTCCTTGTTTGTCACGGTATTCGTAGCCGTAATTTTTAGGACCGCCACTGACGAAACTTAGAATCTTGTCGTCGGGATGCTCGTCTGTCCAGGCTCCTAAACGGTCTCCTTCGATGTCAGGGTGCTGTTGACTCGGGTGATGGATGTAAATGCAACTGTCCGTGTCAAAGTACAGGACGCGTTCTTCTAACAGTTCTAAAGCTTCGTACAATTTTAAGCGAGCATGAGCTGTCACGTAAGCCGCAATGATGACATTTCCAAAAGGGTCGTCTTGTACAAAGTCCAGATCTTCTTCGTAATTGACCAAGATCAAATTCTCTCGAACGACGTCCACGTGTTTCATGTATTTGGTTTTGTCGTGAATCATCTGGAAGTAGTGGGAAGGTTCTGTCAAATATTCCGCTTGGGTAAACACGGTCGTTGTGCCATTTTACCCCACAAGCAATTTAACATCACTTTGGCAAACGATCGCCTGCCTTCGTTTTTCTCGATGTGGTCTAAAGTGATGCCTTCTTGTTCGTAGTATTTCTCTTTGAATTGTATTTGGTCTTCGGGAGTGTGACACCAGGAAGGATAGCCGCTGGCTTCTTGTTTCAGTTTCAAAAAGGCATCCACGTAGTCGGCGAAAATGCCTTTCTGACTGGGGTCACCCTTGTGGTATTGTTGTGTCTTGGGAAAGTGGCAAATTTCGTACACTTCTAACAGTTGGTATCCCATGTCCAGAGCTTTGAACAATTCTACGCTGACCCAGGTTCCCGTCAAGGCACGTTCTTCCTGGGTGTGCTGACAAGGTTGGTCTTGGTTGCACGTTTCGGCACAAGTACGGCACAAGGGAAACATCAGTTTGCCTTGACAATGATGAGGTAAGACGGGATGGTATAGGTTCGTGGGAGGCAAAACTTTACACTTGATCAAGCCTTCGTATTGTCGAATGTTTTTCGGGTCGATGTGTTCCGTCAGCAATTGCGGGTGTCCTGTAGGAAAGTGACAATATTTGCACACGTAAGGATACAGCGAACACACGTCCAAGTATTTGATTTCTTCTCCTTTCTCTTCGTCGGCTTGGTACAGCAAACAGGTGGCATTGGTCCTTCCTCCGTACAAACTATCCCTCGGGTTCAGCGGGTCCATGAACTGGTAACTTTCCACGAGGCGTTTAAACTCGGGATCGGTTTTCATACGGTGATCGTACTCGTGTTCCCACATTTCCACCACTTGGTATCCTTCCTGTTCCAACTTTAGGCGCCGCTGACAAGTGTCCTGGTACAGGTCTTCCATGGTCCGTTGTAAAAACTGATTTTTAGTGTCACGGTCAGGGTAGCAGACGGGACATCCGTGAAATAAGCAACCGTTAAACTCGTACACGATCTTGGGGTTTTCTAAGTCCCAGCCATCGACCGAATACGTTCCGATGGTCTTTTCACCCCCTCCGTTGCGGGCATGCTGAATCCACTTGTCTTCCTTGTCGCACAAGTAATGTAACAAACGTAGGGCTTTCACCGAGTATTGACGTTTGACAAAGTGGGCCGTTTGAGGGCTGATGACAGCCACTGTGTTTTCAGGCATGAATCGTTGTCGATACACTAAGGAACACGCTTTGGCAATGGTGCAAGCTTCTTTCAAAGGATCGACCCCTCCGTGTTCCATGAACAGTTCTCGAAATTTTCCACAGCAACGTCGTAAAATGTCCACGTCGGAACGACAATACTTTAGCATTTCTTCCTGAAAGTCGAAAGGGTCCGAGGCGTGAGGCTGGTACCAAGCGTAGAAAGCTTCTCGTTGTTCGGTACGCATGTTGTCGGGGTCGTAATAGTGAGCCTCGGGCAAATGGGGTAGAACGGCGTGTTGATTGGCTACCGTATTGAAAAAGTGTGGAAAGTACCCTTTAGCCATTTCTGTCATTCCAAACGTTTTAGGCATTCGACTCAAAGGCATGGCCAAATAGCTCATCGAATCTTTAAACTGCACTTGTCCCACTTGCATGAAAATGATTTTGGCTCCGTTCAAAGTCACTTTAGGACGTTCGGTGCCTTGTTCCGTATAGTATCTCAAAAGAAACTGTCCATCGTATCCGGAGAAATTGTGAGCCATCACCGTGGCATGACGATGACAATCTCCGTAACGTTCGATGTCCTCTTTGCTCCACGTCTTGTCGATGGGGTCTAAGACCCATTGTGCAAAATCGGCTAACGTGTTCGGTCCCCGAAAGATTTTTTCACGCCCTCCAGGAATTTTGCTGCAGTGAGGGCAATGACTGAAGATAGGTTCTTGAATGCACTTCTCGCACGCTCGATGAGCCACGCAGAAATTAGGAATGTGAATGCCAGAATCTTGCATGCATTCGAAATCGAAAAAGATGAAATTGCCTTTCTTCTTGTGACCGTCCTCTTTCTCTGGTGGGGGTTGGTATTTTTGCACGTAGCATTGGTGTTCCAAGTCCACGATGTGGTGACAAATGTGACATTTTTTCTTTCCTCGACATACGTGTGCCTTGGCCATATTGGTAAGTATGCCTTGTCCACAGGTAGGGCACAATCTCAGCAGTTGACAAACACATTTCTTCTGTGAACCTTGCGTTTTCAAATGTTGTTGGTAAAAGGTAGGGCTGACAAACGTGCGCAGACAAGTTGAACAAGGCACTGGTTCTTCGCTCAGACAGGGTGGAGAGGCCAAACATCCTGGGCATTTCATTCCACAATGCTTGTGTTGCTCTCGATTGTTATAACCATAATCACATTTCTCACAGTAATATCTGTATCCCAGGAATCCAGTGATGGTGGTAATGGTATCGAAATGGTCATCGTGATAATAAACATGAATGTATTTTCCGTCCTTAAAATCTTGGCCTCGAAACAACAGAGGCCCGCGCATTTCTTGAGGGTGCACTTTCAAGGTGTAGCGTGGAGCTAGGACATCTTGCAATGTTTGCATCTCAGGAATGCCACAGGGTGCGTCTTTAGACAGGCCAGCTTGTTGCAACAGGAGTTCTGCTTCGTTTCGTTGTTTGGCTCGATCGGAACGTTGAATAGTGTTCCAGGTTCTTTTCCATTCTACCGTGTCGTTCTTGTTAGCATAGGTTCGTCCCACCACGATGGCACGAGCTAAACACATCTGGTCATGAGTGTTGTTAATTCGGACGAGACTCTTTTTGGTGCTGCGAAGGTCGTCCACCAATAACATCTTTTTGCGCCCAGTTCCTTGAGGAGGAGAGACGTGGGTCATGTCCAGTGTGGCTTTTCCATCGGTGATGTCAAACTGATCATGAAATTGTTGTACGTGTTGAATCTCGTCCATGACTTTGGAAGCAGTCAATTCTGCAGGGGTGCTAAACTCGATCCAAACAGGGGATTTCAAACCGTCGTGTTGTATGGAAAGTCTCAAGCGATCATCTTCTTTGGGTTGACATTGTCGCTTGAGTGCAGTGAGCAAAGAATCCCACACCCCAGTGATGAACACTTCTGCTTTCTCTAACGGCACTTCAGCCTTGAAATCTTTAAACTTCACCGTGTATTTGTAAGCCGTGGTTCTAAATTTTCTAGAGGAGCGCTTCTCCGTCTCTCGAATGGAATAGTACTTTTCAGGGTTGACTAAAGGTGGTGAACTTGGTTTAGAGGTTTCAAATTCTGGTTCACTCATGTCCTCTTCAAAATCACTGGCATGAATTTGTGCCAAGATTTCAGCCCTGGTACGAGGCGATAGATCACGTTTCTGCCTCTTACTTTCTTCTTCTTCTTCTTTCTTCTCGAATGAATAGGATCGTTTCATCTTGAGTGAAAAACGTCAAATGACTCAAGTTTAAACACCATAGACTAATTTATAGTGATGGCAGACCAGCGTATATAAAAGGGTGTGTGTCTTGTCCTTTTCACTATTCATTTCACTTTCAAGCCGAGTACAACGATGGAAGAGACTAACCAAATCGAACGTTTCGTCAGAGCTTTGCGAGGGGTCATTAGAAAATTCTCTTCAGACCAGCCCACGGACTACTCTCCTTCCTTTCGAGATAAAAGTCAGGATACTTGCTATATCTGTCAGAAGAAAGGGCATTGGTCTTCAGAGTGTCCAGACCGTCAAAAAAGAAAAAAAAACAGGGGCTAAAAAAGACAAAAGTAAAGATACCTGTTATTATTGTAAAGAAAAAGGACATTGGTCTCCAGATTGACCAAAAAAGAAACAAGAGGAATCAGAAGAAAAGAGGAATTCTTCAGAAGAAGAGAGGGATTCTTCAGAGGAAGAGAGGGATTCTTCAGAGGAAGAGAGGGATTCTTCTGAGGAAGAAAGAAGACAGATGAAGAAAAAGAAACAGGAGAAGAAAAGAAGAAGGGAAGAAAGCGAGGAGGAAGAAGAAGAGGAAAAGAGTGTGACGGTGAAGAAATTCAAAAAACAGAGAGACTAAACAAGGAGAAAGAAGAAGTCAATGAACTTTTAATTAAAGTGTTCTGTTGTGAATTGTGAATTGGATTGTAAAAAAAAAAAATGGAGAAAATAATAAATTAATGATACAAGGTAAGTGTCTTTGAGTTTTGATTTTAAAATAAGAAGCTACACTCACGCACTCATACACAGACACGTACTATAAGGGTAAAATGAGTGGGGTTTTTTGAGTTATTGGCAAATTGAAATTGTATTTCTTTTCGAGAAATGTGGGTGGCCCTGAAAAGGGCCTGTTTATTTTGGTGTAGGGGTGAGTTTAACCAATCAACTTTAACTGCCTTAAGCCTTTGCCACGACCAAGGCCTACTTCTGGACTGCGTAATGTTGATGATGATGATGATTGGGTTGAAATCACTAAGGATGGTACGGTAAGCTTAGTCACAGGGTTGACGTGTTTAGCTCGGGAAGGTCGTATTCTCTTCGGTCGTAATAAAGAAGTCTGATACATTTGTTTCAGACTTCTTAACTCCGCTAAAATGTCCAACAGTACCGTGACCGTTTGATTTTCACCCTCTTGTTTCTTTGCTGCTACTTCTTCTTGCTGTTGTTGCTGTTGTTTTTTTCTTACCTCTTCTTCTTGCTGCTGTTGCTGTAGGAGAAAAGCTTGTTCCGCTTCCTTTTGTCGTTGTATAAATTTCTCCAATTCTTCTTTCTGTCTCTGTCTAAAATTCTCCACTTGCGGTAATGAAGAAGGTAACGAAGGTTCCGGAACAAATTCTTGCGAGGAGAGAAAATCCACAAAATCCCAATTCACCTCTTCTGAAAGTAAGTCCGGGTTCCCTTGGGCAGTCTCCCCTGCTGGTGCACCCCAATGGATCGTTTTCTGAGTTTCCGTCATGTTGAATCACTGTCGCATAGATTGACTGCACACAAGCGCTAACGAATCTATATAGACCACGTGACGTCACAGACTGTTCTCTTCGGATTGGATGCGAGCTGACTGAATTTTGTAACGCGTGTTTGGATTGGTGAATGAACTCAATCCGTTTCAATCCTACCTCTACCTATAAATAAGCGCAGTTCACTGCATTGATTCACCTGTTCTCGTCGCTTCAAGATGTGGACCACAGTTGAGTCATCCACCCTTGTGTCTTCCATGATGTTTAGGACGGACATGCTAATGTATGTCCGATCTAAGTGGACCGTTGTCCACAGGACAAACACCAGTCTGTGGATACGTAGGATCTACGTTGAAAGACAAGGATGCCTGAAAAGAGTGCTGATTTACGGACCAACAGTGAGACGCAGCCTAAGAACAAGAAGAAGACCAATGCGGTGCCATTTATGTTAATGAATACATTAACATAAACCCAAAGGCCCTTTTCAGGGCCAGCCATATTTCTCGAAAAGAGAATGACTTGTCAATTGCCTACCCTTTTTTTAAAAAAAAATTTTTATGAAAAAAAAAAAATCCCATGTTCAATTCCCTTGTACGTAAAATGACCCACAATTTATTCCCATGTTAATTCCCCTTGTACGTAAAGTGGTATACGATTTTTCTCCATGTTAAATTTCCATTGTACGTAAAGTGGCCCAGGGTGTTTTTTAATGCTAATTCCCATTGTACGTAAGGTGGCCCCCCTTACTACTAGCATATACCGACCACTAATCTAGTATCTATGGTTCTATGCAGTGTTTCATTGAGATATCGTGGACGTTTTTGGAGTTTTCTCCTGACCAGAAAGTGTAGATGGATGGACAGGCAAACTTAGAATGAAGAACTTTAATCAGCGAATAGACCAAAAGTCTAATATTTCATACATGTGTCTTGAACAATTTGAGTGTCATGCTCCAGAGAGAAAAATGTTTACTGACACTCGGGAAAATAGATGAAGAAACCAAGACTTTTTTCTCCCAGTATTACGTGGGTGGTGGAGGGGGAGGGGGACAACGCTACATGAATGACAATATCTGTGAGAAGACCTTGCATTGTTATCTTTATTTATTCCTAAAGCAATTGCTCATTCATGGACAACTGACAACATATGATGCACGAGGGTTACAGATCCGCACCATCCCGTGACCTTACAACTGGGTTAGCTAACGCATCTCGTCGTAATGAGCTTGATGGATGTTTAAATAATGTGCAAAGAAGAGATGAAATTCATCCAGAAAAGTTTTTAAAATGTGGCCACATAAAAAAAAATAAAAATAAAAAAAAGAATGCCAAAACCTGCATGTCAAGCCCACGATCAAAGCATTGCAGAAATGTTTCACCAACATCTATGTGTGTGTGTGTGTGTGTGTGTGATTTGGATTTTTAACATAGCTTTTAACAATTTTTCAGTCATATCGCTACGATGTCTGCAGTGTGGCAGTTAATAGTGATGTCTAGCACTGGGACATCATGCCGCAGACATGTGGCATGATGTCCCACCCAGTCACATTATCCTGACACCGGGCCGACCAGTCCTGACACTAACCTCTTAATGCTGAGCGCCAAGCGAGCCAGCTTTAGTACCATTTTTGTAAGTCCTTGGTATGACTCGGCCGGGGATCGAATCCACGAACTCCCGCATCCGAGGCGGACGCTCTAACCACTATACCACCGGAGCGGTTCACCAACATCTTAACAAACTGTTGATGCGCAGCTGCCGCCGTCAGAAATGTGACTGCTTTGTCTAGCTTCCAACTAACGTATGCTTCATACAAGTATATGGCACAAAAAGCATTGACACTCACAAGATGTGCATTTATTTGCATCTGATTGAGTAAACATTCAAAACAACAAGATAAATTCTCAATTTTGTTTCAAGCATGCTAAATACCTATATCTATTGATAGATACCTGTATATATTAATACATACCTATATCTAATAATACATACCTGTATCTATTGACAAATACCTGTATCTATTAATACATACCTGTATCTATTGATAAGTAGCTGTATCTATTATTACATGTATCTGGAAGATTATCGTAGCATAATTATTTGTGGAGCAATTAATTGTGGAAACTTGCACCGAATCCGATACAGACCGAATACACAACCATCTGTTACAAGATGGTCGTCATCTGCCCAAATTTCATGTACAGCAAACCTGGAAAATGATTATTCCGAGACAAAGTGGTGAAAACCCCAGTTGTTGTTGTTGAGTTCAATTATAGTGGCGTGCGCACAATGGTGCATGTGCCACTTTTTCTGACTGCACCGCAGCCTGCTAGTTGTTCCTGGGGAAGGGAATGGTGCCACCTCCCCCAGGCTTTTATGGATTCAAGGAACCCTGATAGTTTGGCCTCAATCTGTGGGTCCATAAAGGTCCCTTACAGTTGAATGGTTGGCTGTCATTAGTGGGAAAGAGGGCTCGGGAACGGTCCTGCTTGCTTTACATCGCTGGTTTCTTTTTGCATTTGCCTGGTGTTTCTTGCGATTTTGTTTTTTCGATTTTTTTTCTTCTTCAAATGTTCTAATACGGGGGGTGGGTGTTCTATGCTGTTTATAGAGGTTCTTAGTAGAAATCATGTATGAAGAGAAATTTTCAAGGTTATTATGGTATTACTAGTCGAGGTGTTTAGGGTGTGCTTCCTACGTTATGTTATTTATAAGTTTTTAGATATTGCCTCTTTAAGTTATTTATTTATTAATGTTTTTAGAGATTGAATGTTATTTATACTTTATTTAGCAAGAGACCGGAGTCCTAGCCGATTACACGGTTCGTTAAGGACATCTAGGACCGGAGTCCTAGCTGATTACTCGGTTCGTTAAGGACATCTAGGACATCCAATTTTGCGGTTTCCTTAGTTTTTGTATAGGTGCTTCGTAAGTGAATTATTTATTAATGCTTTTATAAAATTGAATGATATGTTATGGGCTTTTATGTGGTGGCTTCTAAATTTATTTATTTAGTTACTGGGTCTTTTGGTTTTGTGGGGATAGGAATTATATTTTGTTCCTAAGTCCTGCTGAGTCTATGAGTCTGGGTATGTGTGTGGTGATCCAATCTCTTTTTGGTTTTTGATACATATTTTCCGAGCGGGTTGATATTTTGGGCATATATTGATTACGTGGTGTAGATCTTCGGTGGTGTGGCAGTTAAAGCAGTTAATGGTTGCTGGTTTGGGTCCTATAAACCTTCCAAAACTGCTTGCTAGTTTAGTTTTTCCAGTTATGCTTTGCCGAAGAATTGTTCCCTAGAGTGCGTATTGCGATTTTGGATCGATTTGATAACGCTTAGGGAATCGCTTATAATGACTGCTTTAGGTATTTGGTTGTCTTTGATCCATTGTAGTGATTCAAGTATAGCCCAGAATTCAGTGGTGTAAATGGAGCAGTAGTCAGGTAATCTGGATCCCGTTTGTATATTGAATTCAGGGATGACTATTGCTGCTGCTGTTCTTGGTGGGTTGTTTGTTTTTGATCCATCGGTATATATTTTAAGATAGTCTTTAGGTATTTTTGGTTGATTTCGTTTACCAGTACAGGTTTTAGTAAGTTTTCTTGTCCTTCTTTATTGCCTAATTTGGTAGCTTCAATGTTAATCTTTGGTGGTTTTTGTAACCATGGTGATTTATTCTGGTCTGTATTGTTTGTTACTTTTTTTTTAAGTAGAGGTATCTTTTCTCTTAGTTCAAGGATTACTTTGCCACTTGGTGTGGTGGGTATGATTTTGGGTTTGAAGACAACTTTACACTTATTTATAGCTATTTTGGTGGGATGGTTGTCTGGGTGGGTATCTAATCGAATGGAGTATCGGATGAGCAGTTCTTGCCTACGTAATTTTAAGGGTAGTTCTCCTGTTAGTGTTTGTAGTTCTTTTAATGATGTTGAGGGGAGTGTTCCTGTGCATAATAGTAAGGCTTTTCTCTGGATAGTGTCAGGTTTTTGTAGTACAGGTTGCTTAGCCGAGTTATATGCTTGGCAACCGTAATCCAGTTTTGATCTAAGTAGGGTTTTATATATCGTGAGGAGGGTTTCCTGGTTGGATCCCCAGTCAGTCCCTGTGATGTTCCTGAGGAAATTGAGATCTTTGTTACAATTCTGGGTGAGTTGTTCAATGTGCTGTCTCCATGTGAGGTGGTTGTCAAAGAACATTCCTAGGAATTTTAATACTGTTACGTATTTGATTAATTGATTTTGTATATAGAAGTTTGGATAGACTAGGTTGTTATTTCGTTTGGGGGTGAATATGATTGCCACAGTTTTTTCATGAGATATTTAGAAACCCCATTTGTCCGCCCATCTCCCTATGTTGTCTAGGCTCTGCTGGATTTCTTTAACTACTGTGTTATTGGCAGGGTTTCCATTCCTACATATGCCACTATCATCTGTAAATTGTGACAAGTTTATTTTTGCGGAGGCTGCATTGAGATCAAGGTCGTTCACCATTAGGTTAAATAGTAGGGGACTTATTACACTGCCTTGCGGTGTTCCATTTTCAAGTGAAAATTCTTCCGAATGGGTGTTGCCTATTCTTGTGGTAATTTTCCGGCCTGTGAGGAAATCGCCAATCCAGTTGAACAAGCGTCCAGTTATTCCAAATTGGTTTAATTTGGCCATTAGTCCATCGGTCCATACTAGGTCGAACGCTTTTTTCTAGGTCTAGAAAAACCGCTATGAGGTTGCGATCGGTTTTCCTATGTGCATTAATATCGAGTTTGATGTCTGTTTCCAATCTGAGAAGTTGGTCAGTGGTGGACCGTTTGTTCCGAAAGCCACATTGATTTATGGAGAGTAGGTTATTGGTTTCTAAGTGGTGTTTTAACCTATTTGCGATTATTGTCTCCATTATTTTGCAAATATTGTTTGTAAGGGAGATGGGTCGGTACGAATTTATGTTCTTGGGATCTGTACCTAGCTTGGGGATTGGTATTACTATAGCCTGTTTCCATTTGGTGGGTAGTTGGCCTTTATCCCATATCCTATTAAAGAGTAATTGGCTATTGTTATATTGACAGGTAGTTTTTTGTAGATAATGTAACCTAACTGATCCTTACCAGGGGATGTTTCGTTTTTGGATCGTAGGGCTATCTCCCATTCATGTACTGTGATGTCGCTATTTAGGTGAGATTCTTTTGTTCCTTGGTCTTGAAACATTTGAGGTAGGGTTTCCAACATTAGTTTTTTGTGTTCTTGAAAGTTTCTGGTGTGATTATTGTTGCTACTCATGTTCGAAAAATGCTTCGCTAGGGGGTCTGCCTTATCTTTATTTGTTATGGCATTTTTAATTTTTGGGGCTGAGGTAGATGCTTTCCCTTTTATGGCTTTTCTCTTGTCCCATATTTGTTTTGAGTTTGATTTTAGACTATTTTCTAAGGTATCTCTTCACAGCCTCCTATATTTTTCTCTGATTGCTGTTGTTTTTGTAGGGTTTAACGCCATTTTTCATCACAAGATAGGCTATACATGGCGGCCAGTATTAATGGTGGAGGAAGAACCCGGGAAAACCCCGGAAAGAACCACCGACCCACGAGAAGCTACTTCTCTGATTGCAAACTTGACTCCAAGGTCAAAGCGGAGAGTACGCATGTCACATAATAAAGTATCTTAACTTCATAATGATTACAGCAAAGTAAAATGAGAAAATATCAAGGGTTTTAGGAAATATATGCAAATGAAAAAAGCCAACAAAAACTTTTGGAACTGTTTATGACGCCCATTTCTTGCGTTCTTATATGTTCCTAACAAAAATAATTATAATGGCTCGAATTGTTGATTTGATTTCTTGTTTATGTTAGTTGGCATATCCCTGCATGAGTGGGTTGTTTTATAAAAATGACTACTTGCTTGAAATATCAACAGATTTACAACTTTACCCACACACAAGCACGCGCGCGTATACTTACACACGTACGTAAAACCCTTCCTTTAAGACCACTAGCATGACAAGTGATCACATTTTTTAGGTGGTTTAAATATCAGGGTTCTGCTCCACGCATTCAGCTTGTGTTTGTACAGGCATTTTTCTTATGTTTTTTGTTCGGTTGGTTTAGCGCCATTTCTCGGCGCAAGATAGGCTTTACATGGCAGCCAGTATAACTGGTGATGGAAGAAACCGGGACCCCTCCCCCCGTATGAACCACTGACCCAGGGGAACCTACTGGCAGCTTTTTCGCATTACCACACTGACCGAGCTCGAGACTCGAACCCAGATAAGCGCTTTGGACCATCCAGCAGGACCAACTAGACATCAACAGAAAGTGAAAACCCCATTTTATTATATGGCCATCCATGATTAAGGAAGAGTAGTGATATGTAGATTATCAGGATGGTTGACAACAAGATGTTAGGCATCAGATGGGCCACATTTTCATTTAGAATCAACTAAACGTATGATGTATTCTGATGAAAACCCTATGTCACTATAACTTTTCGGTCACGAAGAGTTGCAATTAACAAGAGTTTAAAGTGGGCAGCAATGGTGACGTACTGGAAGTCAGACCAGCATCATTCTCATTTAGCAACAACTAGACATCGTGAAGCTTCTCGCTGTTGTTTTTTGTTTTTTGGTTTATAGTGAAAAACCCATGACCATCCATTCAGTAGTGATAACAAGATTTTTAAGTTGGCTGATGTGACAGCCGTATTAGACATCAGATCGCCACCATTTTCATTTAACATCAACTAGACATCACGTCTTTTTGTGAAAACCCCATATCAAAATGACTTTTCATTCAGAAGTAGCAATACAAAGTGTTACAATATGGCTGTCATGATGACCATATTAGACGACATCTTGGCACCATTGTTATTAAGGACAACCTAGATATCATAATTAAGCTTCTGGTGAAAACCCCATGTCAATATGACTTTCCAGCCAGGACAAGCTGTGGTGGCCATATTTGATATCAGATTGGCACCAATTTCATTTAGAACCATTCTAGACATCATAACAAGTCTTCTGGTGAAAACCCCATCTCAATGTGTCTTTCCAGTCGGAAGTAGTGATATGATTTTCAATATGGCTGCTATGGTGGCCATACTGGATGTCAGGTCAGCACCTTTCCACGCAGGACCAAGGGATATATAAAGGTTTCATGGGAATCCTCCAAGTTGTTTAGGAGAAGTAACTATAATACACTTGTTCTAACGGATCAATGGACAACATATGAAAAACAATCCCATATCTCTTTTTTTCTCTGAAGCTAATTTAAAAAATTAACTTTGTATTGTGTACCAAGACAAAACACTAATTTTACCACTAAAAGCTTGCTGTGAAACAAGGATTGACTCTTTCTGTGGCCAACTTGCACAATTAGAGTCGGAAACAGGTTTTCACACTTCAAAATAATATCTAGATCAATCAGTTGGGCCGCTTGCTGAGATCAAAACAGTCAGGTTATGTTTGAGGCCTACGATGAACAGGGAATGACAAGAAGCTGAATGGATTTATTTTGGATATCAAAATACATAATCGAGTGCCAGTGCTCAAACATGTATATCATCATCAGTGACCAAGTTAATAATCAAATTCATTTCACTCATCAGTTGTGCTTACACAAAATATATCGACAGAGAATATCTTGTGTTTTGATTCATTAAAACTCTCAAATATTGGGTCAATATATTAGACAATGCTCATGTGTTCTTAGCTCAGTTCCAAAAGTTGAGTCAAGCCTAAGAGTTCATAGAGTAATTTTGAAATTATTTATAATATATTTATCCTACGTTTCTTTATATTTTCAGGCACCGAATTTGTGTAATTACCACACATCAGCTTGCCCTTAGCTGTTGAATTGTCATTATTATATAATTTTGTGTGAATAGTTATTCTGTAATCGCTATTCTCAAAGCAATTCTCTCAGGCAATGATATTTAAACGCCTATTTGAATACTCGCTCCTTTTTATATCATAGGCTTTCCTACTTCCCTTCTATCTTAAGAATTATTGTCTTTATTTTATATTCTCTCAAATATCTTTCTATCTTTTGCGAATGAGGTGATTCATTTGGCTATTGTTATTAACATGTTGAGCAAAACTTCGCTAGCCTTTACGGACAAGTCTTGTAAATATTGAAAAATCCTTGACCCAGTGGAATGTAATGAATTTGCTTATCCCACAGATTAACATTTTTCATTAGATTTAAAAAAAAAATAATATTAAGAACAATACCAATCACAGTCTCACACTATCACAAAAAGTAACAATTCTGCTGCAACTGTACTACTTTTCCTCACCCTCCTGCTAATAACTTGCTTCGATCCTCTTTATCGATAGTGATAAAGCCTGCCTCACTTTTGAATTAAACATATAACACCTTATACTGACAGGGTGACTAAAGTACAGAAAGTACCAATGAGACAGGAAATGTTTCCACATTGATTCATGTGCTACTACTTTATCTAAACACCTTCCTCATCAAACAAAAAGTTTAATTTGCACGTCAAAAGCAGCCATTGTTACTATGCTCCAGTGACTGCTATAAAGCAGGGAGAAACCATTACCTGGTTAGGAACATCTGGCAGCAGAAAGGTGACAGTTATATAAAAGCCTTTCATGCATTAAATTTATTGGGTGAAATTAGTAAAGCTGTTGCAAGCAAGTGACTGCTATATAAAGGTGACTGTTGAAACACGTCAGACGGTACGTGTTTATGTCCATCTTTAATCTTCTAACTATATCTGCATTTAACCCTTCTTTTTTTTCCACCTACATATCTACATGTACTATTTAAATAATATTCTTTGTGACAACTTTAATTATTGGCATATGATTTTATGATGCAAAAGAGATCTGACAATTACATAAAATAGGGCATCTTCACTAGCCAAGTGTAGCTGATCCACTACATCAATCCATGGCATTTATAGCTAGCAAAATAATATCTACAGCATCACTATCTGATTGGATGCTCTGAAAGAACTTGAGCCAATCATATTTCCAGTTGCATTTACCTAAGGAAATAGGAATAATCAAAGTGGCCCTCCATGAAAATTTCTCCAATTTCAACATTTAACACAAAACTTAATTTTGATTCCATGAATGTGGATATCATGGAAAAATCAAGCCACATATCTGAACACCTAAATGGTCACATAATGAGCTCTCTCGTTAGCCAGATGATATTGTTTGTATGGGCAGTAAGTCTATTGGCAAGAAAATATTCATTCACAATGCTGTTTCAACTAGCTACCTATGCCTGAGGTCAGTGAAGTGGATCAACAACCCTTGCCTAGTGAAGATGGAGAAAGGGACCTAAGCACCAAAACATCTCTGTAAGAAACATGATTTATTATCATTTTAACAGAAATTTCTATCAGGAAAACAAAAACTGTTACCAATGGCAAGGTGAAATGATCCATGTTTCATTCACTCATAAATTTAATGGATTCTGAACACAAGAATTCATCAAAGAAAGAAATATACCATGAATACTACTAAATCCTTGAAAATTAAAAGAAAGAAAACATACTTGTGACAAATACAAAGCAGCCTATGATACTGGTATTATAAGCCAGTTGTATAGACATTATCCACAAGGTAGTGTCATGCCAAAATAGGTAAAATGGAAAGTATGCATGTACATTTGAATATATTCTCCTAGTACAGTATATACATTCTTACAGTCTAGCTGGCCATATCTTAATGTGTATATCTTTAAATAAATGTATAATGGAGTCTTATTTACACATTCATATGAAGTCTATGATCATCACATTTTCAACACTGAGTATATCAAAATTTTCTGTGAAATATAACTAAAATGGAACATACACATATCAAGTAATATACCATTTAAGAGTAATTTGCAAAATTAGTCTTTACAATATGCTGAACAGTGTATATTAGATATGGATTCAGGATTTGTTGTACATGGTTTGACTTGAAGACAGGAGTAGTTGATTTTACTTGAAATGACTCACTATCTCCACTTTAATTTTCTTAAGTGTACTACTTTACAAAAAAGGAGGTTTCACTAAACTTCCCAAAACCCTAAACTAGCTCACATTTCTACCCTTGCTAATAGGTTTTGTTGTGGGTTCATGGCTAACTGTTATCTACCATTAGCCATACTGGAAGATATGTCAAATCTTACAAAATTACAAACCCAGTATTAATCAATCCAATATACAAGAGAACAGATTCAATTTTTAAAAAAATAATATAATTATGCAAGAAGCAAATAATAATGTGTTACACGTATATTGCAGTTTGGTCTCAAATATTCCTCTCTTCAGAATTTCAATAATCTATTGTAAAATTGATGAAAATTTGATTCACTTGTAACTCAGCTTGCTTAAAGTAAAAAAAAACATCAACTACACAGACTACTGTGGCTTGTGATTCATAAGGGACCTGAAGAACACCACATGTTGCCTTTAATGGCCAGAGCCTAGCATCCTTCTAGTGAGATACCGATCTAATATATTTTGTCTATAGTACAAGTCACATGGGTCATGTAGGCATTCAACACCAACTATTTCAGTAATGGATGTCATTTTTTTGAATTTGATTCTACATACCTTTAAGTGGCAAGTATTCACTTCATTTGGATTCATACACCCAATTCCTTTGGAAGATCATTATTTAGATGCTATGAGAGGTGCATATGGCAAAATCAATGATAAAGCACAAAGACATTTTTGGGCAAAATGAACCTAAAGGTGTGATCAAGTGCAATCTGGATTGAATGTCACACGCGATAATGTCACAATTAAAGTTACGCATATTGATAAAGAAATTTGTACTAACCTTGACTGTGGCTATTCCACTCACCACACTCTTGTTTTGACCCTAGTTTAGTACAAGGCCACAACTACAAAAGTCCACAGTGATAATTTTCATCTTGAAGTTTCTTGGTGACAGTTAAAGTAAACAGCAATCAAAAATCATGACTGAATAGACTTTGGTTAAAGAAAATTAGTGTTACATTTTTAAAACAGTTTATATTTAATTTAAAATGAGTAAATGTGCATACATGACCCATGTGACTTGTACTATAATACAAAGTAAGCTATGTGCTTGCACAAATACTTTAATACCAAGTGGATGACATCAAAGCCAAGAGAAACACCATCTTGCATTCAGGTCTAAAAATGGCAGGTCAAGAAATATACACTTACATGGGTTCCATGGAATGCATCAATACCCCTGTGTACTGAGCTTGGTTGATATACTCTCAAAGTATTTAACATGCATAAAATGTTTACACCAAATCTTAAAAACATTGATGATGCTGATCATTACAAGTCTTGCCACTTGCCAAATCAGGTGAGAAAATAATATACAAAGATACAATGAGGCTATATTTACATTGTTTTTTAAACAAACAAAAAACAAAAACACTCACTAAATAACTAGTTGCATACTTCATAGCTTATGCCCACAAAGAGGAAGAATTCAAACTCCATTAATATTAACACTTTTATTTTCTTCCTTTTCACTTGCATTAATGAGGTATCCTTATTAAGGGATCAGTCTTTAAATAAAGCCTGTCCCATTGCTATAAATTACTTTTCTGAAACTCAGGGAAAATTTTTAATGTTATGCTGAACAATATCTTTCTGCAAAAGAAAACATAAAAAGGAAAACACGTTTCTATTAAAAATAACCGTATCATAATAAATGTCTTAATTTTTTACAACAGTGTTCCAGTTATATCTGCACTTAATGAAAAACTCCTCAGAAGTTCACACTAAACATTGATAAAAAAGCTAAATTCTCTTGTACTCTATGTTCTATGAATCACAGACCCTGAGCAACGATGACCAAAATCAATGGTCAATGAATAGTTCACAATGAAGATAAATATTTCCACTACAAACTGTAAATCAGAAGAATAACACAAAAGGGTTAACATTAGATACAAGATGTAGAAACACAATTCTTCAGTTCACATCTGCTCTGCAAACATGTTCTCTATGATTACAAACTTCATCGACCCAATGGCAGACCCGGCTCTGTACAGTTTGCAATTGGCCTTGAGTTGAGATGAATGGTACAAGGTAACTTTTAACAATACTTTATCTTGTTTAGCACCAATAACTGCATGTGCAGGTGAGACAGGAATCCTAGCGCTCCAAAAGTAGAATATTTATAAACACATTTGAATTGTACCAATGTTTTAATTAAATCTAGTGGCTATTATTTTAAGTTAATATATGCTTGCGTACAAGTCAGACACAACTTCAAACATTCATGTACAAGTCAGACACAACTTCAAACATTCATGTACAAGTCAGACTCAACTTCATTCATGTACAAGTCAGACAACTTCAAACATTCATGTACAAGTCAGACACAACTTCAAACATTCATGTACAAGTCAGACATAACTTAAACATTCGTGTACAAGTCAGACATAACTTAAACATTCGTGTACAAGTCAGACACTTCAAACATTCATGTACAAGTCAGACACAATTTCAAATAAGCATGTACAAGTCAGATAACTTCAAATAAGCATGTACAAGTCAGATACAACTTCAAATAAGCATGTACAAGTGAGACACAACTTCAAACATTCATGTACAAGTCAGACATATTTCGAAAAACAGAGACTGAAAAACATAAAATGCCAGCAGATATGTGTCTATGTCACTTTTTCGAGTGATCATTCATAAAAACTGCATAGAACAATCTGTCCATGCATAAAGTGACTGCAGATCTGGATTGATGATGTTTATGGTTGGTTTTGACTTTTATGTGAATATATGTCACATAAACATATAATCTGTAACAGAATCTAGATGCTGATGATGACAGTTACAAAAAAGGAAATCCCCTTCTGCCAGTTTTAATTCGCAATGGAAGCAGTTTTTATATGAGTAGCAGTCCTTATTTTACATTTCAACAAATGTTTTTGTTATAAATAACTTCAAATCAATAACGAAAAAACCTCGCATTTGTTGACTGTATATACTCACCTATAAGTCAAGACCAACTGCAAACTGCACAGACCTAGATCTACTGTTGCATAATGCACCAGCAGAACTGTGTCTGTGCAGTTTTTAGGAGTAGTCAGTAGAACAAACACAGACCCTGATCTGTTGGCGCATTATGCTAGGGCAGATCAGGATCTTTGTTGCTTGCAGTTTGCCTCGACTTATAATCAAGTATACTTGGTATATTTATTGCTGGCACTGCAGCAGGGAGGATTCATTAAGACTGCTATATGCATTAGAACTGACTGTAACAACAGAGGCATTACTAATGAATACTGAAACTGCATGTATGACATTGCATAACCCTGAGACATGCATTGAAAAATGAAATAATCAGTGAAAACATCTCATTGCTCAACTGCAAAAAAAACCACTAAGTAAGCGGTTAATTACTGCAGTTGATCTAGAAGTCAAGAACTTATATGATCAGACACGCCTTTGTTATTATTAATCTATGTCAAAAACTTTTATTATGCTCAGAGGAAACTGATTGTGAAATTTGCATACTGGCTCAATTTTAAGGAGGATTCGTTAATCACTACAAAACATGTTAGAGGCAGATTCGATTGAAAATGCTCAGTTGATGTATATATGTGCTACATAAAAGGATTAAACTTCCAGCACCTTTTCTACTCTTATTTCTCTTTGAGAGAAATTCTTACTACTATCACCCTCAACACAAAACAGCGGTCTTTTGAAGAGACTAATGATCCACTGGAGGAAAAGAATTTCTAGGAATTCAAGACAAGACCATTTCTTCCTTATAACTGTCTAATGATGAACCATCTCTTATAATCTTCAGTTATAAGATTTTCAAATTAGCTACTGTGGTACACTTACTGGATTTCAGCTTGGCACCATTTTCACTTAGGAAACACTAGATATCATTAGAAGTCTCTGGTGATGACCCAATGTCATAATGATCATAGGGAAGAGTGATGACAAGATTTTCAAGACAGTCTTCGTGGCAGTCATATTGGTTCTATTTTCATTTAGGATCAAATAGGTATCATAATAAATCTATTGGTGCAAACCCCATGCTGATATAGCCATCCATTTGGGAAGGAGTACAGATAACAATATTTTCAAGATATGACTTTCCAAAGGAGTAGAATTAACAAGATTTTCAAGACAGCTGCTGTGTTAGCCACACTGGACATCAGAACGGCACCTTTTTCATTTAGTACTAAGTACACATCAAAAAAGTGTGTGTGATTTGGATTTTTAACGTAGCTTTAACAATTTTTCAGTCATATCGCTACGATGTCTGCAGTGTAGCAGTTTATAGTGATGTCTAGCACTGGGGCATCATGTTGCAGACATGTAGCATGATGTCCCACATTATCCTGACACCAGGTCGACCAGTCCTAACACTAACCTCTTAATGCTGAGCGCCAAGCGAGGCAGCTGTTAGTATCATTTTTGTAAGTCTTTGGTATAACTCGGTTGGGGATCGAACCCACGACCTCCCGCATTCGAGACGGACACTCTAACCACTAGGCTACCGGAGTGGTCCAAATCAAAAGAAGTTCTTTAGCTAAAACATCATGTTCATCAGACCATCCGGTCAGATGGAGTATCAATAACAAGATTTTCAAGATGGCCACAGTGTGGCAGCCATATTTGATTTCACATTGTCACAATGTTCATTTAAGACTAAACAGACATCATAGGAAGTCTTTTGGTGTCAATCCGATGTCAATATAACTTTGTTCCAGATGAATTATGATAAGGTTTTCAAGATGGTTGGTGTGATGCCCATACTGGACTTCAGATTGGCACCATTTTTATATAGAACTAATTAGACATAAGAAGTCCTTTAGCGAAAACTCCAAGTTGTTATGACCATCCAATCAGAAGGAGTAGTGATAAAAAGATATTCACAATAGTGGCCATATTGGACATTAGAGTAGCACATTATCATTTAGGACCAATCAGACATAATCACAAGTCTTTCAGTGCAAACACTATACTGATATGACCTTTCGTTCAGGAGTAGTAACAATAAAAAGATTTTCAAGATGGCTACAGTAGTGGGCATACTGCATGTCAGATAGCAACATCTCCAGCGAAACATCAAAAGAAGTCTTTTAGAGAAAGGTCCTTGCTGATACGCTATCCGTTAAGCAGGAGTAGTGATAAGATTTTCAAAATGGATGTGCAAGCAGCACCATATTCACCAAGGACAAATGAAAGCATGCCATGAAAGTGTATGCAAAGTTTCATAGCAATCCTCCAGGTAGTTTAGGAGGAGTAGTGCTAATAAACTTGTGCTTTCGGCCAAACAGACGTTGGATGACAGATGATGGTGATGGGCAATAGACCATCCCCAATGATCTTCAGGTATATGATCAGTAGAGACATATAAAAAAATGTCTGCACATTGGTACCCTCTGATACTTGGTAATAACGGTAATAAGATATGCATCAGTACTACTTTGGTAGAAAGATTTTAATATACAAACAGAATCTGCAAAAAATAGCCACTTATGCAATATTCAGAATTTCTTTTGCAACATGAGTCAACAACTTGGTCAATGTAGTTTAGTAAAATTCACAGTACATAACCTCAAGGTTCAACCCAAGAAACTTGCCCCATAAAAGAATTCCATTATGAAAATATAGTTTTTCCGTTGAGATATCCATTAACAAAACTGTAAAGTGCTCAAGAATAAAGAATACTGCACATCCAATGACGTCATATAGAAATATTAGCTCCACCATAACATCAAGCATATGAATAGGAATTTCGCAGAACACAGCGTCCAACCTGAAGCTCATGCCATTATGTATTGAAAACTGTTTAAATCAGAGCTAACTGCAAGCAACACTGATCTAGATCCTCCAATGCATAATGTCTCAGCAGGCCTATGTTGTTCTTCTAATCTTTACTCCAAACAGCACAGATACAAATTTGCCAGAACGTTATCCATTGACAGATCAGAGTATTATGTTTGATCCAGCTCATGTACAAGTAAATACAGTAAGTCTTTTGTATCAGATTTGCACACAACTTGAACACAGAAATCTGAACACTGATATTGGTGTTGCTACAATAGAACTGACGTGTTTCTCACCTCAACATACATCAGGTGAGACTGAAATTATATTTTTTTTAAATATCATCTATGTCATGATTCAAGTGAAATAACTTCTTTTGTCTCACCTGTACCTATTTCTTCAACTATCACATATTCAGATTTTTTTTCCATAAAAGTCTCTCCATTGTTCACATTCAGACTTTCTGGTTGTAAATCTTCCTGAGAAACTGGAAAATCTGTTTCACAAGGTAAATCCCCAGTAGAACTTCTCACCTCATCATCACTGTCCCGAGATTCAAAATTCATACCGGAAAGTGCAGAATTTTGCGTTTGAGATTTTGTCGGTTCCTGCAGCAATGTCATTCTCTGGAGTCGTGCATCATCCCAATAACCAGAAGCCAGAACGAACATTTTTGATGTCTGTGTTGTGCATCTTTCTGTGTCACCTACAGTGGTATGGTCTTCACCACTTGTATGAGACAAGTTCACCTTAGGTGGACCAATGTCTAATAAATTAATGTTAACTGAACTGGAATTTAGTTCCGGATTGTCTATGTAAATTTCTGGGACAGAAGTCTTTTTAAGTTGTTGAGGTTTTATAACTTTATTTTTCTGCCCTAATTTGACTTCACTGAGAGATTTGGCATTTCTCTGTGAACTTGATGTTTTACCAGAAAGGTCAACATGTGTCTGCACACTGGCCAGTGAGCCCAAATTTAAAAAAGTTCCCTTGGAGGTGACTGGCTGGATATAATTTGAGGACGGAATCACAATGACCTCAGGTTTTAGAGGTGATGTGAACTGAGTGCTGGCCACTGAACACTTTTCCACACTTTTTAAAAAATTTTTCAGGATAAGAGCTGGTACACCATTTCTTGTGAAGGAGTCTGGAATAAAAATGTTGCTAACTATAATTAGACACACTAAAATGATTCAAGAAGTTACACATTATCTACTGGCAATGATAAAAATACAGTGGAACATGTCTTATGTATATTTGATTTAATTATATCTTATCTAATATATATTTATTTCAGTTTAATTGTTTGTTTGTCAGTTTTAATTTTTTTAAAATTATTTTTCATTATATGCTATTGTAATGTAAATTTATTCACTGGAGATACCTTTTTCCAGAAAACAGTTACTGTTTTAGTAAACACCAGGTGCTGACCTAGATCCTGACCTTGATTCAAAATTAGTAGCAACCATGTAAATGAGTTTTTTTTTTACATTTTAAAATGATTGGTTGTTGTCAAGGTCATGATGGGACTACGTGTTTAAGATGTAAAAAAATTTTTAAAATGTATTTTTTAGAGTAAAATGATTGGTTTACATCAGGGCCACACTGGGTGTACATGATCTTTGACAAGTACATAATTTGACAAAGTTCTGGAACATGGTCACGTGACCCCCTTTTTGCATTTTAGAATAGGATATAACCTTTGTTTTGGAGAGATATTCTCAGTGTTAGTTGGGCAGTTACACTGGAAGCTGTGTGCTGGGCTGTTTGGAGTTATTTCAAATTACTTGGATTCAAAAGGATTAATTCTTTTTTTCCCCCTGGAAAATATGTGCTCATATATGAAATTCCTGAACAAAGACAGTTCTTATAAAAATTTATTCAGATTTCCAAAACTGGAGTGACATTTCTTGTTTCTACAAGGAACTGTAGACTTCAACACTACAGATTATGGCATATGTCGTCTTCCATCTTGGATTCTTCATCCGGACTCAAATTTGAAATCATTAGAACATTTTGTTATTAGGAATTCTAAAATTTTATTCATGGATTATTCTTGGATTATTTTTGGATTTGATTCTATAAAACTGTAAGTTCATATGTTTTCATTTTTACAGAATTTTTCCATGGAAATAAATTATTATTGTATTTTTCAAAACTTGTTGTTTTCCCTTTCTTGTGTTACTGTTTATTTGAGCCTAAACAAGTAACATAAGACATGTTCCTACCAAATTCTAGTAAATTCTGTTCGACATTAAAAACAAATTATCTTAAAAATACATAAATACATAAATAAATAAATAAATAAATAAATAAATAAATATTGTTTTTACAGTGGACACTTAATCAGCACATCATCAAATCATTAGGATTAACCATCTCTCTCTTTCGTGTACAGGCAACTCTTTGCTTGAGACAAACAAATTATCAAGAACAAACCCCTGCCCTCTCCCAAAGAAGAAATCCAATAAATCGGCATAAGACCACAATTATTTTACAACCAGAGGTGGGGGAATAAAAAATAATAGTACAAAATATTCGAAGATGAACCCATGGTCAAGTAAATAGATTCTATCTACTTCTATCTACTTAGAGCTGAAAATAAATTATTTACTTTTATTTTGACATCCTGCATTTCATTTCCTACTCACAAAACTGCATATTAAAATCTGCTGCAAGTGTTAAGTGTATTTTATTTATATTGTGTACTGCATAACTGTTGTCCATGACTGAGGGTTGTGAAAATGGAGTTACTGCCTACCTGACTTCTGTCATGAAAAAGGAGTTGTTGCCTACCTGTCTTCTGTCATGTTTTTAAGATATTTACTAAAGTTCAAGGCCTAACCTTGCTAACACATTTAGAATGTTCTGGGAGTGAACTTATTTTTTAATTTGATTTTAATTTTCCATAAGAAATGACATGCATCAAGGGAATTCCAAAATGGCCTATTGCATTGTAGGTCAAGTGGATATTTGTCTATCAGCTGATTTGGTAATACAAATTCATTCTTGATTTATGATAGTCTTTGGAATCATTTACAGTGGTGTTCAGATATAAATCAAGAAGAAATAAAATTATTCATTGCAATTACAAAGTGCTCATAGACTTTTTGGACTAAAACTCTACTTAGGGATTATTGAGAATTCATCCAAATATATTGCAGGCCATATCACTGTGTGTGGTAAATCGGAACATTCAAGACTTGGAATTCATTTGGAATATTTTATAGTTCTGAACTTGTGAAAGGACATTTAGGATCATTTGGGATTTAATTCACAAAACTGTTCCTCTTAAATTTGTACTTTTGTGTGTGTGTACGTTTTGGATTTTTAACGAACTTTAACACTTTGTCAGTCATATTGCTATGATGTCTGCACTGTGACAGTTTATAGTGATTTCTAGCACGGGGGCATCATGCCACAGACATGTAGCATGATGTACCCCCCTGACACATTATTCTGACACTAGGTCCACCAGTCCTAACACTAACCTTTTGATGCTAAGCGCCAAGCGAGGTAGCTGCTAGTACCATTTTTATAAGTCTTTGGTATGACTTGGTCGGGGTGGGAACCCGCAACCTCCCACATCCGAGGGAGACACTCTAACCACAAATTTTACTTTGTAAATTAGAGAAATAAATTATGTATTTAAGACCTAGAGTCGTAACAACAAAGCTATGTTATTAGGTGCAGACCAGAGCATTTCCTTGTTTAGCAGCAAGAGAAAAAAATGAGACACTTGTTCTTCATGGTAATCTAATGCAGACATTTTTATTTTTTTAATATACAAATATTAAGTCCTATGGGAAATTAATTAGTGGTCCAATCCCCATCTCAAGGAAAAACTATGAAGATCAATCTTAGTTTGCTGACTATCAACTTGTTCACTGGAACACAACTAAAAACACTAACTGTGTTTATAGGTTTAATGAGATGCAAACATTGCATGCAAAGACATTTGACGTGTCCTCAAGATCAATCAGTCTGGTTTTCAAAACTCCTTCACAAAGTGGTCAGATCTGTATGATTTCTACTCGGAAGCAATTTCAAGATGACCACAAGGATGAGGTTGAGAAAATATTTATAATTAGCTATATATTGCTACAAAGTTTAAGTGAAAACCCCAAGTTTTAAAGCTTTTCAGGATGACTGTCAAGATAGCTTATTATGGAAGTCAGACTGGCATTAATACATTGCAAGAAAGAAGCACTCTGGGGATATTTTCTTTCTGATTGTAGGCATAGTTATTGGTTCATGAAAATGAGATTTTACGAGATTTCAAATTTTGGGAAGTCACACTGGCATAAGTTTCATTTAGGATCAACTAGTGAAATGTTTTAATGACAAACAAATGTCAATATGTTCATCCCTTCAAGAGGAATAGTGATAACAAGATGGCTGCCACCAATTTTATTAGGGATCAACAATACATCACATTAAGTCCTTAACTGGAAACACTGTTTCTGTATGACCATCTCTCTTTTAGAAGTAGCTATGACAAAACTTTCAAGATGGTTATAACTGGATCCATATTGGAGAGCTGATCAGATTTATTTTCATTTAAGACCAACTACATATAATAGCAAGTATTTCAGTGAAAAGCCCCATGTCGATATGAACATCCATTCATGGACTTGCAGTAAGTTAGATAGCACCATTTTCATTTAGGACCAACTAGGTACCATCTTTTGGTGAAAACTCTTGTCAATATGACTATCCATTCAACAGAAGTAACAAACCAAGATTTTAAGAATGGCAAATGTAGCAACGGTATTGGAAGTCAAATAGGTACGATTTTCATTTAAAACCAAGTAGACAGTATCTCTTAGTGTAAACCCATGTCAACAAACAGATTCAATCAGGAAGTGGAGTAGTAACAACATTTTAAAGATGACCTTGATGTGGGCGATATTGAAGATAGACTGGCACCATTATTATTTTAGGCCCAACCAGACAGCATAAAATCTTTAGTTAAAACCTTGCTGATGACCATCATTCAGTCCAAGAGGGACCATTTTCATTTAAGACCAATCAGACCTTGAAATGAATTTAGGTGTGAAGTTTCTTGGCAATCTTCTGAGTAGTTAAAGGAGGTATGAATTTATTGCTACCTGACAGAAAACATACCATCAGATAAGCTCTTCTGGTCTATAACCAGTGGAGCTGAAAAAATGGTCACCCATCCTGGATCAGTGTTTTTTTTGTTGCTCTCCAGTTTCCTCCACCTCAATATCCAACCTCCTCCTACCAATATTTGAGTTGTACAGAGTACTGCAAATAATGGATCTCTCAAGAGTTGGATGTATTAGTTAAAATAAATTGAATGTTTCACATTTTAAAAATACAGTGGAAGTAGATTATGTGTCATTATTCAGATCAGCGTTAATGTACCTGTGATGGCTTTTAGCTGTTCCTTGAGACTGGCATGCTTTGCTTTTTCTGTTTCATAAGATGTCTCCATCAGTTCAGCCCTTTTCTCCTGCTCCTTGATAGTGTGCAAGGCCTGTTTGATAAATGACAGGTAGAAAGATATTATATTTGTCTGATGGCATGACAATAATTAAGTGCAAGCTCATCCCAAACTTTTTAAAACTGCCTTTGCAAATAAATGGGGAATATGGCATTTGCTGTGTTCTGTCTTCAGGTTATTACAAGTTTCAGACAGTCACTGCACAATACTGGATGCATGCAATATTGTTTTCAAATGCTTTACAAATTATTTTTTTTTAAATGCTCTTAACCCACTACATACTTAACATCTGTTTTCACTACAAACCTTGTCAAGGTCTTCTACTATATCAATCTCACTTTCTAATTTTTTACAAGTTAGTGGATCAGTCACAAGATTTTATCATTTGAGAAATATGGCATTTTTAAGAACTAATGTTTTATTCTTTCATTATAATACTTTAGTTATCTTTAGGGTGTGGTCAGTATATCTGGTTGAGATATAACCTGGGAAAGACCACAGAAGAACCACATACCCAATGGAAGCTTTCTCACACACCGACTGTTAGCAGAGCCCTCTACTCAAACCCACGCAAAATGGTAAGCACCTTAAACCACATGGCCACCAGGGTATCCAGTTACCATTTGGAGAAACGAATGACTACAAATATGTGTATGTGTGTGTATGTGATTCTGATTTTTAGCACAGCTTTAACAATTTTTTAGTCATATTGCTATGATGTCTGCAGAGTGGCAGTTTATAGTGATGTCTAGCAATGAGGCATTATGTTGCAGACATGTAGCATGATGTCCCACCCAGTCACATTATCCTGACACCAGGCCGAACAATCCTAACACTAATCTCTTAATGCTGAGTGCCTAGCATGGCAGCTGTTGGTACCATTTTTACAAGTCTTTGGTATGACTCGGCTGGGGTTCAAACCCTACAAATATGTAAACACTAAATAAAAGGATTATTTCAAACGCAATCTGAATCCTTGAGATCCGAGTCTGTGTGACACAAGTTTAAATCTGACATAAGGGCAAAGTTTCCTTAAGTCATTCTTCATATTATATCAGTCCAGTTTCTCATGGTCACATGACAATTAAAAAGCATGTGTATTCATGTGTACACTTTGTAGCTAAATATGGTGCTACATTTCATATTAAGCTAACAAGTTTTGTTTGTTTGCTGGGTACAAAAATAGCAGTTCACAAAATGTGCACACAAACCAAACAAGGGAGATAACTACCACAAGGTTTAATCATTTACATATATTTGAGCTGCCTCTCTTAATATATATACTGTTGAATGAAAGACTACTGGCCTCATGCAATGTTACTTTTTAGTAGGTCTACACAGTCTGTTACTATTATTAGTACTATAAACTATATACTGTAAGAAAAAACAGATATCATGCGATAGCAGTGTTTCAAACAGATTTTTTTAAAGTGTCACCATAATGGGTCAACCACATAATACAATGGAATATCTTGAACAGTTTATTTTACATGTTATTTGTATAAAAACCATGGTAAATAGCCAATACAATTCTCCTCTCTAAAACCTCTGACCATACTCTAACAAAACAGAAGTCAAAGTCTGCAATGTTATGTCTTTCAAATATTATAGACAACAGTCTTTGCAAAGTTTCATTTTCAAGTGATTTCTTGAGGGTTCCTCATTTTTATGCATTTGTAGAATCCGATTCTTTGACACAAGTTTAACTTCCTGTTTGACTTCAATCTGTTTTTGTGGGTTAACCAGCTTGTTCACTGGAGTCATCATGTACATGGTAATTGTTACTGCTTTCATGATACTGAGGTCAAGAAATAAGTTACCTTCTACCTCTCAGCAAAACTTTGGCAAGTTAATAAATAATAAAAAGCTCCACATATGTAACTGGAAGCACCCTGTTATGAGATTTACTGAGACTAATTTTTTCTTTTCTTGAATTTACTGCACATTGTTCCAATGAGACTACTGCAAGCCGGTTCAAGATTATCCTATTCTTAACCTTTCAAACAAGAAATATTGGATGTACCACACATACAACTATTTCCTGGCAATCCTGAGCTTTAAACCTACTCCTTTGTTAGGTTTGGTGTATATTCTATGCTGAAACACTGCCAAAGACAATGAGGAATCAAAACCCTTCCAAGTGCCCTTCCACCCTTCCTGTTCATGCTCTTACCTGTGACAGCACTAACTGTTTTGGCACGCCACAAGGATACAAGCTCTTGTCTTGTATTAGAATGTCTCGCAATTCTGAGAAACATGTTGTCATCTCTGAGCGTCTACTCTTCTCTCTATGTCGGTGAATCTGTCTGTCCTTTTCCTCACGTTTATACTGATGGTCCGACTTGACCAGTACAACTTCCTGTCAAAAAAAGAAAATATTCCCTTAACTCATTCGGCCCTGGAGGTTTTTGTTGTTTTCGCCTGAAATGCGAGTAGGAAAGACATTTTGGGGGCTATTTCTGAATACATCGTAATACATCAAGAGATTTTCCATTTGACTAATGCCTAGTTGTATCAGAAATATTGTTTTCCATTGGTTATTTTGCTTGCGCATGAGCAGAAAGGCAAAAGTTGGAGCTATTATTTTTTTTTTTTGCTTAATGGACCCATCATTTTTGTATGGAGCCCAATCTTTATTCCAAATGCCCACTGCATCCTAATTTTTGCAATGGTTCACCCGTGTGCAGTTCAGACGAGTCTGCCTTAGATCTGAGGCCAAAAAGTCTGAAATCCGGACATAAAATTGGATTTAGACCACGAGTAAATTTTGGGTGAAAAAAAAAACGGGTCCAAAAAATTAGGCTTTTCCCTCTGTATTTTGTAATGCAACTACAGCATTCAAATTATTTGGTATCATTGTAGAACTATATCTGTCTGCTTTTTTTGCAAGACCAACCACTTTGGTGTATCTTAAATGACCTTGATGTTATAGACCTCGGAAGTAGGGTACAGCCTTGTCACGCCTACAGGCGGGATTGGGGCTGAATGAGTTAAAGAAAAAGCAAAAATTTTCCAGAGATTAAAGACCAATGTTAACAAGAAGTCTTCAGCAAAATAGCATTGCCACAAGGTTCTGCTCACATATCATGACCCCTCAAGTACCCCTCCCTACTCCCACCAAGTTCTGCAACACATCTAAAACTGCTGAGCGTAATTAAAGACCATCTATAATCATATATAAAGTTTCAAGTCTGTACCTAAGATGGTTTAGGAAAAGTTGCTTGATACTTTACTTTGGTTGTTTTTACATTATATATTAATAAATTTGAAACTATATCATCTTGTTCATTTTTTCTAAATATATTCGTACTCCTTGACAGTAATCTTTGGAAAAAACAAAAGAAAAATCCACAAAATACATTAAGCATCTTAGAGCTTATGTGTAGTTTGGTTAAAAAAGTTGAAAATTTCTCTGTCATTCAAATTTGTGTTCTATCAAGAATTATTAATATAGATAAGATTCCATGATGAAAAGGGATGGGCTGATTTTTATTAGCTTTTAGCTATTTAGCTGGGGGGAGGGGAAACAAACTAATTTTAATAATATAAACCTGCCTGTTGCTGTCAAATAGCTTACCTTTCTGGGATGGTATTTACTCTTATCCGCATAAGAAAAATTCCATCTTCCCATTTGATGGAAAGTTCTTGAAAGTATGTCACCCAAGTCATAGGTCAGTACACAGTAGCCATCATCCTTTCCATGGACACAGACTACTTGTGGGACATCAGAGTGGGGTAGGAGAAGAGAATCTGGCAATAGTGACTGGCAAATATTACATCATTAAAATTAGTGTACATCCCACTACATTTTAATATCAGTAATACAACACATGTCACCAATGTGCAGATGAATTTGATACTGCAATAAGAGACTGATGCCCTTAAAACAAGGTATAAACAATGATCCCTGTTCATGCCATTTTTTGTGTAGGAATCTCCAATACTGCTTGGGTTACTTTTTTTGCCACAACTATGGGCCGTAAAGATAATAATGTGTGACTGCCAAAATGAGAATTTCATAACATCCACTAGTGATGAATGAATTTAATAAGTTAATGTGGTAACAGTGGCTCAAACCTCCTGAATGAATGGTCCATCTCAGTATGGGGCTGATAAGCCTTTTTTGATTGTTGGAACAATCCAACTAGAAATAGTGGATGCCAAAATATCAGCAGAGCCCACTAAGGAAAGGAGCAGATGTTTCCTACCCTTCCTTCTCCCTCCAGAAGTGACTAAACAGATTCGTAAAGCCCTAACTGGACATATGAATTTATGTGATCATCTGCAGTAGTATAGATACAGCTTAGGCTGGGGACTTTAGTTGGTACCAAAGCAAGCCGGATTTCTTGCTAAAATATCTGGTTAGCAAAGGAAAGAAAACAACTCCCAATTGCCACTGAACCAAAAACATCTTCTAAAGACAGGACAAGAAGCGCACTCACTGTCTCACAGATGCCAAAGAAAGCAAGAAAACAGTCTTATGAGTAAGGTTCTCATAAGAAGCTTTACCCAAGGTCAAAAAGATTGCTAAACCAAAATCACTGAGCCCATACAGGTGATATGAAAATAAGCTGATCACTTAGGATTTTCAAGAATGATTAGAAGGTGTACATGAACAGGCGATTCCATTTCAGGCTAAAAACATTCTCTGCCCAGGCCTCAGTTCCTGCACTGGAGAAATGTAAAAGTGGAGGCTGTTGTTTAGTCTTGTTGCAATCAATTGGAACTAGGGTCATTCCACTCTGCTACAGACCGGTGCAAAGACAACTATATGAGGACTAACTCGTTTCTCCTGGGCAGAAAGATTGCCAAAATATTATACTTGCTGGGTAATCCTTTCCGAGGTTGCCTAGTGAAGGAGGTTTCAAGCTGTCCTCCAAATCTGAAGGCTTGGGACACAAATCCTGGAGTCGAAGATGGTAAACAAAGATTACTACCATATCAAACCACTTACCTCTTTTCCTCATTTGCTGGGGAGCCCAGGTGGCAGATTGGTCTAAGGTGTTTGTCTCTACAGATCATTCTTACCTCAGGCTGCAGGAGTTCGAGTCTTTGCTTGACCAATATGTGAGAAAGTTGGGGGAACCTTGTCCAGGAACTCTTCACACTATGAAGGGACTGACTCTAGTGGTAGACCTGGCAGGAGAATTAGAACACTACTTGTTGCCAGCCTCTTTGTCTCCATTTTATGTTAAATCACGATCCACAACATCCATCCTGCTTTGAGGTCAAGGCCCCATGTCCATGGCAGCATAAATGGGAAGGACAATTCACCTCCCTGAAATGGATGTCTCCATAACCTGTAGGAATTAAATAGGGTATATAGAGAAGAGAGGGATGCTGATCTGATCCCATTTCAAGTCTGGCAAATATATATGGAGTCCTAGTCACCAATGATTTTCTTTGGTAGTCTGGTGGGGTGGGTGTGTATGTGTGTTTTGACCCAATCCCTGTCCTCATACCAAAACGGCTTTTAATGTCTGGTGCCCAGTGAAGGTTGAATGTTGCCCAGTGCCTCTTGACCAGTGATTGACCAGTGACTGGTGACCAGTCAAGGAAATCTGATCTGCAGGATCCCTTTTTTATCTTAGAGAGCTAGATCATAGCTCTTCTCTTTCATGATCGCTCGATCCACCTTTTTCCATCATTGGGCGCAGGTCACGTCTCATGGCTTGCTTTCTATAATCATGAGGGTTCTGGCTTGGTGAAGGTGCCATGCTCCCTTTCTAACATATGTATTTCCTCTCTAGGTTGGGACCTCATGGATCTAATCCTAACAGGCACTGACAAAGCTGGATAAACTGCCATTGATATATACTCGCAGAGACTGATCTCATATGCTTCTCAGTTCAAGAATTGCCCTTCACCACCAAAGAGCTAATCTTCTTCAAAGATCCGAGCAACTCAGAAACAGATCCCAAGTTTTCATGAAATGAGGAGGAAGTCTCTTTTTCTCCTCCCCTTATAAGTCAATTTGCTTTCTTCTGCGAGGTCCCAGACAACAGGCAGAAAAATGGACACCCATCTGTCGATTGGCAATTAGTACAAGCAAGGTAGGTGGGTTGTGCATCGCACAAGTTTTTTTAATGCCCCTTTTGCCTACACTCGGTAAGATACTCCTGCATAAGAAATCTCTGAAAAGAAGGATGATGATTATAATACTTATGAAAGGTGTGAAACCTGAGGTCAAATGAAATGCAACACACACCCCCCCCCCTTGATATTGTATTAATGATAATGATGAATAGTGTGCGACCTGTGATCAACCACTATCAATATCAACAACAATTAACCTGAGCATTGTGAAATTATGAACACATATGATATATTTTAAAAAAACATGAAAGTGCTGGTCCAGCTCATTCTAGATTATAATTAATGGAATATCAGTTAGTAATGACAGAGAATATAGTGAAACCAGCCAAATGCAATGCAGTTACAATGTACACAATCCTGGTCAGTAACTTTTCAAGCTTTTCAACTGACCAGTTGGACAAATGACATAAATTACGCAAGAGGCAAGAACTTTTTATCAAAACAATAAGGCCTGTAATAAAGTCAATCAGATACTTATTCAGAGGTTTCTTCACTGCCACAGTCAGAGAGAAAATGGCAAGCTTAGTATTCATCCTTTTATAATCAATTCCATTTTTAACTGCTACACTTCTCTAACACAGCGACCTTACATTTAACCATAACTCCACCTAACACTTAATCCCTCTGAGCAGTTCAAATCATTCAAACTACTAGAAGCAAAGTAGCCCCATAAACATAACAAAAATAAAGTGACGGCTAGCCCCATAAACATAACGAAAAAAGTGTCGGCCATAATGTCCATGGAATGCCCTGTGGAGATTAACTGTTAAAATTCAGCTGCCCCAGTGAAAATGTATCTTAATTTGTTTTAAAAACATCCTTTTTATCAAGCCCACCTTTTAGTACCTATATAAAAGGAACACAAATTTTTTAACATTACCTTAATCTATAAAACTTTAATACTACAGTGTGAATGGAAGTACATGCACCTTTTGTTACAGATTGTTCACTCACACCTGTAGATATGGATACAGGTGTAAAAGGGATTAAGTGTCCATAGCAATGGTGAATCTCCACAACATCTAGTGGATTTTCCCCAAGCATAGTGGACATCCACTCAATCTAGTGGAATCCTGTCATGAATTTTATTGCAGTTGTAATTGATTTTATGTTGTTGTTGTTGAAGGGTTTAATGCCATTTTTCAGCACACGATAGGCTACACATGGCGGCCAGTATTAATGGCGGAGGAAGAACCCGGGAAAACCCCAGAAAGAACCACCAACCCACGAGAAGCTACTGGCAAGCTTTCTCACATACCCACATTGGCTGAATCAGAGACTTGAACGCATGCAGACAGAGGTGAGATGGCAGTGTTTCGTAATGGAGAGCGCTTTAGACCACTTGGCCACTCGGGGCCCCTTGATTTTATGGCATTCCTTAATGATTTTAATGCATTCACTCTGCAAGTCGACACACTAAAGAAACTGTTGAAACAACTACGCCCTAATTCCAACCATGACATTGATGTGTTCAGCCTGTGTATAAAAGAAGTACCAAAAAAACAGATATATGATTACAGAATTTCACTTGTATTAAATTAAAACTAAATGAACATATGAAAACTAGAGGCTGTTACTGTAATGTAAATGCACTCCTGTTTATTCTAGATATTCATTTCATAATGAAGTTTGCATAATAATAGCCATTTTCATTCAATTTGAAAAGATGATATGCAGTCCATTATTTCCACACAGGTTGAGTCCAAAAAATTATAATGCTATTTTTTTTATCTGGTCACACACACATACACAAGTAAATAAAAATATGTAGCAAACATAACACTAAAAAGCAGTTACAGAAATTGAGAAGACCCCACCCCTAGTTTTGGTCCCCAAGGATTCAACACCATTTGGGTGATCATGGACAAAAAAGTTTTTCAAAATGTTGGCTTATTTGCTAAACCCTGTCTAAATATGCATTTTGCACACATTATTTGCAGACAAAATGTTTTTTCTCTAGTCATGCTAACCTCTTTAAAAGGGTAATCGGGTTAAAATATAACTAGTTATTAAACTGATAATAAAACAATACTTACCTCACATTCAGGAACAGTTTTGCAGTATTTACCAAGTGAAATGAATGCATTGTACTGACTAAAAGAGCATGTGTACTCGGAGAATGCATTTGGTGCAGTTTGACTGACTTGATGTATTTTGAAAAGCGCTATGTATATTTCATTGCATGGAATATTTCCAGCAAACAGTTTAAAAGTAACTAATGGTATGAATCAAAACAAATAAGTCACGGCATTTCTTGGCATCATTTTATTAACTGAATAAAATGGTCAAAGCAGCCATGCTACATACTGCATCAATATCTGCTTCCTTTTCAGGCTAATACTTGTGTAATGTTGTTGTAGGGTTTAACACCATTGTTCAGCACACAATGGGCTATACATGGCAGCCAGTATTAATGGTGGAGGAAGAACCTGGGAAAACCCCGGAAAGAACCACTGACCCACGAGAAGCTACTGGCAATCTTTCTCACATACCCACATTGGCTGAATCCGAGACTCGAACCCACGCAGACATAGGTGAGATGGCAGTGATCCTTAACAGAGAGCGCTTTAGACCACTCGGGGCCCCTAATACTTGTGTGATATTTTTTTGATCATTTAAAAGATCTATCTCATTAAAATCACTTCATCATTAAACTTTTTATATTCTGCCAAGTACTTAACTATTCTGACTGGGTGCATTGCTCAGAAATTTATCTCTCAACATATCTGAACAAACAAATATGAATGCATTTTAGCAAAGAAGTCTCTAAATGTTAAAAGGCATTGTGTACAACTTAAAAAAGCATTCTGCACTGTCTACTGTAGCTTAGCTGATATGGGAAGTTCCACATGATGTAGTGGACACCTGTTATTACATGATTATATAACTGCAACTTTCTAATTGGGGCAACAAAACTTAATCTGTCCATTATGAGCCATAATGGGGACATCCACAATGACCAACATATCTGATCTGTGACAGACAACAGCATGGATGTATTAATTTTCACCATGAGAAGGTGGATTTTCTGTAATCCATGATGCATGTACTGTACACACAAACCAAAGTGATTACTATGTCAAGCTTCAGCCAAAGCAGGCTTGACAATGATGATGATGATACCTCTCTTCCACAGCTAATAATAATAATAATAATGATGATGACTAAAATGTCAAGATGTATATCAAACCTCCTTAAACTCCAAATCATCAAAGACAAGATTTTCAAGAGGTTGAAGCTGAGACTTTCTCTTCTTTTTGGATGAGTTCATCATCTGTTCTGTGGCTATCATCACAGACTCTGACGAGGCTGCAGTCAACTCCCCATCTGTCTGGGTGGTCATTAAAAGTGAGGTGGGTTCATGACCATCTACTGTTTCAATATCAACATCAGACTCCAAGTCCTGGAAAGAAAACCAAAACATTTACGTAGGAAAATTTTTTATTTAGTAAATATATATAGTACAGTATATAGTAAATATTTTAATATGAATGATTCAAGGACAATTTTCATCCATAGAAATTTTGGGTCCTACACAATATACACCACTTCACATTTTGACAAATAACTTCAATTAAGAATTGTAATATGTTTGTGAAATGCATTAAAACTTGCAGGGATATCTTTTTTTTAAATGTCCACACAGACTAATAATGGGCACCACTCGTATAAGAAATATTAAAAAAGTCATGCAAATTCCTAAGCCATCCCATTCACTACAATTTGCTTGGCTGGGATTTAAGAGAGCATACTGATGGGAAACAAAGTTAGGAGAAGAGGCATTTAGGGGCCACAACTAATTTAAATGATGTGGAATGCTGGGAACATAATTCATTATGGCCTCATCAAAATGCAATCAAATGAAATTTTTTGTAGAAATCCAACATTCTTTGTTAAAGTTATGCAACAGAAACCAAAGTCAGCAGGATGGGTAATAGGTGTCATAATTCTCATAAATGACAGTATGTACTGCTTCATTAAAAGACCTCATCGATAGAAAGATGCATGCCACATCTGGATAAAATGAAACAAATAAAATTGTGCTGTGGAGATGCAAGTCAACAGGGTTGAGAAATGTGGGCACAACTCCTGTAAATCATGTTGTGGAATGCTGGAAATTTTACTCACTTTACCTTTCATCAATATAAAAAACAAACATGCCAAATAGCTGAAATCAACAAACCATGGTTAAGTCATGCTGCGAAAAATAAACTCAAGTAGTTAGGCAATCTAGGGAAAGAACTGCAAAATGTTGTGGAATGTGTTAAATCAAACTCTTCAATACAAAGCTGCATGCCAAATCAGGCTGAAATTCATCAAAAACAAATTATGCTGTGAAAACTGGAGTCATATTGTTGAGCAATCAAGGGGCATAACTCCTTTAACTGCTATTCTGATGAAGAATAAAAAACCTGAACATATTAAGATTTCATCAATACAGAGTTGCATTCCCTATTCTGGTTTAAATCCAAAATCCTAGGTGAAGTTATGATGCAGAAATGAAAGTTAGGGGAATGGGCAATCATGGCCCATAACTGTTGTAAATGATAACCCAGTCAGGTGAAAAGTGAATTCTTTTAAATATAAAGCTGCATATCAAATTTTATCAAAATAGAACAATTCCCAGTAAAGTTATCTGCAGAAACAAAACTGTGGACCGATGGCCAGATATATGTATGGGTGGATTGATGGATGTGATTATTATCAGGCACTGTCAACTTCCTTAAACAGGGCCCATATGATAATAAAAAGAACTGTTGTTTTTATTATCAAGAACAAGATGTTCTCAGGTGTGACCAAGACAATAATAGAATTGGTATCTAAATATACCTAATACATGTATCTTTTCTATATAATTATTCTTATTATTATTCTCTTTCCCAGCCTTTTGCTGTTATTTCTGGTTCATCTTTTCTTCTGGGATTGGACCCCTTCCCCTGGTCTGAGATCTCCAAGATCTTGTGAATAATCTTCATATTCAGTGTAGTGTTGCTTTCATAGCAAGTTAGGCCTGAAAACTATTCCTAGCATCTTCATATTCTGTGTAGTGTTGTTTTCTACAGCAAGTTAGGCCTGAAAACTATTCCTAGCAACTTCATATTCTGTGTAGTGTTGCTTTCTACAGCAAGTTAGGCTTGAAAACTATTCCTAGCATCTTCATATTCTGTGTAGTGTTGCTTTCTACAACAAGTTAGGCTTGAAAACTATTCCTAGCATCTTCATATTCTGTGTAGTGTTGCTTTCTACAACAAGTTAGGCCTGAAAACTATTCCAAGCATCTTCATATTCTGTGTAGTGTTGCTTTCTACAACAAGTTAGGCTTGAAAACTATTCCTAGCATCTTCATATTCTGTGTAGTGTTGCTTTCTACAGCAATTTAGGCCTGAAAATTATTCATAGCATCTTCATATTCTGTGTAGTGTTGCTTTCTACAGCAAGTTAGGCCTGAAAACTATTCCTAGCATATTCAGACCATCTCCTAGCTTAACTGTAAGTATTGTTGTTTTTATAGTTATTTACTAAATTTTATAAATCACAGACTGATATACTGCAGACTATGAAAAATTAAAAATCTAAAACTATTTATATACATACAATGTTCATTTTTGCAATTTGTTTATCTCTACAAATTTAATATTCAATTCACCAAAAGTTTTGGAGCCAATATGACTTTTATTTTGTGAAATCTGAAATGGACATTGTATGGCCCAGATATGAATTATGCTAATAGTATAGATTACACTTATCGAACCACAAAATTATGTACTAACTGGACAGATACTCTTTATATACAGGTAAAAGTTATACAATAATGAAGAAAATGATTCAATAAAATGTCTTTTCTAAACAAGCAACATTTACTATAGGTTTCTGATGTCAGTTTTAATGTAGTTCCATTAGAATTCCATATAATACTGCATACAGCACAGATCTGGATCTGCCATTGCACAATGCACTGCCAGATCTGGATCAATGCAGTTTGTTAAGACTAATAAGTAGAACAAGACAGACCCTGATCATTATGTCATAGCAGGGTCTATGCTGTAAATGGATCTGACTCACATGCAAGTGTATATGGTATATTGCTTCCAATACAAATATTTCAAGTACCAAGAATGCAAAGGATGTGAAAAAACATGATGTTTTCCTTGTGAACCATGATTTGATTTGTGCGTGATTTGGCTTTTTAACGTAGCTTTAACAATTTTTTAGTCATATCACTATGATGTCTGCAGTGTGGCAGTTTAGAGTGATGCCTAGCACTGGGGCAGCATGCTGCAGACATGATGTAGCACGATGTCCCACCCAGTCACATTATACTGACATCAGGCCGACCAGCCCAAACACTAACCTCTTAATGCTGAGCGCCAAGCAAGGCAGCTGTAAGTACCATTTTTGTAAGTCTTTGGTATGACTCGGCCAGGGATCAAACCCATGACCTCCCACATCAGAGGTGGATGCTCTAACCACTAGGCCACTGGAGCAGTGGTCATGATTTGATGCATGTTTTAACGACCTTCTAAAGCTTCCAGAAAAAAATCTTGAATCTGATGATCACAATGTTGCCATTATCGCAGGCCTGCACAACGGATTTTTGCAATTCATAACCCAGGAAAAACACTCAAGTAACAAATTCTGCCAGCCTGTAAAACAGAAAAGGATTGATCTTGCTCATCAGGCTTTTGTAACTTAACAGCTAACCATTTCCCTAATCAGGCTTTTGTAACTTAAAAGCTAACCATTTCCCTAATCAGACTTCTGTAACATAACAGCTACCATTTCCCAAATCAGGCTTATTGTAACTTAATAGCTATCCATTTCCCTAATCAGGCTTTTGTAACTTAACAGCTACCCTTTCCCTAATCAGGCTTTTGTAACATAACAGCTACCCTTTCCCTAACCAGGCTTTTGTAACTTAATAGCTATCCATTTCCTTAATCAGGCTTATTGTAAGAACACAACCTCTGTAAACCATTTTTCAATATCTATGTCATGTTGATTTTACCTACTTTACTATATGATAGATATTCTTTCTAAAGCAAAAGGCATAATTAATACAGTCCATATTCAAAGTTAACCAAGATCTTTAGGAAGTCACTTACCAAGTTGTATTGTTATGACTCTACAGTTATATATGGTAATAGAAAGAAGCAAAACCAACAAATTTTGTAAAACTTGTCAAACAATTTAATTATCAAAGTTATAAAATGAAAATGTAAGAGGAACTTATAGTATTCTGAACTGAATCCAAAATAATCCTATAAAGTTCTATTAAAGTCTAAAAGAATCAAATGTTCTAAATGAATTTCCAATTCTCAATGCACTGGTCTGCCTACAGTCCTGATGGTACAGTATCAAAATGGCACTTTGTAGCTCCAATGAATAATCTAAACAAATATTTCCTCTCAAATAATATTCAAACAAAACATTAAAATTTGCCTGAAGTCTTGATGTTACAACAACACCACAAGAGACAGGAGTGACTTAAATTGTCCAGCTCCACACACTTAAATAAATGAGGTGGAAATGCAATGTGCCACTACTCTCACATGACAATTTGCAAATATCCCATAGTATAAAAGAACCCACCTGATCTAACCCATCCAATGGGAAATTACTTAATTCTTCCAAGAATTCATCTGATCTGTCCAATGGGAAACAACCCCAAACTATCCAACATGTTTACTACTAATAACATTATTAATAATTTGATCATAGCTATTTATAGATCCTATGCCATCTTGTCACTCTTAACATCTTAAAATGAACCTAACCATGTACACAAAATTTAGCTATAGACAGATAATTACTACAAATTACAATCATGAATAAAATTTACATATATATAGACAAAATCATTCACCAGAAGTTACAAAAATATAGACATAAATAACAGTAAAGAAACTGGATGAAAAATGCAGTCTCTAGATCTAGACTGTTAATAAACTGCCAATCAGATGCAACCTATCTCATCAATATGATCAGATCTCACTCATTATAGAACCGTCTATGACAAGGATAATACAAGCTTAAAGTGGAGCAAAATCCAATTGGAATTTGAGTGGTAACAAGCTCAGCCAATTATGTACAAGATTACCTTATTAAAATGTGTAATCTTCCCCATAATCAAATTCATCCTACATCTTGATGACACTGGACTATTTAACTGGTTTGTTCAAAATCTGATCAGAATTGTAGTTACTAGATCGTTGACAAGCTCAGAGTCAGATGCAAGGACATATCATTAATATCAATGCACCCATAGCCATAGTTAACCAAGTTTGATCAAAATCCTATCAGTCTCTATAAGTGGTTAAAAATACAATATCTGCATTAGAATTTAGATGCAAGATCACCTTATAAATATCCACTGGTCTCACAACAACAAAAAAAATCATCCAACATCTTGTCATTATTAGCCTATTTACTAAGTCTAATAAGAATCTATAGCTTCAGGGACTCATACATACCCATATGCAAGCTCCTAGTAAGGGAAAATTTAATAAGGGCAATAACTACACAATAACTGATATTATAATAGTCTAATGTTGAACCAACTTGAAATTCAACCTTTATCCCAATCTACATGATAGGTTTACAGCTGACAGCTATTCACACATAAGCCACTGACAATGTGCATGCCATAACCTGCTCAACTTGCAAATGTTACATTTCCTGTACATAATAAAGCTCATGTTATGATAGGATTTTTCAAGACAGGTTCTACTGTATTACATTACTCTCATATACTGCTTTTAAATTTTGTAAAGTGCTGTTGATTTGTCATTTTTAATGAATTGACATGTTTCAAAGTTTGAAAAGATCCATCGGCAAAGTTCGCATGTGAAGAAACCCGTGTTTTCTTGGAAAAGGTCATCTACATTTGCCAGAAATTGCAAAAAAGGAAAGTACTTTTATGCTATTTTCAGACAGCAGTTATCTTTATATGAATACAGTAGAACGTGTCTTGAAAGACCACCCCTTCTGCCAAAAAATAATGGTCTCTCAAGACAGGTGGTCTCTCATAACAGGTTGTAACACTATATAATCAATAAATCTGTGCATGGAGATTCTGCTCTCTCAAAACAGGTGGTCTCTCAAGACAGGTTTTACTGTATTCTCAAACTTGTGTCAGTGGAATTAAAGAGATGATAATAAACATGACAATAATGACTTTTTTATTGGCTTATTTTAATTTTTTAATTTACCAAAAGATGTAATCTATATACAGTCAAGTGTAATGCGTAATTTGGTGAAAAAATGAAAGCATAATGAATAGTTAGCATGTATATTGTTGTTGTTGTTCTAGGGTTTAACGCCATTTTTCAGCACAAGATAGGCTATACATGGCTGCCAGTATAACTGGTGGAGGAAGCACCCTGGAAAACCCAGGGGAAGAACCACCGACCCACGAGAAGCTACTGGCAGGCTTTCCCATGTACCCACGCTAGCTGAGCCTTGGACTCGAACCCACACGGACAGAGGTGAGATGGCAGTAATCCGGAACGGTGAGTGCTTTAGACCACTCGGGGCCCCTTAGTTGGCATGTATAGATTACCTTTGTAATACATCATCTCATTAATAAGTGGATATCTTGCTCATTACTGAACTAGTCCAAACAACATCATGATAAAAACCTATATTCCAAGTCTGATGAAAATCAAATCAGAAACATGACCTCCAGCACGGCAACAGGATTATACGTTCAGATTACATCATTAATACAGGTAGATCTCACTCTTTATCAAACCCATCGAAAATCTTGATTATATAAATATCAAATCCGAAAAATGTAACATCCAATCAGATTAGACCACATCACCTCATTGGTGTGCATGAATCCTGGTCATTACTGAACTCATCCAAATCTTACGGATATAAGTATATATAACCAGTCTGATCCCAATCAGATCAGAAATGTTGCCTCCAAAGTGGCAACAAAGTCACATTATTAATATGCATAGATCTAATTCACTGTCAAAGTCATCCAAGATAGTGATCCTATAAACCAATATTCAACATTTGAATGAAATTGGATCATACTCCAATGTAATAACAATCAATGGTTTATGGACTGAAAACACAATTGACGACACACAATGAATGCAGGGACATACCAAAAACTCACTTGGTGCTCTGGCAAGATGAATATTAAAAAATCTGAAGCACTGTTGTTGATCAAATCAATGTGAATCCTTAGAGTATGAACAAACTTTCTATCACGTTCACTGAGGCTATATGGGAAACATCTCCTAGAAAATGCTTTGCACATCTGTTTTTAAATGTATGCATTACTGGAATATATAGGAACAATATTACTGGCATAAATACAACATAAAAACCATATGCAACTATGAAAGAAAGACAGTGTACCAAGTACTTACTGATGATTCAATGCTAATGACATCATCCCCATTCAAGTATCTAGCCAATGAGAGCTGAGTATGTGATAAAGAGGCAGGGTCTTCTGAATGGTCACTTAGGCTCCCATAGGAAAACTGGCTATCAGCAAGGGACAATGACGGACTGTTACAACGACTCCTTTTGGAAGGCACAGCACTTGCATCATCTGGCAATAATGAAACTTTAGTCCTTTTTAAAGGCATGGCTTTTGAGGTTCCTGTTTCAGGTTCCCGGTTTTGAATGAAGTTTGAATTTAATGTACAATCTGAGCTTATGGCTGCATTTGCATTCAAGCAGTTGGCACTGAAAGCAGTGTTTTTGGAAATGCAAGATTGTTTTTCTGAAACATCTTCATATACCAAGATACAATTCCTTCCACCTTCCTTCTGCTGTTCAGTCTCCATCATGTAACTACCATTTACAACTCTGACTTCAGAATCTTTAAGTGAATCACTTCTGACCACATCATTATCATCTTTAATACCCGATGAAGACTTGAAATAACTAGGCACAAAATCTTGATTGCTGCTTTCCATCTCTGTGTAACTTTTTAGTTCCACTTGTTCCTTCATCTCCTCTTGGAAAGAGTTTACAAAATGCTTTTCCCTGTCTGATAAAAGTTTGGAGTCAGCTGATTTGAGAAGGTCCATTTCTGAGCTGCTGCTTGAACCATCTAGGGTTCCAAGGGCATATGCAATTTGTTTTCCAGCATCATCTGTGTGGCTGATAAGGTCAGAGACATTGCAGGAACTTTCTAATGAAGATATGGATTTCTGTGAGGAAGAGAGAGTGTCCACATCATTTGATTCCTTCTTACCCATGTCTGCCACTGTTTGAGACTTTAGTGGGGCATATTTATCAGTAACTACAATACCACCACTACTAATGCTCAGAGTATTGGAGGCTGATTGAGACAAAGGGTTTAACGCAGATTTTCCCCCTGATTTGGCTGGCATAGATTCAACTTCTTTAATGTCAGAGGATGTAGCACTGTCAATATTCTTTTTCTCTTTTTTCTTTTTCTTCTTTTTCTTCTTTTTAGTTTCTTTGTCACCTTGTGGACTCGCGCCCTCTTTCTCTGACTTTTTCTTCTTTTTCTTTTTCTTTTTCTTGGGCTTTTCTTTCTCTTGATCATCTACTTCTTTACCTGCCATGTCTTTCTTTGTTTTCTCTGAGCATTTTGGTAAAAGTGGTGGTCCATTTGCTGGTTGTAACTTGGCAAAAACTAAATGAGCCTGTGTTTTACCCGTTTGTACTGTGCTTGTGGGCAAAGACTGGACAGGCACAAAGCTGTTGCCTTTCAGATTCTGTGGGACTGCCACATAACTCTGCATGATGGTCCCTGAAGCAGTAGTTTTAAGTGGTATTTGGTGTGATCCGTGTTCAATTGAATTGAGAGTGACAGCTGAATTTGTATCAACTGATGAAGATGCATTTGGTTTTACTGCAGTAACAAGTTGCCCTGAAGGTTTCAATGTAAATGGGACAGCAATATATCCTGGATGAACTCCTGATCCCGTCCCCTTTCCTACGGTTCCTGACACTGGTAGCAACTGAAGAAATTTCTGATTCGGTCCAGTTCCTTGTGTCTGAAGTAAGCGGAGAGGAGTGAATCCCCCTGAAGAGGATGCTAGAGTTACTAATGGACCACCTGTTAAACCTGCAACTTGCTGACCAGGGCTCAGAATTACTGTCCTTGTAGCAGTAGCCTGACTTACTGTTGAGGTAGTTTTGCACTCTGTTGATGCTGATGTTGAGCTTTTTGCTGTCAAATCTGATGACACAGTAGATGATAAAACTCGAGGTTCACCATAACCATCCAGTGGTTTGCCAGCTACTGCAATGAAACTGGTTCCGCTTAAAGTCTGACCAACAGATGCCTGTGAAATATCAGTATTAGAGGGCTTTATCCAGGCTACTTTGGGACTGCCAATCCAATCGATGGAATCTGGATCAACTTGTGCTGTGGCCATATTTGCTGGCTGAGAAGATTTTGATGTTGTCATTATGCCAAGACTAGCTATTGTGCTTGTTGAAGTTGTTAATGTGACACTTTCCATTGATGCTTGGGAGGATAAAGCCTTCTTTCTTTTTATTTGAGTTGCTAGTGCAGCTTGTGCTTGTGACTTTGCAACTGTAACATTGCTTGTGACCTCTGTTTGAGAAGTTGTGAAGATACTCTCCCCATGTGATGTGCCAACAACTGGGGTGTTATTTCCCACCGCAGTCATCACAGTGTTTGGTACAAGCCGAACCAATTGCGTTGGTACACTGGTACTTCCTGTGACAGGAATCAAGTAGACTTCAGACTGTCCTACATTTGGCAACTTCATCTGAGCCTGAATTGTAGACTGGACTGGCTTCGCAGCCTGGCCTGAGCTAATAACTTGGGCTATACTGACTCCTGAAAGGATGCTGTTGCCACTTGGTCGCAGAGAATTGCCTGTGATGCAGTATCTCATAGTCTGATCGGAAGACACTGTTGGTGTTTTATCTTTATCTAGAGGCTGTGCCTCAGAAGAACCCTGCATATGAATAATATTCATGGACTTAAATCCAGAAATACCACTTGATGATAGACTTGATGGTGCTACACTTACACTAGATGATGTTATAACGGGTAATGCTGCATTAGTTGATGTTAAAGAATGTAGTTGTATTCGGTACTTATCCAATGCCTTGTCAATACTTTCTTTTGAAATGAAGCTGCCTTGACGTGTGATACCATCTTTCTCTTCCTTTTGCAAGAATGCCTTCAGGCGCTCAGCAAACTTGATCTTCTGGATCAATCGTTGCTGACGTGCTTGAGTTGAATTTTCATTTTGTGAATCTTGTGCTGGTTCTGTTCCCAAATCATGCTTCCTTGTTTCAATTTCCAAAGAAATTCCAACAATTTCAACTTCATCTGTATCCTTTGTAACCCTGATTCTTATGGAATACATAGATTCTGGCAGCTTAGATTTTAGCTCTGGTGGAATGGATGCTGGCTTGTCTGCTTTAGGCAGAAACTCTAACTTGTAGTCTCCGTAGGTGGTTGACTGAGGAGCGATCTCTTCTTGTTTAGAGATTATTTGAGAAATTTTGGACAGGATATTTGTTCTTTCCTCTTCCCACTTACAATCGGAGATGATTTCCAGAAGTTTGATCTCTGACTGAACTTTCTCACCAGGACTGCCCACCTTCTTTTTTGCCTTCAGACAAACCATCTGAGTTCTCCATTTTGACTGGGGCAAAGCAGGCGAAGGAGTTGGGAGCTGAAGAAAAAAACAAAAAACACTTTAGACCAACTGTCTGTAAAATTTTCCATACCTATTGCTTACAACTGTGAGATTACTGAAAATAATATACAAGTGCATTATCAGTCAAACAATGGCTGTCATAGCTACACAGTAGGAAAGGGAAATTGGCACATGTTTGAATTTATAGTAAAACATTACAGGGACATAAAAATACACCCACTTTAACATTCATTATAATGCCATATTCAGTCACCTATTTTACTATTACAGTTGGCTCTATGTATTCACTTTCTCTACACTGAAACAAACAAATGATATTTAAAACATTTACTTATGTCTAATATCAGGGAGTCAATAAGTGGTTCATAATCTCAGACACTTCTGAATAATAGACAAGCATGTCAGACACTTCTGAATAATGCACAAGATTGTGTGTGTGTGTGAGTGAGGCTAGCAGATTTCCAGTCGGACTAGTAACTTTCATAATGTTAATAGTCCAATGGGCTAGTAAGTTTTGGTTATCAATAGTCAGCGTTTGTTTACACAATTCCCTAATAAAGACTTAGCAGATGTTCTGTAGAATCAAAGCAGTGGCCATTGCAATCAGAGTCATAAAATATTAGCATGAGAAGATCAAGTCAATTTCTGCCTCAGAAAGGCGCGTTTCTATAACAAGAATTCATCAAATTTTGCACATTTCATTTAACAGCGCAAATTATGGTCCCGTCATTAACAACGGAAGTTTGGTAATTGATCCTAATTAATCTGATAATGTATTAAATGAAAAAATGACGTGGTATCACACTTTATTCACTCGACCACAGTAACAAACTACAAAGCGGTATACCACACAAAAGAACACGGCAAAAACTATTCAAAGAAATTAGTTTGCACGTTTTTTTGTTTAAGGTTCTTTTTTTTGGCTCGCTACCCAAACGCCCCAACAGTCACAAACAGGAAACTATATATTTTACATTTCCAGCAACATAATTATAAAAATTAGATTAATTTATTACGATTACATTATTGACACATCCTTTCCATATATCTATGATGATAAAAATAGTTTTTATATCTTTCCCTTACAAGAATGAGCAAATAATTGAATACACGTGTATATATTTTTAAGCAGAATGCCATACATTTGTTGGGATTTAAAATCTCTGAGCATTGGCATCTGAGATTTGAAAATTTTCCACCTTATTATTAATTTCAACAATACACTGAGGTTTGATTAATTAGGAACAATTACCAAACATACGACTTATGATACCGTAACTGGAACTGTTAAATACAACATGATGAGTGTCGGATGGCTTCGTTTGATGGGAACACCTTTTCCAAGCTGAAACTAACACTATCTTCTGATGCAAATATTTTATAACAGTGTTTACAATAGCCACTCCTTTGATCATGCAGAACATCCGCTGAAGTTGAGTCTTTGTCAGGGAGAGGCCATTTAGTTGTGGGAGGGGGCAAAGACACATGTTTTGAAACGTGTTTCTTGCTCTTTCTTATATAAAGGACACTGTGCCATTCCTTTTCTTGCTTTAAATAATTCGCGTCAGCTATACTATAACATCTCGTATTTCAAAAGAAGGCACAATTCCCTCCTTATAAGACAGGCAAAATGTGGCATTTGATAGAAGGTGTTCAGCCAACGGAAAAAAAGTAAAAGTTGAATGAGAATGATGAGGAATAATTCTTATGATAGGGAAAAGCATAATGGAAAATTTCAGAAGAAATGGACAAAAGACAGGGAATGGCTGAATTATGACGAGGTAAGGAACGTTATGTGGTGTAACTGGTGTACCCAATTCGCAAAAGCAAACACATCAAAAACATCCAGTTTTGTTGTTGGTTGTTCGAACTTTAAAAATGAATCGGTAAACGTACATGAAAGCTGTGTGAAATTGTTTTGTGAACAGGACTAATAAAGATTTGGCAGGACTAGTAAATTTCTCAATATACTAGTAATTCTGGCTACAAAGAAATTTGTGTTAAATTCGAGCCCTGGTGTATGTGTGTGTGTGTGTGTATGTATGTATGTATCTATGTATGTATTATCTATGTATGATATTATTATAGTTATAAACAAAACTCATTGATTATGTATGCACACCATAAAAATTTTTAATTAGACTTAAAACTCCGCTTTTTTAAATGAAAAAGTTATTTGGCAATCTCCATAAACAATTGGTAGTTTCTGCATGCCAAAACTGGACATGATGTACATTTATCCCTTTTATTCAACCTAGCCATTCAAGTGTTTAATTTCCCCACATAAATGTCTATGTGATATAGCATACGATCGTGCTTTTGTACAACAAATATGGTGCACTGTGTTGCATACGGATGTAACCGAAAGAGTGATGATGGGAAAAAGCGTTCTTTCTTTTTCCAAAAGACCGTGTTTACCAGAAAAAAGTGGATTTAATCTGTAGGATCGAATAGGGGAGGGATGGGAATGTTGTATCATTTATGACATTCTCAATTTAAGTCTTCCTGTCAAATTATCAACAATCATTTATAAAACAAAAATACGTAACAGAAAATATTTTACATAATACGTATATATTTTGCTAAGGGTAGTGTACATGAGATATTATAACAAATATACTTAATTTTAGGCTTCACGCTGAGAGAGAGAATAATGTTGAGCATTTTGTCAGTATTCAGTTGCTGCAATACGAAGCTCTTACTAGTTAATTTTATTGTTTTTATTTTTTAAGTTGTCCTAGTGTGTGCACGCGTAAATTTAAAGCTTGTCATTACTGGTCAATATCGTCAATCATATTTGCTCCATTATTCCGTACAAATTAGAAAGGAAATAATTTTGTGTTTAATTTGTGCCCCCCCACACACACACACACTCACAGTACAAAATAAATTGATAAACATACACTTGTTTGAAAATAAAATGAAAGAAATTAACCTTGCATTGTTATCATATATTCCTTCTTTTTTCATCATGCAAAAATTATTTTTAAAAAATATATATCCATGAACTCTGTATATGTAGCAGATGCCGGCTTGCGTATGCATCCTTAGTGTAGTGTGTATCACTTATGTCAAATAACAAAATTGCAAATAAGACAAATGTATCACCCGATTGCTTGAAGGCACCTGCCATTTACGCATGATAAGTTACTTATTGCATAATGACCCAGACTGTATTGTATCCATGTTAACTATAAGTCAGTACCTCGCAAATAAAAAAATCCTTATTTTAAAATACATTCAATGTGAGTGCAAATGATAATCTTTTTGCTAGCATGGGTTAAAGAAGTATTATTAAAGCAAGTTATTATTGTGTATACTATTTGCCCTGCAAACATCAATTATGATTACATATGGCAAACAAATAGAAGCCTGGGTGATAAACACAACTGGCAGTGAGCAATAAACTCATTGTTTCAACTTACTGACAGGATATCAAATACATGGGTTATTTTATTACAAAGCAAACCAACCCCGGAAACTGACTTTGGTATCTTTTTAGTGTTCTGATTTTTTCTTCTGAAGTTGGCCGACAAAAGGAAGTCAAGTTTGGATTCTTTGGATTTTTTAAGTGTGCTGATTTCTTTCTTCTTCTTTTTTTCATAAAGTCTGCCGACACAGGGAAGCCAGCATTGATTCTTTTTACCTGTGTTAATGGGAATTTTCAAAATAAATTGAAACAATGGAACAGTTTTGAAAGCGACACAATCTAGTGCATTGTGCACCCATACCAATATAAGGCTGAACAGTAAATTAGTTTTCATTAGTTTCATCTAAATATTCCCTAACCATAGTTTATAGTGTTTTAGTTTTCGACAACAAGAAGCATGTACTTCGTCTTGTAGGGATAAATGTACGTCATTTCCGGTTGGTGTCCTCTATAGGTGGGAAATCATAACTAAGGGGAAGTAACTGCATTGTATACTTCTATTTCAAGTAATTAAATTATTATTTCTTCTTTACACTTGATAATTTTTTTGTTTTTTGTGTGCGAGTGTAACTATTTTTAATCAAGTAATGCAAATCTGATATAAAAAGGAAAATGTTGGAGTATGGCCGGTGACCTTTAACCCCAAAGAGCAATCATGTCACTGAATAAACTGTCTTTCCTTTATAATTATTGAACCTAAGTATGAAAAACAATTCATTAGAAGGTTTAGAAAATATAAGTAAATGAATAACCTTGAAATAAACCCATAATGCAGATTTTCTGAGACCTTGACCTCTATGTCAACAGGACCCACAATCATGTACAGCCTTCCCGAAAGCCGTCGGTCCGTTGGACATGACCGACAAATTTTTACCCGGACCGACAGTTTGTTAGTCGGCATCGGACCGACTGTCCGGCAGTTTTCTCACTCTGCACCGCTCGAGTAGTCATTCTTGAATCTAGTTTGTTAAACAGATTTTCATTGGTTACAAGCTTTTGAGCGATCCAATCGCTACGCCTGTTATAAACAGTTATGCGGCTCACCTGTCATCATGGCATCGTTGAAATATTACGACGGAGCGAAACCAGGGAAAAAAGAAAACTATCTTATGAAGAATTGAAAGAAAAGAAAAAGGATTATGAAAAACATAGGGTTGAAAGAACCTTTAATGATAAATGGAAAGAAAACAGAGACTGGTTAATATCTGATGAAATAAAGCAAGTTATGCAGTGTGCCATGTGTCTCAGTTTCTACGGCGAGAAAGCGAGGTCTGATGAAAATTTGCAAAACACAAACGCGTTTATCGTCGGATGTACAAATTTTAGAATGTCAACAATAAATGATCATGAACTTTCCAAGTCCCACAAAAAAGCATCAGAGTTTGTTTCAGGCAGACAGAAAACTGCTCAGGAAAAACTAGGGTCAGAAGCCGGCAAAGCACTTAGGCAATTAAAGGCAGCTGAAAAAAGTAGATTAGTGCATTTGTTCAGAAATGCACATGCAGTAGCCAAAAATAATCGTCCACTGTCAGATTATACATGGCTGTGTGAAATTGACAAAGCTAAACAATTAGACATAGGCAGTACATATATTAATGACAAAGCAGCTGCAGATTTCATACACAGTATAGCACAGACAGAGAAGCAAAAAACTGTCAATCTTATAGAGTATAATCCATTTTTTGCCTTTATGATGGATGGAAGTACAGATATCTCAGGAGATGAACAGGAGACCATATACATAAGAACTGCAATGAAAGGTGTTGTTAAAGAAAGGTTCCTGAACATCAGTACTCCAAACTCAACAAAGTCTCTGAATCTCTTTGAGAATGTTATGCAGGTCTTCAAGGAGAACAACATTAATGAAAGTATGATTCATTATAAAAGTTTAACAAATTCTGTAAATTTGATTAAATAAGATCAGATTTTTTTAATTCTACAAAGCAATGATTAAATTTGGTAAAGTGATAATTATTAATAGGTACATTAAAAAACTATTCCAAGAATAAATTAAATTCCTTTATTTGATTAAAGTTAAGATAAATGTTTTTTTGTACAGATTATTATTATAAAAGTTAGTTTTTTGTGTTTATAGAAAAACTAATCGCTATGGGTAGTGATGGAGCCTCCAATATGACAGGAAAACAGTCAGGCTTATCAACGTTGTTGAGGGAATGAGTAAACCCAGAGCTGGTCAATGTGCACTGTCTTTGTCATCGCCTTGAACTTGCCTTCAGAGATGTTGTTAAGAAAGTAAAACTATATGAAAAACTTATGACACTCCTTATTGGACTCTATTATTTCTACAAGAAAAGTTACAAAAACAAAAAAGGGCTAAAAACATCCATTGAAGCTATGGGAAAAGGTGTATATCCAATGAAAGTCACTGGTACAAGATGGCTGCCTCATTTATTCAGAGCTATTTTTGCATTCTTGAAGACCTACAGAGCACAAGAAGCTCACTTGTCAACAGCAAGCAATGGCAATGCCAAAGCCAAAGGTCTTCTGAAGCTGATGATCGACAAACAGTTGATGATTTTTGTATTGTTTCTACAAGTAAGTATCATTCTTAGCATATTAAGAAAAATCATTCAATTAAAATATGTTTAGATTTTGGACTGATAATAAAATTATCCTCTGCTTTATTGCAGTACACTGTTCCTTTATGATAATTATAGCCAAAAAATTGTAAATTGTTGTAAAACTGTGTCTGTTCTTTTTAGGATGCCTTGGAGCCATCAATGAGACTTTCACTGAAGTTGCAGAAACCAGAAATGACATTATCAGACAGTTTATGTTGGGTGGAGTCTACTATTGAGCTACTGTCAGAAAAAAAAGAGAAGTATGTATAGCATATTTGGTGAAAGTGCTTCTGTAGAATGTGAATGTAGTGTTCTGTTTATAAACTGTCAGATATTTGATCACCTTTACACATATAAAAATTTTAATTGCTGAAAATTGTTAGAAATTTAAGAATATTCCTTAACCTGAAGTTTGCAGTCTGTCAAGAGTACCATTTGCATGAATATTTTTTAGGACCTGTGAGGCTGTGAATCAGCTTGTTGTTTCTGGAAAATTTGAAGGAATTGCTTTGAAAGGGGCTACTCCAGCAATGAAATATGCAGCTGAAATTTTGCAAGGTTTCTGTGATGCCATCAAGGAGAGATTCCAGACTGAAGCCAAAAATGTTGTAAATGCTTTAAAAATTCTCAGTTTCGGAAGTTGGTCTCTGGCGGGAAGCTCAGAATTTAAAGGTCTATTTTTGCTGCAGTTGAAAATTTCTACAGTTGACAATGTCTTGCACAGTTTGTATAGCTGTTCAGTTTTGTTGTTACTTGCATGTGTTTGCCTTTCTACAGTTGGCAGTCTTGCACAGATGGTTTATAGCTGTTCAGTTTTGTTGTTTTTTGCATGTGTTTGCCTTTGATGCTGCTTTATTGGTTGTCACCGTTGTGACAAAATTCAGTTTGTGTTTGCATTTTTGCTTGTTTTATTTTTGTTTCTGTTTCATTTTGTCACACAATTGACAGATTTATGAACATGATCATGTTATGAAGAACTGCTCTACACTATCGCAACAACATGGTTCTTTTGTGTTAACCACTTATTGAAATGGAGTGAAGGAATGTACAGGTATAAAATGTGTGGGTTCACATATGTAAGAACTGTTTTGTTTTTTTTTCCTTTTAAAGATTATGGAAATGAAGATGTGAAACTGGTTTACCACCATTTCCAAAAGAGCCTGTCACAAGTGGTTCCTGGCATTTCTGCAGACAGTTTGGTCAATGAATGGAACCTTCTAAAGAAACTGGTTAAAAGAAAGTAAGTAATGCTGTTCTAAGTATAATTAAGGTTTGTAATAACAATAATTCATCCTTATCGTTTTGAATCAAGGAAGCTGAGTTAAAAGAATAAGATGGTTTTTCTCATGTATTAGTTTATCAGGCTTACATAATATTTAGATCTTGAATTTTCCACTTTATCAATCAGTGTTTATTTATCTTTTAATTACTCTCTGTATTACAGTGATAAAAGGTTTGTTTCAACTATTCCAGGTTTGGTGATATTACATCTCTTTCATGGAGTACTGTGTTCAGGCAGACTACAGATCTCAGCGAGATAATGCTGCTAATTGACCTGATGCTGACTGTACCATCAACCAGTGTAACCTGTGAGACAGCATTTTCTCAGCTGAAGCTGTTAAAAACTTGTAGACGATCTCGTTTGGGAACTTCCCTATTGAGTGACCTGATGATGGTGAAGCTTGAATCCCCAGAAATTGCTGAATTCAACCCTGAAAGTGCTATTGACATTTGGCTGGTAAGCATTATATGTTCAACTATAAATTGCAAAGTACTAAAAGCAAATAAAAGTATGTAAAAATGTGCAGAATAATTGACATTATACAAACTGATGCAGTTTTCTTTTTAAAGAACAGGAAACCATCAAAGAAACACATGTTGAATATTTTGTAAATTTCTGTGTTTGAACATTTAGTTTTTGGATTTGGATTAAATTTTGTGGCAGGTGCATTTGAAAAATGCTCATGTTCCTAATGGTTCTGTAACTTTCAACAATTTCAGGCAGAGTCTGTGATGGAAACAAAACTTACATACAAGAGAAAGAACAAGAAGGAAACAGTCTCAGAACCTCAAATATCACAGGAAGTTATCACACTGTCTGACACTGAACAAGTCTCTGAGGCTACTGATGATTCCATCAGGGAACCAGTTGATACACAACCATCGACATCACATGTAACAGTTGTTGTTGAAACATCAGTTCCCTCTGGGTCTGTCATGGAAGACCAAGACTTAACCCAGCCTCAAATTGCCAAAGTGGCTGAAACGGTTTCAGCTATTGATAGTGTATATATGTCACTCGAGATGGAAATAAATAAGCTATGTGATGATGATGATATTAACTTGGACATTGAGGAAGAATGTTTAGACTATCAAGACGAACTTGACAATTTTGATAAACTGATCATGTTTACAACAGACTATCAGTGAATTTGACTTAACTTTACTTGATTAACATGTGTTATTTACACTTAGAAAATAGAAAACAAAACGCGTTACAAAATACCTCAATTTTGTTATATTTTGTCGGTCTGACAGATTTTTTTTCGGTCTGACAGATTTTCAGGTTTTGTCAGACCGAATGTCTGACACTTTTTTTTAGCTTTCGGGAAGTCTGATGTAATGGATAATTCTTTTAGCTTTATGGTGATTTCATTGGTGAAAGCTGGGAAAAACCACAATACGGAAAAGTAGGCTAGAAATCAAGGGGGATGAAACCCCCCTTCAAGCAACCCCCCAAAAGGAGTAATTTTGACACTACATATTTTGAATGAAAATTTTAATTGAACAATCTAAATTTCTGATTCTTTAACATGATGTATATATCGATCAAATCGTTAATACATAAATTTCTCGTTGTAAATGTAAAAAAAAAAAATTGGCTTCCTCTATCTCAACACATAATTATACAGAAAATGGACTATATAATTGCTGCTAATAAAATCCAGGTACATGTATGTGTATTTAAGAAATGCTCTAACACTAAGCATCAAAAAGGTAACATCTGCTCACAAAAGATAACTAAAGAAATATGATCTGATATTCAAAACTTTTTTAAAGTAATTAAATAGTGACAAAATTATAGTGCTTGGTGTTTTATACTTTATTCTGTGCAAATTTGTTGGGATCAAACTAGTTATTTCTTTCCTTCTTTTCTAAATGACTGTGTATCGAGTGTTCTCACCATGAATGTCTATCAGCATATATACAATGTATAAAGCTGTTGAAATAGGCAATGCATTTTCCTCCATACAGGACTGACAGACAGGAGAAGTAGATGGTTACACAATGAAGTTTCAACTTGGGGGAAAAAGAAGTGTTTTTCTTTTAGCCATTTATACAGCTGTAACTGAACAGAATTGGTATAGAAGAAAAAAAAATGCAGTTATTGACTGCGAATTTAGCATGGGCAAACTTTCAATCATCGATGACTCTTCTGATTTAAAACCCCATGTCAATATGACTTTCCCTTTAAGACGACTTGTTAAAACAAGATTTTCAAGATGGCCATATACTGGACATCAGATCAGTGCCATTTGAATTTAAGATCAAGAAAACATTTAAAAGAAAAAAAGCAAAAATCCCATGATGATATAACTATTCATCAATAAAAATATTTTCATGCTGGCATCAACCATATTACATCTCAGATAAGCAGCATTTCATTTAGGACCAATTAGACATCAAAAGTCTTTGCATGATACCCCATGTCAACAGGACTTTCTGTTCAGGATGAGTAGAGACAGAAAGATTTTCTAGATGATTGCTGTGGCAGCCATACTAGATGTCTGAATGACATCATCCTCATTCAGAACCAGCTCAACAACATTTAGTGAAAACCTCATGTTGACAAAACAATCCATTCACTAAGAGTAGCAATAACATAATTTTCAAGATGGTGGCTATATTGAATGTTACACTGGCACTATGTTCATATAACAGCAACTGGATATTATAATTAGTCTTTTGATGAAAACCCCAAAGTCAGTAAAGCTTTCTGTTCAGCTGGAGTTGCAATAAGATTTCAAGATGGATGACATAGTGGGCAGGCACATTGAATTCAGATCTATTATTGAAAATGTTGATAAGACAATACATTTTGTATGAGTAGTAACAACAAATAACATATTGGAAACAGACTGCCACCATTTTCATTTAAGACTAACTAGACTTCATAAGTCTTTTAGTAACCCATGTTGATACAACAATCCATTCATTAAGAGTAGCAATAACACAATTTTCAAGCTGGCTACCATGGTGGCCATAATGATGTCAGATTGGCATAATTTTCATTAAGGCCAAGTAGCCATCATAGTAAGTCTTTTAATGAAAACCTCAAGCTAATATGACCTTTCATTCGGAAGAAGCAGCAAAAAAAAGGTTTTCAAGATGGCCTCTGTGGTGACCACATTGGAATTGCAAGCAGCAACATTTTCACCTAGGACCAACTAGAGCATGGGATGAATGTGTGTCTAACATTTCATGGCAGTAGTAGTAGTTTAGGAGAAGCAGCAATAACAAACTAGTGCTAATGGATCAAAGGATGTCAGATGACAGACAACAGACCATCCCATAAGTTCTACTGGTCTATGACCAGTAAAAATAACATGTACCACCTAGTTATGAATGAATATTCAATCCCTAAACAAGTTTTAATTTAACACAAATTTCACTGGGATTTATGGGGAGGTATCGCATACAATTTTGCTGAATGTAAAAAACTTAAAAACTGGGAACATCTAGTGATAGCAAGGGGAGGTAATGGACAAAAGCTATTGCTCTTTGTGTATGTATATGATATAGTCAGAAAAGACAATTTTTTTTATTTAGTAGGACCAGGTTTGAAAGCTAGCAGGCTTATATCCCTAATGTTATTGGGATCAGGGAATGTATTCAAATGAGAAATTGGAAATATTGCTACAACTAATCACGTCATCTGTATATGCATACAATTATGTTAGCCAAATTTCATTTGCCTATGTAGATTGGTTTTTGTGCAATCTTGCTAACAAGCTTGTCAGGATGGACTGGATCAAATCAAGATGCATTCAGATTATACCCCTTGCTTGACAATTTCAAGCAGCCTCACTCGATTCACTGATGAGAAACAGCTCTCTTGAAAACTCTGAAATCCTCTATGAGCAAATGAGTTAAATGGAAGTAACCATTACAGGAGGTTGGATTGCACTTGGCTATCATGAAAGTCACTGCTTCAAAGAATATTTACAACTGGTCAAGGGGAGGCAAGGGTATATACACTTAATGCAGCACAAAACCAAACAATTAGTTACTGACATATAACATGTAAATATGAATTTTTGCAAAGTCTGTATGTATCAAATAACAGTTTTTTCAGAATCTTTTCATATGGCCAAATCTTGATGGATAATTAGTGTATCACATTTCACAAACACAACACCACCACCGACCTTACCCCAAATATTCTGAGCTAGACCAATCGGAACCATCACAATCTTGCCTCTCTGGATGACAAGCCCAGCATGTAAACCAAGAGGCCATGCAACCCCCCTCTGTCCAATTTTGTACTGAAATTGTTAGATTTCCACTGCCCTGCTTCAAAACTAACCTTGTTTTTCAGTCCAATTTTCTCTGAAGCAGTCATTGCTGCATAGCTCGTAGTCAAGCCAAGTTTCTCAGCTGCAGATTTCCCCTTATCTATTACTGCTGCAGCAGACATGGCCCGTGGCACTGTACATGACGCCGAACGTGGCTTTGTAGAGCTTGGAATAGGTTTTACTCCGCTGGCAGACAATGTAACAGGTTCTGTCGGTCTGTACCTATTACAAGAAATCAGAATCATCAGGTTGACCTTTTCATTATTTGACTTGAAGACTCTTTTCCACAAGCCTTTATCTATTTATCTACTATGTCTGCTACTGTGGGTATTGATCTATGAGTAAACTGAAATTCCCACTTGGAACTTGCCATGATAACTGAGTAGTATTCAAGAGGACTTTAGTTCTTTAATGTCTCAGTTTTAAAAGTGCTATGAAGCAGTATAAATCTTTATCCTCAGAAGATTAGATAATATTAAAGTAAAGTTTTGTTTATAATTGTTCAACGTCATTACATGTACAGAACTCAGCAGGGCTTTTGTTTAGCTGAAATGCATACAGGTGTATTGCAGGCAGTTATGATAAAAACAATTGTGTAGTTGTGGGCATGTTAATATTGTTTCCATCCTCGTTACTGATATATGCAGCATCACTCAATCACTCAATGAATTCTAATGAAATTGCACCAGACATCCATTTTATGCTATAAGGTTACAAACTGGAGCTACAAGCAAGTAAGTGATGTTAAATAGAACATGTTGCTGTGACATATAGTCCTAGTACATGTGTGAAAGTAAATAATTCAATACACTGTAGGGAATAATTTATGTAATGTGATGATGCAGATGCTGCATATTACAAATGCAACACCTCAACTAAATATGAGGTATTCCAAATCATTTGTCATAATGTAAAGGGTGACTTGGCATGGAATGAACCATACCATTATACCACAAAGTCTGAATGGCATGCTGACAAGAAATTTATTAGTAGTTGACCAAAAATCAAACACAATTTTTAAAAATTATGACTGAACTCTGTTTTAATAAAAATGTCAACTCTTAAGTCATTCTATAACCAAAAGATAGAGTTGGAACCAATTTAATGAATACCTGCCAGACAACTATCAACTACTCAAAAATTAAAACAAACCCAATCTGAACCACTTTTGAAATCCTTTTGGAAGTAAATTTCACCGTGTTCAAAGAAGCTTGTTGCCAGTGTTTCCATGGCTTTTTGTACTCGCAATGACCCCAAATTAGGTATGCAGCACCAAAAAGTGGGAGCAGGGCAAATGTACAGTGTCTAAAACTAAAATTTATTTCTAAGGAAAGAAGATCTATTAATTTCAATGAAGTTCAAACTATATAAAGCATTATTTTTCAGCACAAAATACTAAACTGACTCTTAACACTTAAATCATTCTTTGAATGGCCCTTTGAACAGCCTCTCTTAAGAAATTTCCTGTTTTCTTTCATTAGCAGCAGCAGATATGTCTATTCTGCAAAGAAAACCCACTTTTAGAGGGCAATGGAATGTGAGGAACAACAAAATAAATGTCAGCGTTTTAAATCTCTGCTATGTACTTATTTATGCTGATTCATGTACAGCTTTTGTTTTGTGTGGTAACAGCATGATCATCTGATTTCTGGTGTCATACCTGGACAGCATATTGGTAAATAGTAGTATGCTGAAATAAAGCTGATTGGGAAGCTGATATTTTTTTTTCAAGGTGTGTGTTGCTTGCACAAAAGATAATACATTCCAACATCGTTGGCACTCTTTCAATCATCTTTCTTGAAATTTTCTGTAATCTTGTGAGTAGGGTTTATGACTGATCATTTGTATTTTTTGTTCTATGTCCACTGACTTCCATTGCTGAACAGCAGATGAACTTTTAAAACTCAAATCATGCAAGGCAACCTGTGCTATTTTGTATTCATATATGTTGCTATTTATAGCACAAGAGGTGTGATTCTTGGCAAAGCATGATGGTGGGAATTGGTATAGATTACCATAACACAACATGCGAATTTCCAACATCACACCATATTTATAAACTCATGGAATTAGCAATTAATGTATTTGTTTACAGCGGGCATTAAAAAGCAGTTCCATGAAAATGGTGTAGAGGCATCAAAACTCGCTTTCATGTGAATCGGGTAGAGGCGTCAAAAGGCACTTCCATGAGAATGGGATAGAAGCGTCCAAAGCTACTTAACTCTTTACCTCATAGAGCATAGTTACCAAGTGCAGCGTGCTATAAATAGAACACCTGTTACCTATTCGACTCCAAATTCATAGGCCTGCCTGTTAACTGTTAAGCAATGTAGTATATGTTACGTTTAACAGCAATTTTCACCATTTTACATTTTTGGTACACATCTATCATGTGTGGAAAAATTTAAGAGTAAAGTCCAATTGTTATAGCCGTGTAATTATTTTTCACGGAAGAATTTTTATGTGCTTTAAAATCTTGAGAGAACTTGTTCACCGTCAAATCAGTGAGACCGTGTGACCAACCATAGCTGCCATTTCTCATACTCGAAATTTACACATTTTTTGTCCGCATCTACATCACTAAGTCACCTGAATTTGATAATTTATAAAAACTAATTGCAGCCTACATCAATATAAAAGCCTTTACCTAAGTTATTGAATCTTTCATAGTTGTGATTCTAATCATGAAAACTTCGTAAGTACTGAATGAAATCCATGACCTCCATTTTGGAGATTATGAACCAGTTACTTTAAATAGCAGATATTGACTAGGGCATAAACAGTGACCACATGATCTGACGTAATTGTCATTCTCAGAAATTAATGTAGTATTTAATAGGGGTCTTTCCCCGATGGTGGCGCTACAAAAACCAGCTTAAAATGGCTGATGTTTACAGCATCTGTCAAAAGGCGCTTCCATGCGACTGGAGTAGAGAAGTCAAAAGGTGCTTCCATGCGAATGGAGTAGAGATGTCCAAAGGCACTTGCATGAGATAATGGGTTAAATGAGGTAACAAGTTAAGGACAAGATTTTTAAGACAGCTGCCATGGTGGCCATCAGATTCACACCATTTCCATTTACGAACAACTAGGCATCATAAAAGTATTCTGAAGAAAGCCCAATGTCAATATAATCATCCATCTGGGAGACACCAATAATAAGATTTTCAAAATGGCCATTATGGTGGCCATACTGAAGGTCAGATATTCATAATTTTCAATTAGGAACAACTAGACAACTAGGAAATCTTCTGGTGAAGACCCTATGTCAATGTGACTTTCTGTTCAGGAAGAGTAGTGTTGGATGTCAGTTCAGCACCACTTTTATTTAGAACAATCAGACATCATAACAAGTCTCTTAGTGAAAAGCCCAAAACCATCATTTCAGGAGCAATAGAGACAAGATTTTCAAGATGGCCACTGTGGTGGTAGTATCAGACATCAAATTTGCATCATTTTTTCAAGTATAATCTACCTGACATCAGAAAGTGTTTCAGAAAAAAAATCCCAGATCAATATGACTTTCTCTTTAGGAGAAGCAAGATTTTCAAAATGGATGCCATGGTGGCTATAATGGATGTCCGACTGCTGGCACCCTTTTCATGCAGGACCAACTACATATCAGAAAACACTACGTATCCATCTTTCACCAGGACCAACTACATATCAGAAAACACTACGTATCCATCTTTCACCAGGACCAACTACATATCAGAAAACACTACGTATCCATCTTTCACCAGGAGTAGTGATAAAAAAAATTTCAAGATGGTCCCTTTGGCAACCACACTGGATGTCTGAGTGACAATTTTAATTTAAGACCAACGAGATCAGAAGATAAATGTGTGTGTAGTGACAAACATATTTTAGTAAATGGATGAATAGTTGAATGAATCCATGACAGAGTTATAAAAAAATGAATAATATCTGTAGAGTCCAGTCATATGATAAAGGTAACTAAAACTTTCAAATTAGCTAATAGAACAGCTGGATATAACCATGAAATCTTGAATGATGAAAAGACAGAGTTGTGTTATTTAAAGTGGATTTACAAGTTGTCAAAAATAGGATCTGATACAGACATATTCAGTATTTACTGTTAAAAGGTCCCTACAACTGACTGAGTCATAAGAAATACTGGTGTCTAAAATTTACATGGATGTCTTGCAGACAGATTGGTCTGCATCTATTGCATCATTTTATGAAGAAGTGACATCAGACTTCAAACCACCCCATAGTATGTGTACAGGTTTGGATGTGGATTTGTTAGGCAATTCACAACCTTTTTGTAATGAATGAAATTAAATTCTAGCATAACAATTAATCCATGGTATCTTTTTGAGCTGCACATTAAACATGAATTTGTCAAAAACAACATCCTTAACAGAATTTGTACAAATGATGCACAATAAATAAAACGTTTAGTTCTAGTTTACCTTTTTGGTACATAAACCATAGTTCTAGAGCAGAGTATTTCATCACTGAAGTTAGAAAATGGTTCATCATCATCAGAGATCTCGAATTCTCCTGTGGTTGGGTTCAACTAATAAAAAAGAAAATGTTTCAACATTAATATAGATCCCCATCTTAAACAACCTCACTATTACATAATGTCCAAGAGTTCTACTGCAAGCTTTTGAGCAAGAAAGTCCAAATTGAATCACACTGCGATCTGATAATTGGCGTACACAACAGAAATAGTCTCCAGCTCTAGTCTTTAACCTATGAGGATGATACCTATGCCCTGTTCCCAGTCCTACAGTCTTATGCCCAAGTTCCAAGTTCTCTTGTCTTTTACCTCTGAGACTGACTTGATATTGCACCCACTTCCCAGTCCTCCAGTCTTTACCTGACACTGATTCAGTACAACACCCAGTTCCTATTCCTCTAGTACCTGTGGAACTGACCCTTTACTAAACCTAATTCCATCCTCCAGTCACTCAATTTCCAGTCTTTATTTAAACTATGAGACTGATTCAGTACAACACCTAGTCCCCAGTCTTACCCGTATTTTAACATTCATGCAAATTCTTGTTGAAATTAAGCACGGTAGGAAAGGAATGAAAAATTAGGTATCAAACTAAAAAAGTGCTATCAAAATAATTACATGCTATTGTAAGTTACAAAACATTTCAATTTTGGAATTTTGAGCTGTGTTTGAGTCTCTCAAACAAACAAAGTATGTGTAATACAGAACTGGATATATAGCAAGGACTCTGCTATGACCCGAGAGATACATTAATAACAAAGCCACACTCTTTCAAAATAAACATGCTCACCAACATTATAATATACATTAGCACAAAAGTTTCTCACTCTATCAATATATTTTATCACTTATGGGGCAATTTCATCACCGACAATTTGTAAATAACATCATTAAAAAAAGTCCAATTCATACAAAATTAGTGAAACAAATGTAATTTCTCCATTTTGCAAGCCTGGGCAAGAAAAATACATTGGTAATATCCAATAAGTATAATTTATATTACATGATACGAGAATGAAATTGTGAGACTCATCATTGTTTTGTCAATGGCAAATGTCACTTTGTATCATTGTCAATTGCATTCAACACATTTTGGACACAATGCTTGTACCTGATGGTAGCATTTGTAATTGCCAACATGAATCCCAAGTTTTCAGATGGCAACTGATTTTAATAAAAATGACATGTTTAGTGACTGAAAATTTAGAAGTCTGTGCTGTTGTCTGCAAATTTATCCCTGATAGTCCCTGATGTCTGCTAGTGTAACATATCCTCCTGGTCATATAAACTGTAAAAAGGGACTAAATTTCTCACCAATGCAGAAATACATAATTTTGCAACAAAATGAACAAATTTTAGTTTGAAAAGCACAATTTCAGTGAAATGTTGGAAATAAGAAAGAAAATACTAAATAAGTAATTGGTATTGACTCAAGCTGAATATGAGTCAGATTAGAAATAAATAATTCCAGAGTGCAGCCCTTTTCTTGTAATCCAGATAATTAAATACATCAGTATTTTTCTGACAAATTTGGCCAACTACTTTGAAAATTCTAGTGCCATGCTAGCTTACATACTGTGCACCATAATTCATATCATGTGATACAATTTGTTTAGTTTAATTGCTCTAATTTTTTCTCTGTTTTGACACAAAAAAGACAATTTTGTCATTTTCCAAATTTGAGAGTTGCCACCGACAAATATTGGCTCCTATGTTTTTTTCTCTCCACAGGCTGACATTTAATGGGATCTTTAAATGTGTGGTATGAGGCAACTGTGGAATCCATAAAAATTGTTCACTTATTAATATAATAAAACCCTGTGTAAAAATGTACATACTTCTGACTGTATTTGATCTATAGCATTCTCAGGCTTGATATTTTGTGCAGGATGCTGGTTGGTATCATCCTCCAGCTTTATTTGGAATTGTGACTCGGATGGTTGGGCAGTTTTTGTGGAATCCTTCTTTTGGACTTCTATTGGGTCCTGCAACACACAAGGTATACAGAATAAAGAGATAGAAGACTTATGGAATCCAAATATCCCCAAACTTATTGATGGCCATAAACTATGACAACAATGATGACATTATACAAGTCTTTTCATTAATCAAACATTTTTGGTTGATATACAAGTCTGGATAAATAACAATAATACAAAATGGCAATTGTTTCTTTTTCAAAGCAGAAACAGATGCCTGCCTCATCCCCAGATGAAATAACTCCCCTCATCGGACAATTGTGTAAAAGTTACCAGATCCTAGTAATCTTAGGAACTTCAAATGGCACCTGTTTTTCAATTTTTATATTATTAATTACTGGGTCAACATGTGGGTGTATCTACTACACACGAATGCCAATACCATCAACTATGTAGCATCATTTCTTGGTGAAATGTGCACTGTCGAGATGGTATGGGGGTTGAAGCATGCAGTCAAGGTGAATGGTGCAGTAACTCAGTGACCTGGTTTTAAATCTCTATAGAGTACAAATTAAAAAATGTCTCCAACCTGTGTGATAATATTTTTTATTCATATTTAAAAATTCTGCTAATGTTAACAAGTATCTCCTATCTATTTTGTGTGTGTGTGTGTGTGTCTCTCTCTCTCTCTCTCTATATATATATATTTAAACATATATATATTTAAAAATTCTGCTAATGTTAACAAGTATCTCCTATCTACTTTGTGTGTGTGTGTGTCTCTCTCTCTCTCTCTCTCTCTCTCTATATATATATATCTATGTGGAGAGAGAGAGAAAGGATGGACTCTAGTATTCATCCCTGAAATCCATTATGATCCACCCTCAATAAACTAATGTGAAAAAGCTTAACATCTATGCTGTCACCATCAATAAAGTATTGAGGTAAATGTATATCATAATTCATCTCAAACCACTTCAGATATACATGGCAGGCATAAAGAAAACTAGTGTTGACCCAAGACTGGATCCTGACAGTGGTATGGTCCTTGATCTCTCGGCTTGCCTCTATACAAGGGAAGCCTTTTCCAAAAGCCAAAAATTGGGACATTTCTCGTGTGACCATTATTAACAGGTTCAACTGTACTGACAGGTTTGATTGCTAGTTTTATTTTTCCTAAGTAATAAATGCTGTTCCAGTACTGTACAAGTCCTGTGCAACTTACGCTTTTTCTCCTTTTCACTCGCTGGTCTACATATATCTCGCTACTTTCATAGACTTGCCAAGCTTTTCGACTGATTGCATCCAGGTTTTTCGCTAGACGATATGTGGATTCCCTTTTAGGAAGAGTAGAGAAACGATTTTTAGCTTTCCCTGCATCTTTGTTTTTCTCCTCATCTCGTTTGGTGGTATTGTCTTTTTCACCTGAGGTAAGTGTAGGGATATCCTTGTTCTCATTCACTGTTTTACCTTCCTTTGAAGCCTGAATTTTTCAAGAAAAAAAAAACTATTTAAAAATAATGCAATTATATTCCAGTTTAGCTAATTAAATGTTTGTAAACTTTGCTAATCTGGCATTATCAAACGTTAAATTTGTGTGAATTAAATACTGTATATAGATTCTTCACTCACAAGCAAATATATGTATATATATTAACACCCAGATGAATATAAAATTTACCTGTCTGATGGACAAGCTAACAGCTGGTAATAATTTAACAATTATTTGCCATAACAAAATCAGATCTTGTGAGACACTCAAGGTATCTAAATATCCAGTTTGGTCTGTTTTGGCTCAACAGTTCCTGAAATACTGTGCTAACACAAAGAGTGATGGACTAAAGGATGGAATTATCGATAGCAAAAAATAGTATGTCTCCTTTAAGTAGGATGAAAGATATAATTCAATAATATTTCACAAAATTTAGTTCCTCCCAGAATATTAAATCAAGTAAATGTACACTGATAAATAAGGAAAAAATTAGGGCTAGGTCTGCATATAAAGAATAGCTGAATGAACAAGAGGCCAAAGTTTCTAATATTGCTCTCCTACGTATGTTGGGATATGAGTAGTTACTTACTAGCATATGTGAATGTGCTAAGTATATCTATTCCTTTCTAAGACTGCGAATCATCCTTTGATTTTCAGAGTGCACTTGTTTTTTGTCTGAACTATACATAATTTCTTAAGTTCACTAAATATCTGCTCATTTGTTAAGTGTGTTTAACGTTTACTGGCCCTCTCTGATAAATATCTTGCCTGGGTGTTGGCATTACACGTTATGTGATTTTTTTTGAGCTAAAATATTTTTTCTTTTATATCAAGAGCATTAATATTTTGTTCCTAATAATATCATGGATATAATATGGTGTCATATTGCTATAAATAAGAGCAAATTATTTCTTCCAGTTATTGACAGGTAAAATTAAACAAAAAATTGTCAGACTCCTGCCCCACAACAATAAATTGTTGGTCTCTAATATAATTGCAGTATACTGTTGAATGTATCACGGTATGTTGAGAAATACCACAGGATAACATTTTTAAAGGTACCCAGCTCTAATAACAATGGTACGGCTAATATAAATCACATTCTTTTTCGCAGCAAATTTTTTGTTTTTGTGATTTTGCAAAAAATCTGTAAGCAGACAACAAAATCAGCAGACTACTAACAAGCAACTATATGAGGGTATTTTAAAGATCTTCATATTTTATTACAACTTCCTTGTTTCTCTGAACCTGTCAATAAATCTAACATCCAAATAATATGTACAGCATGCCATACACCAGTAGATATATGCAAGTGACGCAACTGACAAAACAAATCACGGTGATATAAAAATGTCAGAGGAGAACAAATCTAATAGTGAACAAAAAGCATGCTGTAAAATCAGGGCAATTTGTCAAGGTTGATATAAACAATGACTTGGATAAAGTTTACAGATTTATTTCTTTGCCAGATCCTAAAATTTGCAGGTGTTTTCATCATTGTAAAGAGTATCGCAAACCCCTATTTTTAACAAAACATGTTTGAGAGATGACCTGCAGTTGATTATAAATGGAGTCTTCTCTATATTCATAAATTTTTGTTTTCTAGCTAATTTCTTACAAGTTTATTGCTTGTTGAAATTTTCTTACAATTGAGACTACCTTATCCGATTGCCTGTTGGTGTGTTTTTGCCTTAATCCCAAGCTTATCTGCACAGGTTGATCATTCCTAGCTGGTTCTGAATCTGGCCTGCACTTAAATTCCAGCATACATTTTGCTTTTTTACAATGATTATTTTTCTGCGATTCCACTTTGCCTTCAAGACTATCACAAATACATCCGAGCCGGCAGTATTCCTTGTCACAGACCATGAAATTTTTCTCCGAGTAACTGGGTGACTCGGACTGGCTGCTCTCATCAGGACTCTCGTTGAATTTACATAGATGACAAATGCAGCCATATCGGCAACCTACAGAAGAAATAAAATTCAGATGATGTTATGCAATTTTTATTCATAGCTATCTTTTGGGGTCAAACAGGCAGTCATATTATCTTTTTACAATGTTCTTACAGTCACAAGAAGTAACCTATAGGGATAATCTTAAAATGGTTGTATTATTTAATCATTCTTTCTTTAATATTAATATCAGTTTTATAACAGGACTAGTAACATGGATAAATATAGGTTATGGTTATTGGTAAAATTATTGATACTATACATGAACACTAGTGTTAGTTTTAATAAATAAAGATGAATACTAATGTTACTTTTAATGCGTATACATTAACTCTAGTGTTAGTTTTAGTACATATACATGAATACTAGTGTTAGTTTTAATACATAAATTTATAATATGTGTTAATTTTAAAACAAATTTAAGGTATTTTAAAGAGCTTGCTGTAATTTATCTGAACAAATTGACTGCTGGATTTAAACATTGATGTAATAATACATGAAATGCTAATCAAGAAGGTCCATGAAATACACATATTTGTATACCTTTTGTCAAGTTTTAGCAAGTGTTTTCTAGATGGCAACATTTTGTGTTATGACACAGGCTTATCGAAATGATCATCAGATGAAACATAATGACATAAATCCTTAAGCAGACATTTTCAAACATAAATATGACATATTAAGAAAAAGTAAAATAAGGTTAAAGCTATTTGATGCCGTCCAAGCAGATGGAGCTGCAGTACATGACAAGGATACTGCAATGACAGCTGCTTGATGGTAAGGTTAATATTTTAAAAAATATTACCTGTTAATCATCCCATGGCACTGCTCAAGACCACCTTGACAATCACAAAAAGGAACCAGTAAGAGTTGCAATGAGAGAGAACTTGCCTTTTGCTTCCAGTGAAAACAAGTTGGAGCTGATCAAAGTGATTAGTGACCATAACTTTTTTCACCAACTGCCATGTTTATATATCAAAACAGTCTTTGCATGTTAAGGTTGCAACATTTACAAGTATTTACAAAATCAGTAATCATGTGAACAAATATTTACATGGCTGTCAGTGATGTTGAATTTCTAACACAAATTAAATGATTTCCATCTCAAGTGACCTATTAAGTAAACATTTTCTGCGAATTCTCTTAAAGTATGTATAATTTTCAAACTGAATGTAACATTGTTAGGAAAATGCCAATGTTGATTCGAACAGGTTGTTCTGCACATGGATCAATGATTTACATATAATTCTGATAAAAGTGTTCTTCTAAGTACATTATTTACCTTTTGAGACTTTGATTAGTAACATTTTATTTTACAGAAAACCTTTATCAAGTTTAGAAGTCATTGCTCATGTTCTCAGCCATTTTATAAATCCAATTAAAACTTAGACAGACCAAATTGTATCCATTTCTTTCTTATGTTTTATTTTTTCTCTTCTCTTTGTGCACGTGTCCAGGCAGTATGTTCAGTTGCATTATAAATTTTTTCATCAAGTGAACATATGCAGCAGTACAAAAAAATGATCAAGTCAATCCAATGGACCTGTTACTTAAATTGTCAGATTTAGTCAAGAAATAATGATTTTCAAACCGAATCCTATCAAAAGAAGATATAAACGATGCACAGCAATGAAACAACTGCTAGTTAAGTGAGGTACTGCATGGCTGAACATGGAGCTTGGGGAAAGTTGGAGTTTCAAGCAGCTTTAATAATGTACCATTGTACTTGTTCTTGTATGTGTGCACATTTATAAATTTTGGTAAATGCTGCAGCCTAACCCACCACATGATAACACCAGTTTTACCTGGTTATCTAAATCATAACAGAAAGCACCAGTCAACCAGTTCATGTTATTGATCTTGCTGCTATAAGTGACATTACATACATTAAACAGCCTGTGTCAGTTGCATGTAACAGATCTATTCTTTGTAATTCTATTTCAATTTACCATTTGTCCTCTGAATGAGAGATAAGTAAATGAGCATTCTTTATTATGTAATCAGATGATTTATTACTTTTAAAACAGGACATGTCAGTTTTGAAAAATAGCACTTGCTTAGGGTAAATTCTTACTGTAAGGCATTTGCCCAAATGACACACTGGACCAATCATGAATGTTAGGCACTCCAGTTCGTACAGCATTGAAGCTGTCACAATGTAAAATTCAAGTCAATGTGATTTTTCTTTACTGCAGTGGTGTTCTACTAATAGATATGCAAAAAGTCATCATATCTGATGACTAATATGAACAGTGACTGAGAAATAAACTAAAAATATAAAATTAAATAAAAATTTCTTCAAGATGCATTTCTAAGTTTCATGATGGTACAACTATGTACACAGGGTATACATAACCCATGTGGTCATGAACTAAATGTAAAAACTGAACCTAAGCCAGTAAAATGCAAAATGTGCATGTTATGTCACAGTGACCTCCTTTTGGTGTGATACTGACACAGGTGTATACAGTTGTGCAGTTTGAAGATTCTGGCATGAACAGCTTTTTCTTTTGTAGTTTGAAGATTCTGGCAAGAACAATGTTTGTTATGAGGGTTTAGCACTTGTCAAGATGTATCCACTCACCAAGTTTCCTAATTCCAGGTATAACAAACAGAACTGGGTGCAAAAAGAAAAACTGAGCTAAACAAAACCTTAACCAAATGAGGTAGATATATGTACAAAGTGAAGCCTCTGTAGGTCCCTTATACTAGGGGTAGCTAGGTGTCATGAAATCCATTCCAAACTGCTGCCTAAGAACTTGGAAGAAAGAATGGTTGAGATAAGATACAACTGTACATAAGTATATGCTTTTACAAGACTTGTGTACTGATCAAGGTAATCAATAATAACAAGCTAAAAATTGTAGGCTTCTGTCACTAAAATCACTCAAAACCAACAAAAAAGTGGTTGTAGATTATAGTATCATTTATTATTTGGTGAAAACTGATAAAGATATACCAACCATACAACCAGCCCAAGTACCAGATTGACAGCAGCTCTGATCAAGATGTCCAATAATCATCTGACCTAAGTTCCAAAATCACTATTATCAGTACACCAGTAATGAGCACCTTGAAAAGTAGTGTAATTGCAGCAATGCATCATGGTACTGACCTGAGGCATTTCAGCTGCTTTATTTTATAAACGCATTTTTACAGTACATAAAATCATCCAATAATTGTACATATCAATTTCAGAACAAAATTTAGTGGCTGAAAATATATGCAATAACTTTGGTAAGACATTTACATTCCATTACAGTGATGTGCCAGCATCCACATATATTCTTTCTATTCAGTCAAAATATTCTTTCTATTCAGTCAAAATCATTTATGATAATAACAGAACTTCTCAGCTAATATCGATATTTACATGTGTTAGTGTCTTGCAGTGTAACATGACACAAATTGTGTACCTTGCATGATGACATAAGGTAATACACTGCAGTATAAAACAGCTGTGTCATTATTTGCATCATTCACTGCAGTTAGTGATACTATGGTGACTCTCTAACTGGAATTACTAGAGGTAAAAATTATAACTCCCTGAAAAACAATATTCTCCTTGCTGGAAGCAGCTTATAGTATAATGTTACAAACTGGCTGTATAATTTTCGTCAGGGCTTGTATTTTGAAACATGCTGGAGAACTGTGAATAATTCTCCTGATAGTGTTGTGAAGAGTTATTCGCTGTCCTCAAATATTTATGACATTGTCATTTACAGCACATGATGTCATACTGTATACCAAAATGGCAGAACCTGTAAGCATATCAGTACATGTATTTGTGCAAGGCAACTGTCATGAAATCTGGGATAAAATCGAGAAGTTCACTCTGAAAACATCTGGAAATCTTTGACTTTAACAATTAAATTGGGAAGAGTAATGGATGAATCTCCACAAGGCAATTTAAGGAGTGCAGTGGCATGCGACAATGCCTGTGCTCCTCAAAACACAAGCCCTGTTTCATATCTATATTAAGACACATTAAGGATCTTTTATTTGCGTATACAACCAGGCAAGTATACACTAATATGAATAACAGCAGCATCACACACATCTTTATCAAGTCAACTCGTCCTTTTACACACACATATAAACATATACCAAATTAGAAAAGAAATAATTACTGATAGAAGCAATGAAGCTTATTGACAAGCACTTAAATCCACATCTCTTTCCAATGCTTATGTTGTTTGTGCTTTTTACAATACATGTACATAGAGCAATCTTTTTCTGCATATTGAACAGCAGCAGCAGGCTTAACAAAAGGATATAATGCACTATATATATATATATATATATATATATATATATATATATATATATATATATATATATATATATATATATATGGGTAATTTCCTGGATTATACCATACATTTTTTTCTATCTGATAAATTCTAAATAACAGTTGCCCATAGCATTAGCTTAGTCTACAACCTCACCCAAGGACTGTACTTGTACAAAAGCTTACAACCAACACCTGAATCTACAGCCTTACAAGTTCACATAAAATATCAGTGGCTGAAATATAACAGTACTAGCACTAAAGAATCCACTCATTCACCCATTTTGGCCATACTAGAGGTATGATTAGCACAATTTTCATTTAGGACTAACAAGATATCGTAAGAAAACCCCATCACAATATGACCATCCATTCTGGTGTGCTGATAAGATACTGATATTCAAGATGGCCACTGAAACATTGAAGTGGGTAACTGTCCCCTGGCTTGCTCAAGGTGCAACAATGAATGAAATTTTACTTCAACATTATTTCAACAGAACTACAATGATATATATGCTCCACTACATGGAATCATTTAATGGGGAAAATCTGATTAATCAGTGATTGTGTCCAGTATTTGCACAATTTCAAGAATCTTAACAAAATGCAGGTATATAATATTTCCAATTTTCTTCTCATATGAATTAACAGTTTCAGTTGCATCTCATCAGTATTAGTGAAAAGTCAGAAATTAAGTTTGTCTCAAACTTACTCAATTGTCAAGGATGTGAATGAATAAAATATGGTGACATGTTTATAGGATGATTAAATATTGAGTGCTGTTATGCATACAACATTGAAAGTTACACAAGTTTTCAACAGCAATGTTGTGTTTAAACTTTAAGATAAAACATAATTTCTGACTTTGGTACAGCATCATGAAACAAAACTGAAGCTCATATAACAATTACAGTAAGGTAAAAGGCGTGATTCGCTGCAAAATGTCAAGCTTCTTATCCATTATGCAGGCACAGTGGAACAGTGATCAGCAAGCTGGATTTGCCACTATAAGGGTTCATCTTTCAAAACCTGCCCAGATCAATCATGGTCAGCTGCCACGGTGTAATGTGTTGATATGCTTGTTAAACACCAATCAATCATTCTTATTACTGTCTATGTACATGTAGACTTGACTGAGACTACAATATTAAAAAAAAAAAATCAGTTTTAGTTGAGACTAGTGTTTTTAAGATACTTAAAACCTGCATAACTTACTTGCTGCTCACGAAGATTAGAAGGGGAGCAAGGAAATTGGAGCCAAGTACATTTCCCACGGACATACTGAGGCAGATGACCCTGACTGGCCTAAGTGGGTATCAAATCAGCAACCCTTTGATGAGGAGTTCAATGCTCTACCACCTGAGCTATTGTGCCTCCCCATTACCCAGGCTGACTCTCCCATTTACACTGTGTACATGATCCCATGAAATGGAATAATTGCAATAAATAGGGATGCATATTTGTGATATTGGCTGTAGCTCTTGTACATCTACTTCCAGACTGACACAAAAGGGGGGCAAAGGTTATTAGTGAAGTCCACCTACCATTAGGACAGGCCCTGCCCACTTCACACCTGCCATCAACCATATACAGTATTCCTGGGCAGGTAAAACATGCAAATCAGCTGAACAAACATTTGTTTTCAACTGAACAAAACATCTGAATTACTGCATTTAACAGAATTCAAGATCATTTTTGAAGGGCATGAATTGCTTGTACCATATTTATGCTGTATGGCAAACTTTGTATGAAATATTTGTATAGTACAGTGTACCTACATTTATAAATAAAGAAATTTATCTTAGTAATCAGTATTCTTGACCTTTGGAAATGCACCACAGTACAGATAGTGCATGTAGTCTTATATCAAATTTTTACTAGCATTATTCTGTACTTGCAAAATGCTGATATCTACTATATTTACTGGTTTAGGAGTCCAACTGTAAAAGACACTGACTCTCATCTGCCATCACATAATGTCCAGAAGCTCTGGGCCTTTGCAGTTGGACTTAATTTATAAGTGAATATAGACAGTACTGGTTGTTAGTCAAGTATCACCACTTTTCCACTCATCAATAGTTGTATCAATGTGTGTGTGAGAAGTAATCAAAATTATAAAAGTGTGATCACAAGAGCAGCAAGAACAAATGGTCAATTATGATTTTCCATATCAGTAACTGACTACATAAGATCTACACTCACATATATGTCCAACAGCAAATAACACAGACCCTGATCTTCCATTGCATAATGATCCAGTAGATCAGGGTGTATGCTGTTTGTTCTACTGATATACTGTATAGACCCAGATCTGCTGGCACATTATGTAATGGCATATATAGGTCTCTTTGGTTTTTGTAGCTGGCCCCAACATTAAAGAGAGTACACATGGTATGATTTCAAGTTTTAGAGAGACAATCTTCCAGGATATATAAAATGTGTGATAATTAGCGTAAAGTAAAATAGCCTTTTGTTGTAAGTGCCAATACTGATTCTGTTTAATATAGCATAAGTGAAATAAACACTGCTGATGACAAATGTTCCAGTATACTGACACCAGAGGATACAGGCAACATTTAAACTATAATGAAGTATTAAAACATGAAATTATTCATGACGATTATTTAAAAAAAATATTTTTATTTATTATCAATCAGTCTGGAGACCAATACAAATTGGTTGCTTTTGTTGCTATTGGAAACAGTGGCAGGAAATGAAACATAGAAATATCTACATTGATTACATCAGTAACAAAATGGGCATGTTTATTTGCACAAAGCTAAAAGAAATAGCAGTAGTAGTTGTGGTGGCAATTCCAGTCAGTACTAGTAGCAGTGGTGCTGGTGTGTAGCAGCAGTAATAGCAGCCATTCTAATAGTCATATGACAATAAGTATAGAAACATAACTGCAACCGAGTACTGGTGATAGCTGCAGCAGCAACAGCAGTTATGTGCAGTAGCAATGTTACTGAATATCATCACTCAATCTATAAAAAAAAAAACAATTAACAAATACAAGTACATAGGAAACAAGGTGTTTACTTATAAAACCAAACCACCCCACAGACAGTGTACATTTGGGGTACGCTATATAATGTATAGACATTATGGAAATCTGATGCCAAGGCAATGGGAGTTAAATGCCATGCACAGACATGAAGTGAAAGGAATCTCAACAGGATTTGAACATTTTAATCATTCGTTTATATTTAAACAAATAACTAAGCCACCATAGTGGCAGGAAATATTAGTGCCATACATTACTCATGAAAAGTTTCATCAGAAAGGGGTTGAAATAAAGTCTGACCAGTAACAGGGTCAAAAGATACAGACAATGTAATAAAAGTAGTCCTTCAAATGCACTGATACTATACTGGGTCAAACAAATTTCCAATAAGTCCAGACAGAACTATTCCTATCTTTTAACTGCTGAGTGTGAAAACCATCTCTGATATTCTTCAGTGATAAGATTTGCCAATTTACTGCAGTGTTGGACAGAATTAATGTCAAATTGACACAATTTTCATTTAGGATCAAGCACACATCATTTGCAGTCTTTTGGTGAAAATGCCCATGTTAATAAGAGTATCCAATCAGGTGGAGCAGTGACACCAAGATTTTCAAGACAGCGGTCATGGCAGCCATACTGGATGTACCAACATCACTATTTTCATTTAGAACCATAAAAAGTCTACTAGTGAAATCACATGTTGATAAAACCATTCATTTTTGAAAAACTGATGTAAAAATATTGTCAAGAGTGCCATATTTATAGTCAATCTGCATCTACTTGTTCATATAACCATCTACTCTGAAGGAATAATGATGACAAGATTTTTCAAGATGGCTGCTATTATAGCCGTACTGGACGTCTGAGTGGCATTGTGTTCATTTAGGACTTACTTGTGATAACAGATGATAAAGACAATCCTATAAGCTACAACCAGTCAAACAAAATATGGATGAAAATTAAAATCCAACAGATGCAAGAAAATTAGGTCAGTCACCTATTTTTGTTATGGTTATTTTCCCAGATATATGTTTACATTTTCATTTGTGTAGATCACAACTGCCTAGTTTTGTGTAGTCCAGCTTATGACTCTTACAATAAATCTATATACATGTACCTATTTTTATAAATTTCGGTGAAATAAAGTCCAGAATGCATGTATAGTATGCAAAGAATGGATAGCTGATAGTACAAAAGTCACTTAAATGCAAAAATTAGGTCACAAGTACAAACTGTAAAGAAATCAGCAAACTGCTATATCCCCCTCTCAATTTCATTGGCAAGGCAATAATAAATAATATTGTCATCATGCAAGCAAAGTAAAACATCTTGCTTTCAGTATGTTCTAAATTATTTGCTTATACAGTCAGCCATTCATGTTACCTGGACAATTTGTCTTCATAAAAAAAAATATACAAGATTTGTACATATGATTATTGTTCCCGATGTCAGTTTGTTTTATATGTTCATAATCATATGTACAAGAACATTTCTATTTCAGGTCAACAGAACTGACATGAAGACTGGATATGAAATTAAGCACTAACATATTAACTTTGCATTAAAGAATATCTCATGTAAAGCTCAGGAAATTCCTATTAACATGGGTGAAATTCTAGTTTGGGGGGGGGGGATCAAAGTCAAAGGGATATCTTTATATACTGCACGATAGATATTAAAAAGTTGAGGAATGGGGTGGGCAAATTCCAGACTGATAAACACAGCATTAGTTTTAAAAAATCTTTCAAAAGTAAACCCTGATACAATACTTATATTGTCTTCAAATTTCAAGTGCATGGTTAAGATTTATCATGGGAGGGGACAAAAGCTTGGGGTTAAAAAAAAGAGCCAAGTCTAACACTTGCAGTCTAACCATCTGACAAAAAAAATACTATAAAAGCATCAATGTTACTTCATAAATAAAATGGCACATGGATTTACATAAAAAGTTCATAATAAATATTCATAATACAAGGCCAAGCCAATACAAACTCACCTGGTTTACCACAGGATTTGCTGGATGTTGAGCTTGGTCTGGAATCAGAAGTCGAAACTTCTTTATCAAACTGGTCCTTTCTCACCTCCTTCAATTTATACTCATAAGTCTCCCCATCTGCAGTTTCCTGTTCACTGTAGGCATCTGTACTTTCTTCTATGTCCTCTGTTCCTCCTGGAATGTTCATGCAATCCCCCTCAACTGCCTTCTCCTCCTCTTCAAGCTTCCTCTTGACAGGATGACCTTTTGTTTTAGATTCCTTTCTTCTGGCTCTGCCAGAGACAAGCAACACATTGTCCAGTGCTGACACTGCTGCTAAAGCCATGCTCTGAGTAAGCCGAGGAAACAAGAGAAGATCTCTTTGCAGCTCTGGTTCTTGTTCATCATTTGTCTCTCGCTCTCTCCTGGCAGTGCGCTGAGCAATAGTCTGTGAACCCAACTTCTTCAAAATGAACTCATCCTCTGTACTCAGCTTCATTACCTTAACAAACTTTTTCCTTCTGTCATATTTGTGTTGAGCAAAGAATCTCACACTGTAAGGCAGTTTTTCTTGGTCATTCTCTTGTGCGATATTTTCCTGTGCTACAACAGAAGAAACACTGCTTGATAAAGAATCATCGCCAGATCCTTCAAAACCAACCCCATGGCTGACCTTAGCTTTTGGATCACCACGTGACATTCCCTTCCTTTTTGTGAATGCAAAGTACTTGCGCCTTTTCTTTTTCAATTCAAGACCAATTTTTCTGGCATTACTAGGGTCTAACTTTTTCACCAGCTTCTCCTCTGTTTTCCAGTGCAGCTTCCCAGATTCTGTAAAACTCAGGCCAGTGGCACTTTGCAGTTCTTCCACATTGGAAAACTTATTTTTCCAGCCTTTGATTTTCGTAATATCTGAAGTCTTGGTTGGGGACTTAATCATTACCTGATGTGGAATTGTCATCTCTTTTGCTTCCAAAATAAATTCCAGTTCTCTCCTAAAAATGCGTTTATATTTCTCTGCACATTTATGCATTCCTCTAAGATTTCCTTTCATGTCTTCCTCCATTTTCAACTCAGTGATTTTAGAAGAACTTCCAAGAGTTTTTGCCTTTTCCTTTAGCCTGTTGATTCGACTAACACCTAGCATAGTTTGCTCTGATGTGGCCCACTGAACCTTCCTCTCCACCTCAAGATGAGCATTCAATGCATTCTGAGTTGGGAAAGATATGAAAAGGAGACCATTTACCTCATCAAAATCTGGCTCTGACTCCATAATCTCCTTTTCAAACCTTGGATTAAAAACTTTGTTTTCAGAGCCTCCTTCTGAATGCTCCTTGTCACTTGGGTCATTGTTTACTTCAAGTGTAGGTGGCTCATTTGGGTCCTTCTTAACTGATGCCAGAGGCTTTCCTCTGACTGCACTTAAATATTTTTCTAATTTATCACTCACAAAGGCTGACATTTTAGTACTGTCAGGCAGTTCCACATTTTTTAGGACAGTCATTGGTAAAGGTTCAACAGTTTCTCTTTTAGTGGATTTTCTTGGAACCGGTCTTCTGAACACTGCAGAGGTCGAAGATCCATCACTTTCTTTACTGGGTGTATTCTTTTCACTTCCCCTGTCTGAATTAGAGTCTACAAGGTGTTTGTTATCTAAAATGCTATTATCCTTGGAAGCTCTTTCCTGAGTTCCATCACTTGATTTTTCTCCTTTGGTTGGTGACTTTTGGCTGATGTCTGAAGATTTGATTGGTGAACTATGAATTTGTAACTGATCTTTTTCTGAAGAATTATTTACTTCACTAATACCTTTTGAATCATGTTTCTCTTCTGAACCAGACATTTCAAAGAGATCAAAAATATTTCTTGGTTTCTTTGATTCCCATTCAGATTCCTTGAAGTCAAGATCTGCTTCTATCAATGAAAATGATTCTACCTGGCCATCCATTTCACCATCTGCTGATGAAATTTTATTTGTAATGGTTTTTGCTAAAGACAAATCTTTGGATTCCCCAGTCCTTCCTGGCATATCATCTGGAGAAAGCTGCTCCTCATTACTGGAAAAGGTTTCTGCAACTTTTCTTTTATCAAGTTTTGCTGCATTTTTAGGCTTTCCTTCAGTTTCTTTCGCATTATCACTGCCTTGTACCTCATCTATAACATTCACACTTCTCTGAATACCAAACAGCTCTTTCTGGGAATCTAGCATAAACTCATCACCTAATTCATCACCGCATTTATCATTTCTTTGTATGCCTCTACCTTTATCACTGGCACTATCACTATTAGTTTCTTCACCATCACCTTCGCTGTCTTTTTCATCACTTTCACTGTCACTATCACAAGCCAATCCAGCTCCAAACAATGGAGTTAAAACTTCAAACATTGAAGTCACTGTATTCACAGTTTCTATGCTACCACTAACTTTGGCTATGAGTTTATTTAGACCCAAGTTGCAACAGCTTGTTTCCGAGTCCTTGATCTCCACTGAAGAAGAAGGCACATGCTCTTTCAAAGAACATTTTGATTTGGGAATGTTTTCACTGGTTGATTTTTTATCACTGGTCAATATTTCCTTCTTTGAATCTGGTTCAAAAGCGAGATTTCTAACAGCATGTGAAACTTGATTGGCACTGATGCAACTATCATTTGACTCACTTTCTGTACCGGAAGATTTCATTTTCATCTCTGGACCTCTTTCATCTATATAACTGTCAGATTTAGAACTAGAGTTGGGGATCTTGTTTGGGGACTTAGGTTTTGGCAAAACTTTTCGAGGTGAATCACGTTTCCTGGGGGAGTCCCATGGAAAAAGAATCATATTATCTGTGTATCTTGCATTTGGTGAGCGAATTCTTCGCTGTGCTCTTAGCTGAGGTGTCTCATCTTCAGAAGAACTTTCAGGATGATGAGAAAAGGGTGTTCTGAACTGGTCATTCTCATTAAATTTGGTAAGACTCGGATAATCACCTGCCCCTGATATTGTGATTTTTTGAACCTGTTTTGGGCTTTCACTACTGCAAGACATATGAGATGCCTGATTTCTGGGTGAGAGTTTTTCTTTATTATTTGAGCTAGGTGAGGATTTAAGTGCACTTAATTTGGGACTATTTGAAACTGTTGGCTTGTCTGGAACTTGTAATGGGTTGGGACTAGACTTGTGGCGTTCCTGAAGTGGTGACCCTTTCTCGTGCGAGGAAGTTCTCTTGCATGTCATTTCCGATGGTTTTAAGTTCTTGATGATGGATACAAGTTTTTTAGAACCTTCAAGTCCTATACTGGAGGATAACTTTGAACCTTGTTTACTGGGATGTTCTTGTTTAGATTCCACACCCTTCAGCTCATTCTCTGACTGACTAGTTTTGCCAGCCTCTTTCTCTATCTTGGAAGATTTTTTTGCCCTGAGTGATCTTGGAGAAGTGGTTTCTGCCAGAGGGGATACTTTTGGGAATATATTTCTGGAAGAGCTACGGAGTCCCTTTGGACTGTATGACATTTTATACACAGGGTCGTCAAGCACGTCAGAGAGGAAAATCACAGGTTTCTTCCAATTCTTCTTAATATATGCTTCAAGTTCATCACCTACTTTGAAGGTAGTTCTATTCTCCTCCTTTGTATCACTGTCCAATGCCTGTTCCTCCTCAGAATCTGAATTGATTTCCACCACAAGTTCCTTTTCTGCATAAAGTGACTTTTGGACATATGCTAATGGACTGGAAAATTGCGCTTGGGAACTAGATTTGACATAAGTAGATGGATCCGACAAGAAAGAAGAACAGACAACAACTTCTGGACCTTTCTCTTGATCTTTGAAAATAGCACTATTCCTTATCACTTCTCTCACATCAGCAAGTTGCTCTCTCACTTCATAAAACTGTGCACTTGGCAATGACTTTCGTGCAGTATGTTTATGATGAAAAGTTCCATTTGACTTTAAACGAAAATAGTTGTAGTGCTTCTTTTTGGCCTTGGAAATGCTGTCAAGAACATTTTTTTTAGTCCTGGCCATACTTCATACCCCAGACACGTTTTCACCCTGGTTGCCTGAACTGTGAAGGAAAAACAAAATGTCAATCTCTGCAATCTATACATACAGTACAATGAAAGTATATTTACTATTTTTTCTTTCAGCCATACGTAGCAGACATAGACTTGCAACATTCAGCATCATGTAACTTACAGATGCTTCAAGTATACAGTAAAACCTGTTTTAAGAGACCGCCCCTTCTGCCAACAAAATAAAACCAGTCTCTCAAGACAGGTGGTCTCTCGTAATAGGTTTGTACACAAAGACCAGTTTCCAAGGTCCAGTTTCAGAACAATTTAAAGAAAAATAACCAAAAACACTGTACATATATTCTATTTTGTACTAATAGTTGCTGCTAAAATATTGTATGCATTCATCTGAAAACAAAATTATATCACAATAAAGATAAACATCTATCATTAAACATGAAATCATATTAACATTTTAAGATCAGTGTACATGAATTAGCATATGAAATCATTTCTGATTTACTCCTTTTCCTTTGTAACGCCCTAAATTTGTTTTATCGACATTTAAAATTCTATTTTGCAAGTGGTCTGCCCTTTTTCACTTCTTTAAGCTACAATAATTATCTTCTCCAGCCTTTAAATTTGTCCTCTTAGTTGGAGGTTCTTCCATTATTTTTAAGGTACTAGGTGGTAAAGTGTTCAATTGTAATATCTACTGTAAAGACGGTTTTGAGAAGGATCTGGGAAAATATGACAAATCTACATACAGTACATGCATTTCATATAGAATAATTAATAAAATAAAAAGAAACAGTTATCTCATCCAGAAACAAAATTACTTATTCAGAGACAAAAGTCAACGGCTTAATTCAAAGAAGACATACAGGGATTAACTCTATAAAAAAGTGAGCAACCCAGTAACACTATCCTGAAGAGACAACAGCCTGGTGACTAGGATGTAATCACTGTAACATGGAATGGAGGGGGGACAACAAACATCACAAGCCTTTAACACTATCAATCGAATCCCTTGAAGGATTCTCACATGCTGATTTAATAGACAATTACCTTATTTACCCCCAGGCAATACAGATTAACTCTAAAGACATACACTATATTCAACCACTACTGTAATTTTGGCACTACAATGGCAATTTTACAACATGTACATTAGCCTGGTTTATGGACTGCACCATCTGTCACTATATGCATACTCTGCCAAGACTTCATGGTCGCGGGTCGCATTCAGCAGGTGGTCACTCACGCCAGAGCATTTATATAATACAATTGATCAGTGCATTATGATTGCAGTCAGAAATGACAGGTGGTTGCTCATAAGTTTTTACTGAATTTGGCAGCAAGCTACACTATGCTGTAGATGTTAGATTGTGAATAAGATGACAAGTAACCTGCTGTGGAAGGATCTTGAAAGACGGAGTAAAATACTCAAGATTGTCTGCAATTATCATGTACAATATAAGTCAAAATAAGTGCATGTTATGTTCAGTGTAATTTAGCTATACCAGGTATGCCCTGATCTAGCAAGTGTAGTTAAATACTTCTAACAGAACTTCATAAGCATAGGTCACTGCATCTGCAAAACTCGAAAGCAGCATAAGTGCAGCATGACTAATACATGTACTTCATGTGTATTTCAAGATCATGTTCATAAAAATCAAACTGCATCAAGCTGCAAGATGGTGTGCGCAAGATACATTAATGAGGTGCAACTGCACATGCTCATGTAGACCAATTTTTACTGTAGTTCAACAATGCCTCTCTCTGGCACTATGGCAGTGATCATTCTAGAAAAGGAGAAAGTGTGGCCAAATGGCCCCTACCAGATTAGACTTGGGGTCATTTTTACACACACACACCCAAAAAAAACAAGATCACAAATATCCTTACATGTAAGAAAGTCAAACATAATTTTCACTGGCACTTACACCATGGATTTATTCATTCTTGTTTACTTTTCCAGCATTATATGCTCTGAATTAGTCATTGTAGAGTCACAGTACAGCAAGCAGAAAAAAAAACATCCCATCTCCTTGTGATCATTACTAATCTCCCACTGCACGCCTTGTGCACTGTAATTTTGAATTCCTTAAACTCTGTTAACAATTCCCCACTAAAATTAAATTCAGATATTAGAGTCAACATTTTATCTCAATGTACAATACTTCAGAAATAAATGCAGTAGAGATTTGTTGAAGATTCCATCTTTTCTTTTTTTATAGTTTCTATTAACAATCAGTGACTAAGTGCTCTAGATTTGGTGCCCAAGCTGATCAAAATCAGGAAGACACTTTTCACAGACAATGCTTCTTGGGCACAAAGCATGTTCTATACAGTAAGACTGGATGCATTCAATTCTGTATAAAATCAACATTAACGATATTTTTTTTTCTTGCACCAAAAAAAAACAGCAGCTGCCTTTGCCAAGATGTTAAATTGACATTATTATGAATTCCTCACTGTGCATCTATCAAGTATGGCATTTTCCTGACACAGATGGATCATACAAGCCTAACATTTTACAAGTGCTCAATCTTTTATAATTCTAACAACTGAAGAATCTACATGCATATTGGCTGTTACTTCCAAGTGACCACTACATGAAAATATTATCAGCTTTTAAAACAGACCAGAAACTATAAATACATAAAAACAGGTAAAATAAAATTGGAAAAAATCTTAGCTTTGTCAAGGCAAAAGACATGATAAATTATTTTCATATATGTGGTTATTACCGCACACTGAAGAGTACTCTGAATACATGCAATACCAATTTTGGATCAACTGTATTATCTGTATCATAATGAAGCAAAACAGTACATCATTAAAGTGCTGACAATGACTGTACTTGCATGCCGTTTCCAAAAGTTAGTCACTTTAGCATGTCTATTGTCTTGACAAAGTAAAATTTTGTGGTGATCATTTCATTATTTTTTTTTTAAATTTACTTCGATGGTCTCCAAATCATTATTTTTTGTTCACTTTGTAAAACTGGATTTGAGTGAAAGCTCTATCAAACAGGTATTGTAAAATTTGTAAGGAGCTTATATACACTGCACAAAGGTAAAATAGAAAAGCTATTTCAGCAATGTTTAAATAATGCAAATTATTTTCAATGGAAACATCTGCAGATTCAGTATTGTATGCCTCAGATGCTGATTCTGGATGCTTGACTATGTATTTTTAATTAATTTAATAACTGAGCCCCATGCAACTAGGGTATACTAGAAGCTCTATTCAATCAATCACTAGCAGACAATCTGAGACACAAACCCACAATGATCATAGTGAAACTCCTCAACCGAAACCTAACTACATTGGAATTCCCTGAAGAAAAAAGTAATTTTTTGTCCCGAAATACACCTTTTTAAATACAAGTTTCTTCCCAGTAAACCAAAACCCCATAACTTTGAATACTGAAAACAATTTTGATCCCAAATTTCAATTTTACACTGCCCCTCTGCCACCACAAAATGAAACTCAATTAAAACTGTATGCATTTTGGCTGCTAATAACCTGAAAGAAGCTGGAATAGAATAATTACCGTTACAAGTACTATAGTAGGCCAAGCCGTGTGACAAGAGACACGGATACTGTTCCAAGGGCACGCAAAGTTAAAACAATATTTGACTAGGCAGCTGACACAAATTTGGGCTGACAATAGACTAATATGAAGTCTTTGCATCATAAAATGAGCCAGCTTTCAAAGCAAAAAATATTAAAACATAATGCATTTAAGAAAGATTATGTTTATCTGTTTATTATCTAATCGTGATTGTTGCTATTCATGTGTACACATGACCAACAAAACATTATTTTGTTTGTTTTGGGTTTTTTCTTCTGTTTTTCTTTACAAATTAAAGACAAGAGCTATAATAACCGGCCCAGTGGCCTCATGTTTGATACTTTGTTGTTGGAGTCCAACAAAACAGTATTCTGAAGGTCAGATTTACTAAAAGGATTTTCAATAGAGTGACATTTGTCTGTTCACATGTCAATATGTCAGAACCGCTCAACACTGTAGGATGGAAATATTCTTAAATGATAAAACTAGTCAGATCAACGAGTATAAATCTGTCACAAAACCTGCACTGACAAAGCATGGGGAAAGTTTTTATAACACCTACCATTTCAGATATTCTGGAGAAAATAGAATTTTACACAATGAATTTAAAAGCAACATTGATATAAGCAAGCAGTTTAAAAAATGTCTGCAACTATGACAAACTGAATTATCTTATGTGACAATGCTTTAGCCAAGCAAGGACTAAAAATATTCCAATTTCAGACACTACAGCATATAATCTCTTTCTCACTCCACGTGTAGAAAAGACTTTTCTTTCACTCTGCAAAAACTTAACCAAACACCTCACAATTTAGAAAATATATACATTTACATTAAATACAAAGCCTATCACATCATTTCTGATTGTTAAAACTATCTATGATATTCTTGAGGTACACAATTTTCAAATTAGCCTATGTGGTGGCCACATTGGATTTAAGACCCATTCAGGAGGAATAGCGATAACATTTTCATGATGGTTGCGGCAGCCATACTGGATACCCATGAAGAACCATTTTTATTTAGGACCATCTAGGCATCACAAGTGAAAATGCCATGCCATGCCATGTCTTTCTGTTTAGTAAACATAAGAGATGACATTTAGAGAATAAAGATCATTGTTTCACTGTATATAAGACACTGTAGTATTGAAGCAGATGCAGTATACTGACTCAAACCTAAAACTGAACTGCAAATATCAAAAAGTGTTCAGGCAAAAATCTTGCAACATCTCAAGCAAATATCTACTATTATTAAGTTAATGATCAACAGTGCATCATTTGGTCAATGGCACCATGGTTGCTGAGTAATCTAAGGGGCTTGCCCTGACAGTTCACTCACATCACTTCTCTGCACAAGTTCAAGTCTTGGCTCAACCAATGTGGGAATGTGAGAAAGTTTCTCAGCTTCCCATGGGTCCTTTGTTCTTCATGGGTTCTTCAACCACCAAATATTCCAGCTGCCATGTACAGTCTGGCACATGCTGAAAAATGGCAGTAAACCCCCATAAAAATCTAACTATTCTTTAATTATTGCCTTATGGCAAAATGTGATAATGATACTGTATAAGAAACTGTTTGGTGTTTGACAATTTTAATAATTCATATGATCTCTGTAACAAGCAAATCTTTATTTATACACTAGTAGATCAACATACAGTATGGCCAATAAAATATGTAAGATATTTCACAAAAACACCTAATTATGTGAATAATCTGGTCAGATTAAAAAATGGCCACTAGAATCTCAGACACAAACATTTGGAAACAATACCAAACACAATGGCCAAACAGTATTGCAAGCTTTCTTTTAAATCTGAATGCCCTCTAAGTCTCAAGCAGTATGTTCAAAAACAAATCCCTAAAATCAGCAGGTTAATTCAAACATGGTCAGGGCCTCAGTGTAAATGTGCTCTATTTTGTTTCATTTCATGATCAGTGGTGTATCAACTTAAAATCCTGCTTCCCTTACTGATTTATTTACTTAGGTTTTAGTTGCACAACCTCAGGTTTAATCTTCCAACTTACCATGAAAATACTCACCAAGTCATGGTCTTCTGTCACAAATTTTGTATCACTATTCAGCAAGTTTAAAGGAAGATGAACCATTAACCCCAAAAATTTGTTTTTTATTGCTCTGGTTTTAAAATTAGGATAGGTATGTATTTTTTTTAAACCCTGGATGAAAATAGTGTTAGAGTTGGCAACAAAAAACAGGAACAGTTAGCTGGCCGGAAACATATTTTTGTTGGCCTTGTAGTTATGCGTGTCTTGAAATATAAAATGAAAGTAAAAACTCATAGCAAATAACCAAATAATTTATCAAATCCACTGAACAGTTTTAATGATATGGGCAAATATTTCATGTTGATTGCCTTGACCATAAAAGTCTTCATTATGACGTCACGAAGTCACATGCCATCTGTATATTGCTCTACCAATCAATGTGGGCATAAAGTTCATTCAGGGTTCCTGCCACAAAGTTAAAATATCATTCCAGACCAAAAAGTAAAAATTTCCAGACCAAAAACTAAGATCAGAATCTATATACTACAAATTTTCCCATTTGCAAAAGCACAGCCACATTACCGGTTTCCAAATAAGATGGGGGTGATGCTCTTACAAATAAGGCAACATCCTCCACTTTGGTCAAGTCAACTGTGGAAACAAAATTGAAAATTATCCTTTAGCAAAAGCTGAAAAGCAAAACTTTTATAAATATTGAATTTTGTTGTCATTATACACTAAATAAAATATTTCATCATAAGCCACTCCATTTCCTTTAATGAAAATATTTCCACAAAAAATGTTATGCTCTCAGAAAAGAAAATAAAAGTATGAGTGAGAAACAGTGTGTGATTTTTTTTCTCTCCCAAACTCTATCATACAGTACATGTATTGGGGTTTACAACTAAATCAACTTGTATAAAATTCAGAATTGTGGATAAAATCTGGGACCGTACATAACAAGGGAATTGGAAACTCCACAAAGCTAGCCGATATCATATTCTGTTTTTACAGGCAAATGAGGTTCCCCATCAGTCAGTTGAGCAGTAAAATCAAAGGCAATGCAGGGTCAATTTGCTCTCAGGCTAGGAACCTAACTGTGCAGATTGTAGGTTGCAATTTGCCAAAACAGCATTCTGTTCAAAAGAAATGTATATTTTTGACCTTTCAGGACTAGAAATAATATTAACTTTCTCATACCATTCTGATATATTTCATTTGTAATTCTCCAATATATGTAGTTACAAAGATAATAAATGTGAAAAGATCTCCTTTTGCTATAAAATGGAGTTTCAATTTTAAAGTATAAAATGGGTCCATGAAATAAATTTTAATTTAAAATTAGTAGCAATGCATTTATCAATGTACTGAAAGTATATATTTATCTACATTTTACTTGTGTATCTTGGATACAAATTTTGTGAACTTGTTTAGAAAACAGTCATAGTACATAATTTTTCATGCAAATTCAAAATTCATCTTTTGACACTAACTTGTTTCAAAAACACTGCTTAAATGAAAGGTGAACCAAAATGATGCAGTCACATATTTTGCCAGTAAAAAGATACCAATATTTCTTATGTTAAATACAGAAGCTGTGTGATTTCTTTAAATTAAATTATCTGGCCCACTCTACAAATCCAATGGTGACTTAATGCAGTATTGGGAAACCTCATTTGCATAACAATAAGGAATGGGTAATATTAGGTGGTCTAGGAAGGGGACTTCGTAAATTCCTGATTATTAGACTAAGAAATATGAGGCATTTTCAAAAACTTTAATACAATGAAACATTATTGAACTCAGAGACAGGTCTGTTATAATGTAGCTAACAATAGTTGCTGTAGCTATTGGGAGAGCATTACACTCATAATCCAAGGATTGTGGCTTTGAAATCAATGAACTAAACAAGACCAGGTCAACTTCCTATGTGTGTTCTTGGGAAAGCATTTAGCTTCCAGTTACCCAGTAATATATACCAGTAGCCAGTGAGTTAAAAGTGCCATAAAAACCAGCAAAAACAAATCATAAGACATACTTCTCCACTTTATAGGCTATGGGCCACCTTATTATTTGGTTCATAATAGTCATACAACACCACCTCTTTATCGCTATAGGCTATTTGCCACATTACGTGGTTCACAAAGTCACTATGTTATAGGCCACAAGCCATCTTATAAAGATGTATGGTACAAGAAAGATTGTGTAATTAAAAGGTATGTTGCAAATGAGATAATAGAAAACAAAAATGTGTCATTGTGTTATGTAAATCCCAGTAATAATTGACAGTCAAAAAATAATACCCTTGTCCTGTTTGGACAGGTGTCCTTTTTATGAACTGGTCTCCCAGGTGTGTTTGGTATTGCTTTGTGTCCTTAAGAATCAAAATTCTTTGGAGAATATCCAAAAAATTATCACCAAGTCATCAAAACACATGGTCCATAAACGTTTGAACAAATATAAAAATTAAGAAAAGTAACCAAAAAACACAAGAATCTTTGCCACCAGGGTCAGAAGATGATCTATTACTCATTTCTTCATAAAGGTATAGTGGTGGCACAAAATCTACAAAGTGCCAATAAACCCTTTTTTATGAACCAAATGTAAAAGTTAAGATTGTAACACCATTCTGATGGAGATGTTCCGATTGCTGATGAAACTTCTGTGAAATTTTCAATCAATACATGCATTACATTTTAATATTGCAAAATGTACACATATATAACTCTACTATTCATCCTGGCATGACAATTAACCTCCAATTAAAACTGTACTGACAACAGAACCTCTAATCTTCTCAAATTAAGATCACCAGTCTTGCACTCAAAATTAAGCACTGTTTATTACTTGTTCTGGCCAAGAAACATTTCCAGATCAACTTACGGGTAGCCCCTACAGGCAGCCCCAATCTGAAAAGTTATTTGAGTATTTGGGAATGGGTAACTATGGACCAGTCAGTATTGGACCATGCACTTCTTACATTTTTGAAAGGCTTATATGTAGTCAATGCCGATTTCCACTGAACAATATTTTTTGATAAAATTATGTTCTCTTTCAGAAATGAATAAGGCTGTCCAACCACACTAATGGAACTGGATAACAGTTCCCATGTAGATGCAATAATAATGGACCTGTCCAAAACCTTTGAAGTCTTCTACACTGCCCCATTGCTGAAATGATGAAAACTTATTAGTGATCAGAACTCTATAAAAACTTATTAGAAACTGAATGAGGTTCTCAAATAATAAAAGGGACAAATCCTCTCATTACAACACTGTCTTTCACATCCATAATGATCCAAATACAGTAGAACCTGTCTTGAAAGACCACCCATTCTGCCAAAAAATACATGGTTTCTCAAGAAAGGTGATATCTCATAAAAGGTCATAACACTATAATTAATATATCTGTGCATGGAGATCCTGGGCTCCCAAAACAGTCTCTCATAGCAGTGGTCTCTCAAAAGAGGTTTTACTGTTATCTCAAATCTATTTTACAAAATGGGCAAGAAACTTACAAACTGGTTTACTGACAAGCCAATGCCCAGAAATTCAAAGAAACCCTTCATGGAAAAAATGCAGAAAAACTGTTTAAGTTCACCACAAAAAAACCAAGAAATACCTTGTGGAAACTATGTGAAACTCCTCCTAGTAGATACTGGCTCTAAATTAAAGTTAAGCAACCACATATCTGTTGATAAAAAATGGTCAAAATGGAAAATAAACAGAACACATGCTTCAGCTTGACTATTATAAGTGCACATATGAAAAATAAGAAAAGCAAATTTTCCTACTTTACATAATAGTAACTTTAGATATATAGCAACAGAAGTATATAATACAGTTTACACAAAAACACCTACTAACTTGAATAATCTGGTCACATCTAAAATCTGCAAATCTATTCAGAGACACTAAAATGTGGCAGAAATACTAATGGAAAGGACAAGGTACAATAAGCTTTAGTTTAAACTGTATCACTCTAGAATCTCGAACAGCCTTCCATAACAGCTTAGAGCAAACACAGACTACAAAACATTCAGCAAGCCAATTTGGACATTATCTATCTGAGTCTCAATAAAAATGAGTTTTGTCTTATACTTTATTAGTGTTTAGTAGCAATCAGCTTTAAAGTTACCAATTTTTAATAAGTGCTCCAACTAAATGGTAATTTTGATTAATTATTTACCAAGGTCGAAATTCCAATTTTTAGCACTCTTATTTCCTGGTATCTTACTTAGTAAATATGGCCTTTATACATGCATTTTAATAATAAACTTGTCATATATATATTGTCTATATTTTCAAATGTATACTTTCATGGTGCGAAAAAATAAATAAAATGTGTACCTGCATGCTGAACATTCTTTTGTCTTTTAAGCAGCTGTTACTGTTGACAAAGTAATGTTTCTCATCTGTATGTTTTTACCATATTTGGTTTAGGTCGCATCTAAAAATACAGCTCATTTTTATGTTACCCAGACTATTGACATTAAATAAACTTTCTTATATCTTATAACAGTTCAACATGTACAAAGTATAAATGTACTATAAGTTAATGGTACCATTTATAAACAAGTTAAATTATTGCGGTTTTATGGTGTAATGTCATTTACAGTCACTGATGGCAGACAAAATCCAATGAACACTGTTAACGTTAGAAAGATGCTCCTTATAGTGATGATATATCTAATGGACTTTAATTGTGAATCTCTAAACATGTCCTTAATATGCAGGTTTTCTTTAAGTAGAAGTATTCTTCATTACTGTATATAACTTGTGAAACATGCAATCCATCTTATAATGAATGTCAGTTACTCAGGTACATTGAATCAACCAACTGAAATCCTTTATTTGTTTACACGAGAAGTGATTATCTGTATTTTTCATAACATATATACCATACATTAGAATCCGTCTTGAAAGACAACCCCTTCTGCCTAAAAATGATGGTCTCTCAAGACAGGTAGTCTCTCATGACATGTATTAACACTATATAACCAATAAATCTGTTCAAGGAGAACCAGGTCTCTCTAGACAGGTGGTCTTTCATAGCAGTGGTCTCACAAGACAGGTAGTACTGTATTAGTTATTTTTTCATGCATATAGATAATAATATTTTTATCATTTTCTCAGGTACCTAAAATTTCACAATGAAAAAGTTCTGTACTAAATGATACAGTATCAATAAATTATCTGTACTTTTTATGGGTTGACTGTATATGAAAACGATAATAACAATTACAGACAGAACAACAATTATCATCACTGGTACAGTCAGGCATGCACAGAAATGTATACATAATGTTGAAAAATCAAGACACCATGTTTTAAATTTCTAACCCAGCCTGAAAAACTATGCATCAGAAAAATGGCTAGCTATTTTGCCTAGCTATCCTTTTAGCTCCTTAATCTTGGCTGACCAACACAAAAATCTGTTTTAAAAAAATCACCTATTGTATTTTTGACAAACGTGTCAACAAGCAACATAATACTTAATACCTTCAGTTTTTTAGTTTAATTTTATTCACAAATTCTTATGGCAAAAACACTAATTTGCAACCATAAAAAAATGGTCTGAGAAAATCAAATGTTTTCATCTACTGGAAACTGAGCCTACATCCAGAATTTAAATACTGTAAATGATAAATATTAAATGGGATAAGATTTAGTCGTTGGAGAATAAGATTATTTTATGAATAAAAATACTTTCTAGGGTCAAACCACACAACTGTTCAATAAAACTATGATTCATACTTGATTTAATATCGTAGATATTTGTTACCCACAAATATGACAAAAAATTAAATCCTCCAATACTTTTGATTGTACATTTAATGTATACTGATTATATACAACTTGCATTGTCATTCAGTTCCAGAGCTGCACTTTTCTGCCCTGACCCTATATTCTGAAAACATATCAAACCCATGCACAAGTTCAATGTCATAAAATTTTCTCCCCAACCAATAACCAAGTTAGAATCAAAGAAATTTTAGGATTTTTAAAACTCTGGTTTCTCTTAATTCTGATGATGTATGTATATTTTAAATATCAAATCTTTTATTAGGATTTTGATTTAGAGTTCTAGTTTTATGTTCAACATTGTTACAGAATGGCAGCCTGGTCTTTAAGCATGCAGATGAACAACATATACACAGATTAAGCATCTGTTTAATCGTTTTTCTGGTGAAGAAACATCCTTAGTGCTATGTACTTAATTTCAGTAACATATTTAGTGAATCTGCACATAACTGCCTTTGTGCTCTTGATCAACAATAAGAGTCACTGGAATCATTACATCTGCCAAGTTTTTCTACTCTATTAGAGAAAATGCAGTGATTTCTTGTATATTCTGTGAAGTGATGAAACATACTTCTGAATCTTGATAATATGCATATATGGTTATTCTTATCCCCAGGTTTTTATTCTTCTAAATTATTGGACATATTATTAGGCTCTTGGTCTGCCCATTTGAATTTTGGTATTTCTATTTGTCTGTCAGTTACACCAGTATCTCCTCCCAACCAGCTGTCATCCAAAACACTGCATTCTTTCGGAACATCCCATATAGCCAGGCACTGAGGATATGCAGAATTTCATCAGACAATGAAACATTCCAAAAAAGGTCTGAAGAATTATCAAAATGTCTGATTAACCAAGGCTTCGACAAAGACCTGATAGCGGAGGCAACTCAAAAGACCAAACAAACAAACCACAATGACTGACTAAAATATGGATAGAAGGAAAAGGCTGATAGGATACCATTTATCTACCATCCAGACAATCCAAAATAGGTAAAATCATTGGGAAACACTGGCCCATTGTTGAATCATGTGATGCACCAAAGTTGATCCTCCCGAACAAGCCTATAGTAGCCTACCAGAGACCAAAAACCCTCAAGGACATCCCAATCAGGGCAAAGCTAATGTCAATCACTAACCTTGACCACCCTAGTTAATCTGGCCCTTGTGGAGATAAAAGCTGCAAAACCTGTCAACATATGATAGAGACTAGGACATTTCCTTGCAGTGACTAGAGAAAAATTGAACATACATGGTCCAAACAAAATGTGCAATGTAATTTATCTCATCACATGTAAGATCTGTAGCCTTCAGTATGTCGGAGAAACTGAAAAGCTACGCAAAAGGATCAACCGCCATTGATGACAAAGCTGTACAGAAGCCTTGTCACAGAACACTTCTCCTGTTGCCACACTTTCAGTGATATAACACCTATTGCAATTGCTCACAACCCCATCTGGAGTTCCGAATCCATATAAGATAAGGAATCTTACTGGATATGCCACCTTAGAACATTGAAACCAAGCAGTTCAAACCAAGAAGACTAGAAAAAGATAGCCATGCACAGATAAAATTATCTTTTTGCAGCCAACACATTTTCTTTTAAATAATTATCTAAATTTGCCTAATTGTCACCCAACAGCCTATAATTACTACAACAGCGATTAAATATCCGGGATATATTTGCGCATACATAAAATAACAGATGTCGTTATGACCCATCGATTTCTAAATTCTAGGTCAATATAAAATATTTTCCAGCATCTGAAACAAGTTGAAATAAACTCACTGAAACATAATAAATTTAAAGTTTTCATTCCTGTATAAATAGTCATGTAGAGTTTTGTGAATGCAATAGTTTTTATTTGTTTGTCTTGCCTATGTATTTGTACGTGCCTTTGAAAAAAGAGTCAAAAGTACACAGACCAGTCAGATACCAGTTTTGCACTGTTCGTTGTCAGTTTGTTACATATACATATACATATATATATATATATATATATATATATATATATATATATGACTTATTTTATATTATGACTCCTGGTCACTATCTGGAAGTTCTGGGAGTTGGAAGTATGCACTGAAAAGTGAGCATTTGCAAAGAAATTACAGTTATTCTGTTTGAAGTCTGTGAATGCGTTATAGGAGATTGAGCTTGTCTAGTTTGTTGTTCAACAATGTTACAGAACAGGCAGCCTCCTGGTCTGTAAGCATGCAAATAAACTATTAGGAAAAGCATATATACACTGATAATTATCTACTTAATAATTTTTCTGGTGAAGCAACATTCTTACCACTATGCACTTTGTTTCAGTAACATATTTTAGTTACTGTGAATCTCCACAAAATAACCAGTCAATGGTCATTTTCCCCCTCACATGTTCTTGTCAACAATCATATGGTAACATGTATAACTGTTCCAATTAATAGCATCTGCTGTATTTTCCTATCCAATCAGAGATAATTAAGTGATTTTTCATACATGCTGTGCATGTGAAACATTGGGATAATAAACATATGTGCTTATTTTTATCCTCTTATCTGTATTCTTATAAATTATTGGGAATACTGTGGTACCGTCTGTCTGTCTGTCCATCCATTTGTCTGTCCACTACCACATCTACTTCCAAGCCATGGGGTGAATTTTTTCAAAACTTTTAGGTACATTGCACAGATAGTGAACAAACACAAGAACATTGTCATTATTAGCTCTTGTAAATGGGGTCCCATGTCTCAGGTTAAAAGTCACAAATACAAAAAATAAAGTTACAGTGGCATTTTTCTGACGAAACCTCACTTACATAGCCACTGCATCAGGATCATCAATTCTGCATTCTGATTCATCGTAACTGTTGGGAGTTGGTGGGAGTGATCAAATATGCACTGAAAACTTTTTGTGAAGTCATTAACGTTTTTCTGGTTAAAATCAATCAAAGTTGTGTGTGCTGATCTTTTTATATGCACTCACTCATTGAAAGATTAATAACCTAACTATAAAAAGTGTACAAGTCAGAAGAACAAATGTTATCTCTTGCACTTTATTCTTACACAAATATATATATATATATATATATATATATATATATATATATATATATATATATAGAGAGAGAGAGAGAGAACTTTGTTTCTATGGAAATACTGGAAGACTCCTGCGTGCTGTGTTCCACATATTATCTTTACATATGCACTTATTGTCCATATTTTGAGTATTCATCAAAGTGATGCAAAGAAAGGGGTACAGGTGAAGCAACAAATTCTTTAAATGTCAAGAAATCAGAGAATCAATTTAAACTTACCACAAACTGAATGGGCTGCATACACTGTATTACTGATAAACAGCTAATTCTTCCATGATCTCAAAATAAGCTGATGGATGTTTAAGGCAAAAAAATATATTTAAATGGAACTTGTGAAATCTTTAGCTAATATAACCTAAAAACATAAATACAGACATTGCAAGAAGATCAATGTTTCATGAAAATTTGATCAAAGGTAATAAAGTTATACAAATTGATTCGGAACATGTTACTTGTAAATTGTGAAAACAATTATTCCAGTAAGCAGAGATACTCGCCCAAGACTGAACAAACTTTGCACTTAACTAAGAATTCACACAAACTTGACACACATATGGTACAGGTCATACAGGTCATGTAGGCATTCAATACTGACTATTACTGAGGTGAAGGTCTTTTTTAGAATTTGATTGTACAACATAACTTTAAACAGCATCTATTCACTTTATTTCAACCATCGGAATGTCATTATTCTCATGCCCCAAAATCAATGTTAAAGTATGTGGACCTTTTTGAACAAGGTAAAGGCAAAGGCATGATCCAGTGTAAACCTGACTGAATGTTGTGCAATATGAAGTCACAATGAAAGCTGCAAGTGTTGAAAAAAAATAATACAGCTTTTTCTGTTATGATGAGATCAGACTTCTTTTCTTTACACAGTTTGGTATCTGACTACCAGAGTAAAAGTTCATTGCGATCAATAATATCTGGAAGATTTTAGATGACAGTTAAGATGCAGAGTACCCAGCAATCAGAATTGAAAAGACTTTGGCTAAACTATATTAGTATTAAAATTTATAACAATTTCATTTAAAATGAGTAAATGTTCCTACACGACCACACTGACATGAACTTTTAGCATGCAGTCATAATCCACGTCATTCCAAATGGCCACTCGTCTGGTCCCATGGATTGTCTGTACCTACATGTACAATTCTTTTAAATATTATAAATTATCATTTATCCTGATTGGTGATGGTATCAAATACTGTCATGGCAGTGTCAGATTTGGTGTGACCATGATATCTGTGAAAATTAGATACATATATCTGCAATATCACTAAGATATGAGATCCACACACATACCCAGCATTACTTTACCCCAAATGTATTCCAACAGAGAACAATAATACAGAGTAGTACATTTACTACAATCAGCCATGTCCTCAGCATCAGTATATTTCCATCAATACATGTTCATCAGATTAAATTAGCAATAGTCTACATGCAATGGTACATGAAAACAAAAATGGAGTCTTCAAAGGGCCGTAACCATGGCCTTGGCACTTGGTCAGTCACATGTCTTTTATGTATTAAGAGCATGACAGTAATGCCATGACATCATAAAAACAAATAGCAATATCACTATACAAATTTAGGCTCACAATATCCTGATGGCAAATATCGTTACAAAATCACATCCCAAAGGCATCTTGATAGCTTCTGTTTGACCTAAAAGACCGACTAATCCTCCTTAGAACTTTAAATTATACAACAACCGATTCACAGAAATTAAAAGATGGTAGAATATACACAAATCTTTTATTGCATGCTTGTCTTTCTAATGATCTGGTACAAGTTAAGGTTATCAATATGAATCTTTTCATTGTTCTCCGAATAACCTAATTACCAATGCAAGCAAAATCTGAAACAACTTATTTAAATGTACCAAACCATCTCGGATTACTTACCAGCTAATTATCATGGATCCCTTGCATTACAACGTACGTATAAAGTCTGGTCCTCCAAATCAATAGCTAATCAAGTTCTAAACTTCTACCACATTACAGATTTCTAGCAGAAAAGATTGAGATTTTAATTCATGAGAATGTTAAGTCTATATTAAAAAGTCTGACCATTTGGAAAGAAAAAAATATAAGATTCATAAAAATGAATATACTATGATACTTGGGAAAGTAATCACTGAATAGTTTATTGAGTCTGTTTAAGATACTACTTTGCTGTTGCCCCTGTGAATTCTTCTGCTTAGCCATCCACCCATAACAAGCTTGTTACTGCAACTCTTCCCACACTACTTAGAGAATTTTAATGTAACTTTGTAGGTTTGATATACTGTTGGTGCTGATATACAGTAAGGCTTTATCTTTATCTTCTAGCCCATTTGTGCTTAAATTTGTTAAACAAGACAGCCAGGGTTTGCATGTTGTGCCCACAACTGAAGCATTGCTGACAAACTTGAGCCAAAATCTGTCTCACTTGACACTGATGTGGACTCGAGACAAATTTTTTCAAGGGTGGGGATATTCTGATAATTTGCACCATCGCATCTCAATACAATACGTAGGATTTTACTTAAACTCTACAGGTTAGTTATATGTTTGATATATACATGTGCAATAATGTTTAACTTATCCTCTGGCACATTTTGTGGGACAATACTTTTTAAAAAATTATACGGGGGATATTTTGTGAAATTCAGTTACTTGTCATTTGTCCTCTAATTGAAACTTGTAGGTTGTATATGTGGTTGGCACAGATATACAATGATTTTACTTTTTTTCCCCTCTGGCCAATTGTTTACAACAAATTTCTTCATAAATTATAAATGAAAGAAAGTATATTGGGAATTCAGTTCATTACCACTTATCCTCCCACCATATGTGGAAGATTTTACTGTATGTTTCCCCATAAAAGTACATTCTGGAATCCCATCTTCTGATTTTGAATCAATTTATATATATATATATATATATATATATATATATATATATATATATATATATATTCATGGCTGTTCAGCAATGACAAAACATCCTTCTGATGCACTACTGAGAAACAACACCTTTTACAAAATTCCTGCCTTAATATATATGAGAAAAACTATCTCTGCATTCATATACTCTGTCCAGGAGTACATGACAAATAACAGGTACATAACCGATTCAACAATCATATGTATGTTACATCTGGCTTGCAAGCAGAGTGCTTAGTAGACTACTGAGGTTGCCAATAAGCAGTAAATGATACCTAACTGGTAGTTATATATTATAGAAGCAGTTTGCAATGTTCGCAGTATTATTTGTCCTTCAACAACCAAGCATCACCTTATTTTCTTTTATAATTATCTAATTAATTTGATTTATGTAAGTTGTAAACAAGTGTTTAATTATATAAGGAGCAAAACAAAGAGTGATCCTGATATTCTGTTTAATATCAATAAATTTAACCTATGGAAAAACAAATACTAGACCTTTCCAACATAACTCAACACTATTATTCACTAGGTATCATATCAAAGCAAGACAATGAAAACACATGTTGAAACTATGAAGCCAAAAACGTCTATTGCATAATATGAAGAAAAAAATGGTTAAATAGACACTCCACATTCATATATCTTACTTATTATGTCTCTTTGATCGGGAGTAAATCCATTTTTGGGGAATAAAATATTCTAACACGTGTTCATGAACACGTCTTTGGAGCACAAAATCCCAGGGTCAAGGTGAACTAAAACCTTTACCCTAGCATTACCGTAAGGAAGCAAAGACACATAACTGAAAAAATAAATCCCAATAAATGTCTGGGTACTGTTTGTTTCAATAAATATGTAAACCAATGATGTTCTTCTGTTATACTTATTGAGCAATATATCTAACAATATGACGACTGAAGACGTAAAGTCGAAACATGCCGCCAGGATATGTTCTGCAACAGATGGCGTGGCCAAACGAATGTAAAAATATCCGCTATTTCATGAAAAATCATTTTCAGGTATTGTTCTCCTGATGAACAGGTAGTCGATTTGTGTCTTTACGAAGTTAGCATGTTTATCGTATTTGGTCTGGCGATCAGGTTCGAACGCGATGTTTGGTGTACTGGTGTCGGCCAGAAACTAAGTCCAGTGTCATTTGGCTTTAAAGTTTTAACGAACCGTCTGGAAAAGGCTTAATACATCAAAATATATGTATACAACGATTCAAATAATCGAAACTATGCAAAGAAATATTATTTCACTCAACTAATTGCAGTAATGTTGTTGTAGTTGTTGTAACAACACTTTGCAATTCTTACTACATAGCGTGCTGTCAAACCGCGCGCAGTACGGCGTTACACTACACCATATAGGACGCTTTATAATTCTTCAGTCATGTGGGGAAACACATATACGACTTATTCAAGTACATTTTAAATGTTCAGAGCAAATAAATTACGTTAATATAGAAATAGATCGCTGGTCTACACCTGAAAATAAGATTGAAAACATTTATCTCCGTTCCACTTACAGGCACTCCGCCATTTTGTGTTGAAAAATGCATTCGACGCAAAGGACTATGGGTAATTCACTGTCTTGCTATGGGACACGTGTAGGGTCATATGATACAATGGCAACGCTAAGTTTCAGCGTGTGTGTAGCCAAAATTCACGGCCCGCTGCAAATTACTTCATATCCAATACTGATCCAAACATATTTTGGCTTGAACGTGATGTACTTTTATCATCTCATTTATTATAAATAAAGTTGAACAAACAAAAAATGCACTTATAAATGGGCACATGCACCCGGAAGCGAGCACGCGGTACGGTACCTCAACATCAAGATAATGCTCGAATTTTAATATAAGACGAATACTGGTCACAAAATGAATATAAAGCCAAAATTTTAGATTCACACCACTCTCAAAATCGATTATACAATGAGCATGATTGTATCATTTTAGTAGGGTAGACCATATATTGTGTGGTTGTGTTACGTATTCCACGAATTAGTACACTAGCTCTGACCGTTGATTTAGCGGCACTTAATGGTTGACCTGTGGTGTCCGGTATATGGGCTAATAACAGTTTGAGTGTGATTGTATTTATATATTCAGATTTTAGTGTATAAATGATGCACACATTCACTGTAGTCCCATAATGCAAATCTACAATCCACACTTAAAAACACGTCCATGATATACAACGTGGCAGCCACCTCCGTCTCTCTCTCTCTCTCTCCTTTGCACTTGCTTACTCAAAGGTTTTAAGGAGAATAAGCATATATATGGATATGGAATTTTTTTCTATACTTGATAGAATGAAAGAATGTAATTAAATTGCACCATATATTGATATAAATGATATATTTCCGTTCATATTTATAAGTTTTCAAAAACAAAAGAATGACCAAGTAATTACCGTGATGCAAACTAGATGACAAGGAGCATACATCTTTACATCTGACTGTCACAGTGAACGAAGAGATGAAATGACTGAGCATGTTAATTTTTTTTTCTCTCATATTCGTTGTAAGGGGGGGGGGGCATTTTTCAGCACATGATACATGGCGGCCAGTATATCTGATGGAGGAGAAATCCGGGAAGAACCGCCAATGCAATGATGCTATTGGACAGCTTTCACAGATACCTTCCAGGGCCTGATCGGGGTGAGGCGGGTGTGGAAGGTGTCGATTCTAGGGTTTCCGGACCACCACCACCTCGCTAAAAGAAAAATATACATATCTACGATGGCGTAACCGAGACTCGAACCCACATGGACATGTTAGATGTCAGTGAAGACGATTTTAAACAAATTGCATTTTCCTAATATCATGAACCCAGTCCAAAAACGTTGAGAGAGTGGGTATTGTATGGTGTCTTATGAGCGAGGGATGATGGTGTAAACGTCTTATGTTTATTTATTTTATATTGTTATGTTGTTGTATTGTTATGAATATTTAATTTAATTAAATTTGTTGGTTAGTTTTTAATATATTTTAATTTTTTATTTTCGTTATATTCTATCGGTAATGAAAACATTGCATCGAATTGCTGACCTTGTTCCAAAATCATTGACAGTTTTGGTAAACAACTTTTTACATATGCATTCTCTCTCTCTCTCTCTCTCTCTCTCTCTCTCTCTCTCTCTCTCTCAGTAAAAATCATTAAGTTGAGTCAAGGTCATACCTGGACTGCGTGACAAGTATCATGTGCCAATTGGTAACAAACTTCTATGTTTTTCACTATGATGAACTTTTGACCCTCATCCTGGAATTTGTTTTGCGTCTTTGTCGTATAACTAATGTTTTGATAAAAGCTAGTCAGTTGGGCTTAAAACATTTGAGACGTTAAGTTGTAATATGTGTGACAAGTTTGGGCTGAATTTTATTTTTCTTCATATTTTTTAATTCAAGTGATTGTTTTTCATATATATATATATATATATATATATATATATATATATATATATATATATATTTATATTGAAGCCTTCTACGCTTGATATCAGACTCACGCGTCGGACCCCTTCGACATTTAGGAAGAAATGTTAAAGTATTGTCGTTCTGACGTAGACATTTTACGGCATTGCTGTGGACAATTTCGAGAATTATTAATGGCACACGGAGGGATCGATCCTTCGAAAGAAGCCTTCACCATCGCCAAAGGGTGCTCTTTAGTATACCGCCAACGATTCATGCCCCGAAAACACACTGGCTGTCATTAGCCCTCAAACGACGACCTTTGTCAAACGTCATTAATAGGTCAAAGCCCTACGCTGGCTAAATTACTTGTGCGAGAAGGAAGACAAATGGATTCAACATGGCAGCAACGGAGGAGGCGAAAAGGTCATTGGAACGTATTCGGTGGATGGCTGGGACTTGGAAAACCCCAAGATCGTGTACGAGTTCAACATGTTTATTTCACGGATGTCCCCTCTATACTACCCTCAACGTGACACTAAAAATCAGTTTTTGTAACAGACCATGGAATATTTGTACGAGGCCACTTGTCAGCGGCGCTTGAAGTTAGAACAGCAAGGATACCAAGTGGTTGAAATGTGAATTTAAACGCGTCCTGGAAAGTTACCAGTTGATGGACCCCCTTTTGATTTCACTCCAGACCAAGGCAGCGACGAGGGACATTTCCACCCTATAAAATCCGTGTGTGGAACTTCAGTTTGCAGACCCTCTACCTGAGACGGTGAACGTCATCCTGTATGCTGAATTCGATAATACTGTTGAAATCAACAGGTTGTGTGTAGTATTTTGATTTGTATGGATTGCCACCTTTGGAAGACGACATCATTGACATTATGAGAAGAAATGCCCAGACGACACGGTTCAATAACGTGAAATTACAAGGCACAGATTCACTGGCGTGTGGACAATATTGTGAGTATTTTCTTCATCAACGCAGTCTTGGATATTCTTTAGAAGATTTAATGACTTATTTTCATCATCACTTTTCTAGAAACGATGACAAAGTAGACTGATGGTTTTGTGACCATTATAGCTATCTTTTGTCTTCAGATAGGAAACGTAGTGTACATCAATGATCCAATGACTTCTATCAGTGCAAGTCTACTTTCACTTCACAATGTTGTCAACCTTGTCAAAAATAGTTTGTTATTTGAAAAATGTTTGTTTGTTTCTTTGAAGCAACAAAAAATGTTTTTATGGTTAATTGTTGCATTTTAGTTATTTGAATAAAAATGTTGCGTTTTTAAAAAAATGTGTCTGTCGTTTGTTTTCAATTTTTTTCATGATACATGCTCTTTGACTGCTCTCTATCCCTCTATCGTGTCTGTGCTTGAACCATATCAAGTGAGGTAGTCTCCAGTCTGATGTTGACGAAACCTATTTTGCTGTCGCTTAGACAAATTATATAAGTACGATCAGGGTATTATGTACACTATGGACTAGTTAAGTCGGTTAGTTAGGCAATAGGAAAATTGTATTCTACTTAATATTGAATTATTCTAATAACACTTGTGGCTAAAACAGAATTGGTTATAGGGAATCCCGATAATTATAGAACTGGAAAGAATCTGACATAAAGTAGGCCATGGCATTTCAGGTACGTTCCGGTGACGTTTGGTTCTCCTTTCCGGGTTCTTCTCCTCCTTGCCTGTTCGGACATTAGACGAGTGTGTGGACCGATTCCCACTCGTCTATAAAACAGGTGCCCCAATGAGCGTGTATGCACGGAACCCAGGTGACGTCATGAGATCAGTGCCCAATCCAATTAGACGTCTTATTCTTCAGTAATACAGACAGTGTGTGTTGGGTCCGATCCCCCTCATGACAGTCTTCCTGTCGGTTAAATCAAAGAACACTCTATGAGTGCATTAATGCGTTGGGGGAAGTGGCACCATTCATTCTCCCTCGAAAAACTCAAACACAGATGGACATACCCACAAAGGAAGCTACCACTATGACTGATAAACTGCTACAAATTGAAAAAGATAAGCATTCAGCAAAACCTTTGGTAGAGCGGAAGGAGGGGAGAAAAAGGATGGAGAAGGAGTTCTGGTCGAGCAATGCGCTACGAGGTTGGGTTGTCAAGATACACTAACTGACACCAAAAAGGCCAAACATTTCATCAGTTCACTCAAGTATATGGCCTGGAGATCTCTTCAACCAATGAAGCAGCCCAACACACAACAATAGCTTTTCGCTCAACGTACACTCAAACACTATCCAAAAGCCTATGAAAACTGCTCGCTTACCACCTTTGTGAAACTTGCCACTGGGTTGTCAATCATCAGTGGGTATGAGGCATTTCCCACAGAAGAATACGAGGACAAAGACAATCCGGCTGTCACCTGGGACTACAAAAACCACACGAACACCTTCAGGATGTTGACATAAAAAGCCCTTTTCAGGGCTCCAAATTGCCTCGTGTTTTAAGGGAACCATTTTAGCTTGGTATCCCATTTTGATAAAACTGTTGTCCACACAAGCTTGATCATTTGGACCGCCACATCAAAACTTAAAACTTTTACGATCTGTTAGTGACCGAACGTTTCGTATGTCGCTTAGACATATTAGTTAAATAGGAAAAATTAGTGCATTTATTATGTACACTATGTATTAGAATTATATAGATTTTTTAGGAAGTAGGATTTTTTAAAAAAGACTTTTGTTGGATTTTATATAATTGCACAGGTGGCTTACACTTTATTGGGATTTTTTTATTCTGTATTAGTAATAACTGGACTAGATTTGAAATAAGTACGGGCTGGTTTTTATGGGAGTACACAACATCCATGGCCGGCTTGCCGAGTCCCTTGCCTCTCCTGCCTCTCTCGGACATTCGTACATAGACGGAGATGTTGAACAATTTCCACCCGTCCAAAGCTCGGTGCCCCGATGTGACCTCATAGTGGCAACCAATCGCTACTGGAGTCTCATACTACTTTTGGTTTACACCGTACCTCGGTTGTGTCAGACTGAAATTCATCTTTCTATATGAGTGCGTGTTGGGTTCATTTCCACTCATGGTAACCCTTCATTCAGGTCGTTAGGGACTAAATAGTCCTACGATCTGACGGCTCAACCAAACAGTGTTCTGTGAACACATATATGCCTGGGGGATGAGGCACTAAACCCTTCCCCCATGATTAATTAAACAGCCAGCCGTGCAGGCAGAAAGCGTGATACATGCACAAATGTGCGAAAGTCACGCAAATTTATGTAGTCAAGTCATATGAGTCATGAAAGTTTTGGTATCAGGGGATGTTATCCTTTACATCCGTGCTTGACAAATATAAAGGGAGCGCTCGTCAGTCTGGCTACCCATCGTTGATTCGTGAACTACGAAGAATGAGTAACCGAATCACAAAACTCTACGTCGACCGGAGAACATCGCACAGCTCTACTTCTGAGCGGTCCACGTGGTGGCTAGGAAATTACCACGAAGAAAGATGATGATGATGAGCCACCAGCCATAGAAGGACTAAGTTGTTTGTCTGGGACGGCAATGAGTATTACCAAACCACTTCACCGGAAAACTATATCTTGGGGACGGATGGAATCAGGTTTCCTACGGTGCCATTTAGGGGTCCTTTTCTTTAGAGCCTCATACTGGTACTTTGTCAAGTTGCATTAGGTGCATGAAATTCATGCGGCATGAGCGGGCACGGGGACCTGTAGAATTACGAAAGAACAAAGAAAGCTGCCCGATAAAACATATTTTGTCAACGGTCTCTACTATTGAATAATAGTGGAGAGTACTGTTGTGTAAAAGGGTGACCTTACACTTCAAATATACTAGCCATTACCTACCAGGCTGGGAAGCAGCAGTCCGGTCGCGGTTCGGATCCTTCAGGAGAGGCCCTTTCAAGAGTGGGACCGCCGATGTAGTTGGACTGAGTGATAGCATAGTTGTAAATCAGGCGCTGATTACATCTGAGGACGCCGGGATCACTCGAATTAAAAAGATCGAGTGCCTAACAAATTGCCGTATGGAGTCATACCGTTTCCATTTGGCTGGAAACTGCTTTTGATAATATCCCTATTTTTAATATCCTAATTTGACTTGTTTCTTTACCACCATCTAATTTTGTATTCTCCTATTTTCTCTTTTGCGTGATACAAACTATTCATAAGTCATTTCGACTTGTACTGATTGGTATTTAGTTAGTATATTGAATGTACACTCTGTACACTAATTCCAACTTTGAATGAATTATTTTTCAAAATTTAAAGACTCAGTTGATTTGAACAATTGCACAGGTGGCTTACACATTATTGGAATTTTTACTGTCCATTAGCAAACTGGGCTAGATTTGAAATAAGTATGGGCTGGTGTTTTTGGGAGTACCCAACATCAATGGCTGGCTTTCAGAGGCCCTTCTTCCTGACCTCACTCGGACATCGTACTATTGACGGAATGTGGGACCATTTCTACCCGTCAAAAAACAGGTGTCCTAATGTGACGTAATCGTTGCCGACCAATAGTAGCGGACGTTACATACTGCTTGCGTTGACACCTGGTGCGTTCAATCGCAACTGAATTCCAACTTTTCAATCACGAGTGCGTGTTGGGTTCATCCCCACTCATGACGGTCCTACATTCATGTCGTTAGAGACTAGTTAGTCCCACGATCTGATGGCCAAATTAATAAGTGTTCTCTGAACACATACATGTCTGGAGAATGAGGCACCAATTCCTACCCCCCATCCCCGCAGTAATTAAAAATTCAGCTGTGCTGGAATAAAGGTCGAGCATGCCCTAACGGGCGAAATCGACATTAATTCAATACAACAACAGTCTGGCTACCCGTCGTTGATTCGTGAACTACGAAGAATGAGTAACAGAATCACAAAACTCTTGGAACTTCGGATGCACCTGCATTATGCCCGTCGCCTCCTGGATGAGCTGGCCATGGAGGCAATCCAGGAAAGTGGCAAGCTTGAGGAAGAGGAGGAGAAGAAAAAGAAAAACATTATCCTGCCTCACTCGATGCTAAGACAGAGCTGTGAAGTCATGCCGGTGGTAAGGACACCTCCACAGAGACAAGCACCACAGCGACAACCACCACAGAGACCCGTGGTCCCACAAATAGAGAACTGGGACCAATAATTGGAGAGTCAAGAGCGGGAGCCTCATCTTCCGCAAGAGGTAAGGAGGCAGCATCCACGTGTGCAGAATAGGAGAAGGAGGGAAGTCTTCACTATCCCTCAAAGTGAAGAATGGGAGAGTGAAGCCAGTCGATTCCCCTCCGCGTTCCCAACCACAACCACAACTGTGAATTGGGAGCAAGACTGGAGCCACAGTTGTATCTGTGGTGCCCGGCCTTGGAGATGTCACCATTAACCGGGTGCATCTGAAGTTTATTTTATAAAAAAGAGCACTTTTAAGGGTTACCATAATACTCTAGAAAAGAAACTGTTCAAGTCGCCATTTAGTGTGATTACGAACACTCACTTCTTTTATAATGTGTGTGTGTGTGTTTTTTTTTATGAGTGGACGTACGTTTGTGTGGATAGTAGATTTTGGGTTTGTGTGAGCTGACGCACGTTTGTGTGGATAGTAGAGCGTGTGCTTGTATAAGTTTGCGTACGTTTGTGTGGATAATAGATATTGTGGTTTTTTTATTCTTCCCGTGTGGATAGTAGATTTTGGGTTTGTGGATAGTATATAATAGTTGTGTTTTTTCTTTCTTCTTCCCGTATGTGGATAGTATATTGTTGGGTTTGTGTATAGTATATAGTAGTTTTTCTTCTTCCCGGGGGGGGGGGGGGGGGGCGCGGGTTCCTCCCTCCGTGTATCGATAGTAGACTTTGGGGTTTGTGGATAGTATATAAGTTTTTTCTTCTTCCAGTGTGTGGATAGTAGATATTGGGTTTGTTTTTTCTCCTTCCTGTGTGTGGATAGCAGATATTGGGGTTTTTGATAGTATAATTTGGGTTTGTAATTGTTCGCGTACGTTTGTGTGGATAGCAGATGTTGTGGGTTTTCTCTCCTTCCTGTGTGTGAATAGTAGATAATATGTAAAGCGAGTGTAAGGGATGCTTTCCTTCACGTCCGTGCTTGAAAAGTATAAAGTCAAGCGTCAGTCATTCGCTCCATAACATCCCTAATCAAAAAATGCCATCAAGACATCAACCTCCTAAATATATCAAGGGAACAACGTGGGGAGCTGACCAACAAACTATGATCATGCTCTACAAATCATTAATCAGGGCTAAACTGGACTACGGTTGCCAAGTGTATGCCTCGACAAACAAGGTCCTGCTTAGGAAACTGGACAGCATTCAATATAAAGCACTTAAACTATGTACGGGTACTCCACCTAACATCTCACTCGAGGAGCTACAAATACTGACGGGAGATCTACCGCTGCACCTCAGACGAGAAGAGTACATATTGAGATATGCTACCAGAAACTCAATACATCAAGACACCAACCCAACCAAAATGATGATTAAAAAGTGCAACATTCCGTTCAGGCAAAAACGAGCTCTAAATCACGCAGCGGGTAAGAAATTACACACAATCTGTGATGAAATTCAACTATCCGGAATTCAAGCAGAACAATACAAAATCAAAGATCCTACCCCTTGGAAAAAACTGCACGCCCAAAATAAACCTGTCTACCCAGAACTTAGGATCGAAACTGCAAAATCCACCCAAACTACGAACAGAAATCCAGAAAATCACCGAAGAAACACAGACGGGTCTATATCGAAAGAACTAAACATAACTGCTCATGAAATAGTGGTGCCGCAACAACAAGTTGAATTTGGTGCAAGATGGCTGCTCCATCTACACAGCATAAGTCTGAGCAATAAATGAAGCCCACAAATGGTTTAAGACCCAAAACCACAGCCAGTTCGTCATTAAAACAGACTCTCCAAGCAAACTCAAATCCTTAGGGACTGGCACGTCAAAAAAGTATAGCAAATATGCTAGCAGACACTCTGTTATGCATCAGGGAGATCGAAGATAAACAAAAACCATCGAATTTCTATTGGTACCTTCTCACATCAATCTAACTGGCAACGATAAAGCTGACCGAAGGGCGAAATACAATCTTCTGAACAATACAACATAACCACTTAACTACAGTGTGTAAGAGATATATAGCCAGATAAGAAGCAAAATGAACAAGAAATGGCAGCAGCTCTGGGACAACACCAGCAAGGGCAGACATTTATACCAACTGCAAAAAAAAAAAACAACTAAATTCCTGGAAATCGTGGACATCGAATTATCAGTATGTTAAAAACAGGAAAAACGTTATTCCGAAACAGCCTTGCGAAACATCTCAGGAAGGAATTGAACCAAACTACTAACTGTCCACATTGCCCTGCTGCAGAAACACTAGACCACGTATTCAACACCTGTCTCAGATACCATAATCAACGAGTCGGTTTCCAAGATTACCAAAAAGAAAAATAATACCCCTACAACATACCCCTGAATTTTTGGACAAGGTACGCAACAAAACCATCGATACCACATACATGAATATAATAAGGTACCTCAAACACATTAACAAACATGACAACATAAAAATACACACACAAGTAATTATAATAACAATTAATAGAAGGGCTAAAGCAGTATGGTAAGACTCCAAGCTGAAGCGCAAGCCCATGGTTGTTGTCATTGTGTTTTTTTTTCTTCTTCTTTTTTTGTCGCATGTAGGCATGCAACTAATACAATACTAACCATCATGGTCTGAGAAAAACAACACATATTCCCATAACTATGTATACATATTATAAAGGGGCGAACCCCCGCCAACAGGCCCAAATGCACACGACAACAAGAGTGGTAAGATATAAATAAACACACACACAAATTCTTAGGCCACAACCATCATAAGACTGTAAGGTAACCTAAGCTCAGTCATCAGACCCCACACACAAGGTGGAATTAAATAAACAAGAACAACAACACAATCCCCAATTATTAACACGGCATGTAAATCATACTTAGATCAAACATACTAATTTATACAACAAAAAGGGGCTCAATATACCTTCCAAATTCAATATAGCTATTAAACAAAGAATCATGGCGATAAAAGACCAGTCGCAAACATCAGGATCTAAGGCAATGGAAGTCTAGTCGAAGCAGAACAGCAAACTCTAAAACAGCCAAAAAAACTACAAGAGCACGAAGAAGAGAGAAAGAGGATAACATAGAATGAAGAAGGAGTAAAGAAGAGAACGGACATCGGCATTCAAATTGCCAATTTATATGAGGTTCTTCCTTTGGCTATTGAAGACTTCTTTCGACAAAAGCTCTATCCCCACAACTCTAACTCGATCCTTTGTATACCACCATCAAAAGTGAAAACTGAAAGTAAACAAAGCCTGACCCAAATATTTATAGGGTGCCTGACACCCAGCTGATTGACAACATTTCGGAAAATCAAAAGTACACCACGTACACCAAATTCCAACTTTAATTAAAATTAGTAATGAAATTACACAACTCAAAGGTTTAGGAAAATTACACGACTGGCTTACACACCATTGTAACATATTTCTGTCCACCAGTACAACTGGACTTGATTTGATCTTACGCGCTTTGCCGTTTCTGGGTGTACAGCTTTTGTGTGGCGTTTCGCGTCCCGCGCGTCCCTTGCCTCCATTCCTCGGCCAGACATGTTCATGAATTAAAAAGTGCGACATTGGCACATAAAAGTGGGACTGTAGTGGCTCCATTCCTACAGTCCCGATCAATTGAAAATTTCTACCTTCGAGACTTAACCAGTCGCGAAAGCATTAGCTGCGTAGGCGACTTAAATCCTTTGATTGATTGATTGATTCGCGCCATTTTACGGAATAACCAAAGAAGAAGATGGCAAGAAACCATTGAATAAAATGTTGAAACTACAGGAAGTGGTTGATACGATTGGCATGGTGGAAGTACTACTAGAAATAATTGAAAATGGCACCTATAGTCCAATAATTTTAAAAATGGAAATAAACAATTCAAAAACGGCTATGGGGCAACTGAGACAGATGATTAAAGAAGAAAAGGAGAAAGAGGATGAAGAGGAGTAACAAAAAAGAAAAGGAAGATGAAAATGAAAGGAAGAAACAGGAAGAGGAGAAGGAAAAACAGAAGGAGGAAAAAATGAGATAAAGAGAATACAAAAAGTGTATGAGAGAAAATAAGAAACTGGTGGAGGAACAGAACAAATCAGAAGAAGAAAACCAATGGCCCTTTTCAGGGCCACTCATATGCCTCAAAAAGATTTGTTTTGTTGCCTAATATTTTTAGTCATTTGTATTGTTGTTTTTTTTTGTGTGATAGATTAATGTTCATCAATCTATGTCTGCATGTTGTATGTGCTATTATATGTCCATGACCCGCCAAGCGTTTTAGGTTTTTTTCCCCACTCTTTGGTTCCGACTGGGGTCAGCCCCTTGCTACATTGTTACCAATCTTCAGTACCTGGACGTCACCTTATCTGTTCCATTCCTATTCAACCCAAATTTCCCTTGTGCGTAAAGAGTCCCATATAAATCTTGTCCGTAAACGTGCCCAGGGTGTGCTGAAAAGGCTTGTCCGTAATCGTGCTCAAGGGTGGTCTGTAATGTGTTTTCCCATTGTCCGTAAACAGTCTCACTATACTACTGTTATTTCTCAAACACGGAGTTCATTGATCTCTTAAAGGAAACCTCTACCATTAAATTTCCGCTAACTAACTAGCAATCATACCATTTAAATCCTATCAATCTGCCAAGGATAGATATCCTGTCAAAGATTTGCGTTGGTTACATTACTTGTATGAAACTGAATACAAGAATATAAAGTATGCTAGACACGGTGGAGTACCTAAGATTGGATCTTATTGCTTGGATGATAGGATTTAGAAAATCAATAGATCGGTACGAATTGCATTGATGTTTATTTGATGGATGTCTTATGTGCCTCGCCGATAACTGAAAAATCCATTGACAGGGTTCACTTTGGAAGAGTTGGGCGACAAAATTTGCCAACGACGCCAACTAACTAGGAAAAAAAACAAGGCTACCAAGTAGTAGATTTGTTGTTGTAGTTGTTGTAGGGTTTAACGGCATTTTTTTCAGCACAAGATAGGCTGTACATAGCAGCCAGTCTAAATGGTGGAGGAAGAAGCCTGGAAAACCCCGGAAAGAACCACCGATCCACGAGAAGCTACTGTCAAGCTTTCTCACATACCCACATTGGACGATTCAGATACTCGAATCCACGTAGATAGAGATTAGATGGCAGTGATAAGTAACGGTGTGCGCTTTAGACCACTCGGACACTCGGGTTCCTCCAAGTAGTACAAATATGGGAACATGATTTCTACCATCGACGGTTGAAAACAGATCCATAGTTTCAATGTATCGTCGAAGAGTACGACATGGTGGTCGTTGAACCTTTTGAATGGACGCGACAATTTGTTTGGAGGACAGACCAATGCTACACACGCTGTACGAAGCAGACTAATTGCAAGGAAAAAACAAACATAACAATGCGAGTTTCTTGTACCCTTAGGTGTGTAAATATGCTCGATTTCCTACCGGACAACTTGATTTTTATTTGCAGAACACATCGAGGTCCAACACATTGCGCCAGAACAAAGGTTTGATTAAACGAAATTGAATCGTTTCATGCTCTCAATCGTGGATCCTCGTTGTTGAAAATTTGCTCAAGTTTTCATTTTCCTACAACAAAACAATACCAACGACTCGAGTCCATGATATTTTTTGCGGCCTCGTCTACGAGTTTCTGAAATTAGAACAAGAAGTCAGTGGGTTATCTTTCCTGGTGTCGCACTCCAGAGGAAAAATAGATCAATTCAAGCAGCAGTATCGAACTCAGAAAATATCGACAAGAAACATGTGCAACAGAACAAAGGAAGACAGACGATCGTTTGCTAATATTGTAAAGAATTAATGGTGGAGAAAATCACCTCAACGTCCGAAGTTGCTTCAAACTGAATACTTGGTAGATCGATGTAAATACTTTCGACTCGTTGTTGATAACGGAAAACACATTAAACGCGTGCAGATCACACTTGAAGATTTGATATTGGTCAAGTAAGATGAAGTCATAGAGCCCTTCCCCCCCCCCCCGTTTTTGTCAATGTCATCATGGCTGCTTACGTGATAGCCAATTCCGTGGACGAACCTTTAGAAGACCGCGTCCTTTAATTTATTACCCATATTTGCATGTACATCGTACGCTCTGGAGGCCATCGTCCATAAATCAATGATAAATGCTTTGCTGCGTGGACCCATGAACACTCCGAAGAGACCGTTTTGAGTTTTACCAGTAATGGATCTAAAGATTACGACTACCAGTAGCGAGACAAGAAAGGAGAACGTCATACCAAGTGCAAATTGTAAAGACTCTAGTCAAGTGGTGAATTTTAACGTTTAAAAAGAGGCATTAAAATGAGTTAAATATAAAGACTTTCGCGTCAAAACGGTTGACTCCCACAATGTAGTATCATTGTCTGTCATCAAATCGTTGCTCGAACCTTGGAGAAAGCGTATCAGATCATCTACGAGAAATGAGTGAGATTTATCTTCAGTATAAAAAAATAGAAAGTTCGATGACAGAGCGATGCATGTGACCCGATACTCCCACCGAAAGGGATGAATCCCACAGCAAAACAACGTAACAGTCGCACTGATTCCAGTTTAAATGAAGTCGAATATGATACTGCGCCGTGCAGATAGATTGATCATGTGCTCTGCGACAAGACCGACGCAGTACGATCTTGCTCTACTATCTACAACGATGCCGTCCTTGTGCCCATATATCTGTCATCCATGCTGTTACAAAAACCTTTTTGGATACCACAAGCTCATTGAGACTGACAATTCAAAGAAGAATACACGTTTCCCGTGAGTATTCATGACCATTGTGATTTTGACAATCGAATGTCCTTCAGTGAAAGCAGCGTTTGTCTGGTTGGAACGAGATGACCCAGGATGGCGTTTCAGTATTGGTATGAAGATCAACGAATGGGAGTCTGAAGATCCAGCTTTCCTTGAACATAATGGTATCCATTCTGTGTTGGGTCATGATTATTATCGTCATGGATGCTATAGAAAAAGAGATGATTCGTAGTTTACCTTTGGAGCTACAGATCCAGGTAAAACGCAAAGAACAATTGTATCCACTGCATATACGTTTCAGGCAACTGTATATGAATGCCATAAGAAGGCTGGTTACTTGGAAACTGCACAAATGGTAAGAAATTTGTCAACTACCCACATCTTGTAAGACGTTGAAAGCCACGACTTCTACCTTCAATGTGGGGGTGATACACAGAATCCCATATATATGGAAGTTCCGAAAAAGGTTCATGACTTAAAAGATGAAACAAATTTTAAATGAAGTATTGCCTCAAAATGAGACACCTTCACGACGTTGGGTGCGTGTGAGTTAATGACTGAAATCTTTGGATATGATATATCAGCAGCTTCCATTTTGAAAAACGTATGACAATTTCCTCCCCAAAAATGTATCACTGTCACTGGGCAGTTTAGAAGAACCGATTGATCAACGGATAACATGTTATGAAACTTGCGATTCCATGAAGTTTGCAATCACTGTTGCGACGAATTCAGCAGGCGAAAGTAACAAAACAGTGGGGCGCTGTATCTTCACCATCTGTTTGACATTTTGATTGCTTGATCAAGTGGTTCGGGCGAAACTGAATTTGTTAAATGTGTGATCGAACACAACTCACTTTTTTCGATCATCCTCCCCAATGTATCGCGTATTGTTATAAAGAGTCTCAAACCGATTACAAATTACTAAAAGAAAGTATAGGAAGATCCATTTAGTTTGCATAAGGAATTCCTCGTCAAGTAGATGGGATCGTGTCTGGCTCTAGCTGAACCCATCGCGCCATCTCTGATGACATGCAAGGAGAAGACAACCAAGAAATTCAAGTTTGATTTCCACGAAAAGGACGTAATCCTGATCCTAGTATTATTTACATTAGGCCTACTCACAATTTATTTCAACAAAGTAAAACACATCGCACTGCCATTCTCAAGGTTCATAATGTGGGGTTGCTTAAAAGCCCAAGCGACAAATCTCAAGTTGGTTGAACATCGAGGAATACGCTGGCTGAATAATGCTTATGACAATGCCATTAAATTGTCACATGCATATTTACTAACCGATGTAAAACATACCACTCCAGTTATTTATTATTCTGTCCAGATTTGTTTCATTGATGGTGTCAATTAAAATGCAAAGTCATTTATACATCATCTTCCTCGTTTTCTTCTGTATAAAATACATACAAAATTATCAACTTCATTCTTTTCTAACAGTATTCAACATGACTTCCTTTTGGCTTCGTCATCCTGCCAAATGAATCCGTGCACTGTATGCCATCAGTCGCGCGAGTGCATTGGCATATTTTAGCAGTCAGTCTTAAAGAAAAATAAAAGGAAATCAAATATTTTGGCTCGAAAGAAATTCGTCCCTCCACCCCACCCCAACAATAAAATGAACAGTACCTTACAGTATGTGAATCTGCTATATGTACGTTAATTGTTGTATAAGATGTTAAATGAAAACAGTAACTACTGTGTGATGTTTAAGCTTCCACTATAGCTGATACCAAGGAAAATACATTGTGCTAACATTTTAGATCCTGTTGATAATAATGGTAGTGCTGACATATGCTACATTTTACCAGCTACGCAACTGGTATAATCGGCACAGACAGAAACTTTGAGTGGTATTTTTACATCTGGCCAAGATAATTATCAGAGATGGCCAGTACATATCAAACACACTGGCCCAGAAAATGAGAAAATATTAGTTAGCCGAGAGAAATTACGTAGAATTCACATATAATCTTCGCTAGCTAAGATTCCGATATGTTAGCCAACATACACCTTGGCTGATCGGTAAGATGTTAGTAGTTAAGTGGGGTACCCTAGCGACAATGGGAATTAGCATTAAAAACACCCCTGGGCAACTCTAGCGACAAGGGAAATTTAACATTAACCACCCTGGGCCTGTCTAGCGACAAGGGAAATTTAACATCGGCAAAAATCCCTTGGCCTGTCTAGCGACAAGGGGAATTAACATGGGGAATATATTTTGGGCCTGTCTAGCGACAAGGGGGAATTAACATGGGAATAAATTGTGGGGCTTGTATAGGGACAATGGGAATAAATCGTGGGCCTGTATAGGGACAAGGGGAATTTAACATGGGATTTTTTTTTTAAACTTTTTTTTTTTTAAAAAAAGGGCAGGCAATGGAAAGTCATTCTGTTTTCGAGACCTATGAGTGGCCCTGAAAAGGGCCTTTGGGTTTATGTTAATGTATCCATGAACATAAGGAGCACCACATTGGTCTTCTTCTTGTTCTTAGGCTGCGCCTCACTGTAGGACCGTAAATCAGCACTCTTTTGAGGCATCCTTGTCTTTCTACGTAGATCCTACGTATCCACAGACTGGTGTCTGTCCTGTGGACAACGGTCCACTTGGATCGGACATACATTAGCATGTCCGTCCTAAATATCATTGAAGACACAAGGGTGGATGATTCAACTGTGATCCACATCTTGAGGCGACGAGAACAGGTGAATCAATGCAGTGAACTGCACTTATTTATAGGTAGAGGAAGGATTGAAACGGATTGGGTTCATTGACCAATCCAAACACGCGTTACAAAATTCAGTCAGCCCGCATCCAATCCGAAGAGAGCAGTCTGTGACGTCACGTGGTCTATATAGATTCGCTAGCGCCTGTGTGCAGCCAATCGATGCGAGACAGTGATTCTACATGACGGAAACTCAGAAAAAGATCCATTGGGGTGCACCATAGGTGGAGACCACCCAAGGGAACCCGGACTTACTTTCAGAAGAGGTAAATTGGGATTTTGTGGATTTTCCTACCTCGCAAGAATTTGTTCCGGAACCTAAGTCACCTTCATTACCGCAATTGGAGAATTTTAGACAGAGACAGAAAGAAGAATTGGAGAAATTTATACAACGACAAAAGGAAGCGGAACAAGCTTTTCTCCTACAGCAACAGCAGCAAGAAGAAGAGGTAAGAAAAAAACAACAACAAGAAGAAATAGCAGCAAAGAAACAAGAGGGTGAAAATCAAACGGTCACGGTACTGTTGGACATTTTAGCGGAGTTAAGAAGTCTGAAACAAATGTATCAGACTTCTTTATTACGACCGAAGAGAATACGACCTTCCCGAGCTAAACACGTCAACCCTGTGACTAAGCTTACCGTACCATCCTTAGTGATTTCAACCAAATCATCATCATCAACAGTACGCAGTCCAGAAGTAGGCCTTGGCCGTGGCAAAGGCTTAAGACAGTTAAAGTTGATTGCTTAAACTCACCCCTACACCAAAAACCAAAGGCCCTTTTCAGGGCCACCCACGTCTCTTGAAAAGAGATACACTTTCAATTTGCCAATAACTCAAAAAAAAAAAAAAAAAAAAAAACATTTTACCCCTATAGTACGTGTATATGAGTGCGTGAGTGTAGCTTCTTATTTTAAAATCAAAACTCAGAGACACTTACCTTATATAATTAATTTATTCTTTTCTCAATAGTTACAATCCAATTCACAATTCACAACATAACACTTTAAAAAGTTCATAGACTTCTTCTATCTCATTGTTTACTCTCTCTTTTTTTTTCAATTTCTTCACCGTCACAGTCTTTTCCTCTTCTTCCTCCTCACTTTCTTCCCTTCTTCTTTTCTTCTCCTGTTTCTTTTTCTTCACCTGGCTGCTTTCTTCCTCTGAAGAATCCCTCTCTTCTTCTGAAGAATCCCTCTTTTCTTCTGACTCCTCTTGTTTCTTTTTTGGGCAATCTGGAGACCAATGTCCTTTTTCTTTACAATAATAACAGGTATCTTGACTTTTGTCTTTTCTAGCCCCTGTTTTTTTTTTAATTTTTTGACGGTCCGGACACTCTGAAGACCAATGCCCTTTCTTTTGACAGATATAGCAAGTATCTTGACTTTTATCTCGAAAGGAAGGAGAGTAGTCCGTCGGCTGGTCTGAAGAGAATTTTCTAATGACCCCTCGCAAAGCTCTGATGAAACGTTCGATTTGGCTAGTCTCTTCCATCGTTGTGCTCGGCTTGAGAGTGAAATGAATAGTGAAAGGACAAGACACACACCCTTTTATATACGCTGGTTTGCCATGACTATAAATTAGTCTATGGTGTTTAAAGTTGAGTCATTTGACGTTTTGCACTCAAGATGAAACGATCCAATTCATTTGAGAAGAAAGAAGAAAAAAGTAAGAGGCAGAAACGTGATCTATCGCCTCGTACTGGGGCTGAAGTCTTGGCACAAATTCATGCCAGTGATTTTGAAGAGGACATGAGTGAACCAGAATCCGAACCCTCTAAACAAAGTTCATCACCCTTAGTCAACCCTGAAAAGTACTATTCCATTCGAGAGACGGAAAAGCGCTCCTCTAGAAAATTTAGAACCACGGCTTACAAATACACGGTGAAGTTTAAAGATTTCAAGGCTGAAGTACCGTTAGAAAAAGCAGAAGGGTTCATCACCGGGGTGTGGGATTCTTTGCTCACCGCACTCAAGCGACAATGTCAACCCAAAGAAGACGATCGCTTGAGACTTTCCGTACAACACGACGGTTTGAAATCCCCTGTTTGGATCGAGTTTAGCAGACCCGCAGAACTAACTGCTTCCAAAGTCATTGACAAGATTCAACACGTGCAACAATCTAATGACCAGTTTGATATCACCGATGGAAAAGCCACACTGGACATGACCCACGTCTCTCCTCCTCAAGGGACTGGACGCAATAAGGTGTTATTGGTGAACGACCTTCGCAGCACCAAAACAAGTCTCGTCCGAATTAACAACCCTCAACACCAGATGTGTTTAGCCCGTGCCATCGTGGTGGGACGAACCTATGCCAACAAGAACGACACGGTAGAATGGAAAAGAACCTGGAAAACTATTCAACGATCCGACCGAGCCAAACAACGAAATGAAGCAGAACTCCTGTTACAACAAGCTGGCCTGTCCAAAGACACACCCTGTGGCATTCCTGAGATGCAAAAATTCCAAGATGCCCTAGCTCCACGATACACCTTGAAAGTGTACCCTCAAGAAGTGCGCGGACCTCTGTTGTTTCGAGGCCAATACTTTAAGGACGGAAAATACATTCATGTCTATTATCACGATGAACATTTCGATACCATTACCAGTATCACTGCATTCCTGGGATACAGTTATTACTGTGAGAAATGTGACTATGGCTATAACAATCGAGAGCAACACAAACATTGCGGATTGAAATGCTCAGGATGTTTGGCCTCTCCACCCTGTCTGAGCGAAGGACAAGAAAGAGTACATTGTCCTGCTTGTCTGCGCACGTTTGTCAGCCCTGCCTGTTACCAACAACATCTGAAGACGCAAGGTTCACAGCAGAAATGTGCTTGTCAACTGCCGAGATTGTGCCCTACGTGTGGACAAGGCCTACGTACCAATAATGCCAAGGCACACGTATGTTCAGGAAAGAAAAAATGTCACATTTGTCACCACATCGTGAACTTGGAACACGAATGCTACGTGCAAAAATACCAACCCCCACCAGAGAAAGAGGAAGGTCACAAGAAGAAAGGCAATTTCATCTTTTTCGATTTCGAATGCATGCAAGAGACCGGTATTCACATTCCTAATTTCTGCGTGGCTCATCGAGCGTGCGAGAAGTGCATTCAGGAACCTATCTTCAGTCATTGTCCTCACTGCAGTAAGATTCCCGGAGGGCGTGAAAAACCCTTTCGAGCACCGAACACGTTAGCCGACTTTGCCCAATGGGTCTTAGACCCCATCGACAAGACGTGGAGCCAAGAGGACATCGTACGTTACGGAGATTTTCATCGTCATGCCACGGTGATGGCTCACAATTTCTCCGGATACGATGGACAGTTTCTTTTGAGATACTATACGGAACAAGGCACCGAGCGTCCTAAAGTGACTTTGAGCGGAGCCAAAATCATTTTCATGCAAGTGGGACAAGTACAGTTTAAAGATTCGATGAGCTATTTGGCCATGCCTTTGAGTCGAATGCCTAAAACGTTTGGAATGACAGAAATGGCTAAAGGGTACTTTCCACACTTTTTCAATACGGAAGCCAATCAACACACCGTTCTACCCCATTTACCTGAGGCTCACTATTACGACGCCGACAACATGCGTACCGAACAACGAGAAGCTTTCTACGCTTGGTACCAGGCTCACGCCTCGGACCCTTTCGACTTTCAGGAAGAAATGCTAAAGTATTGTCGTTCCGACGTGGACATTTTGCCGCGTAGCTGTGGAAAATTTCGAGAACTGTTCATGGAACACGGAGGAGTCGATCCTTTGAAAGAAGCTTGCACCATTGCCAAAGCGTGTTCCTTAGTGTACAGGCAAAGATTCATGCCTGAAAACACCGTGGCTGTCATCAGTCCTCAAACGACCCACTATGTCAAACGCCAATACTCGGTCAAAGCCCAAAGCTGGTTACATTACTTGTGCGACAAGGAAGACAAATGGATTCAGCATGCCCGCAACGGAGGGGGCGAAAAGACCATCGGAACGCATTCGGTCGATGGCTGGGACTTAGAAAACCCCAAGATTGTGTACGAGTTTAACGGTTGCTTATTTCACGGATGTCCCGTCTGTTACCCTGATCGTGACACTAAAAATCAGTTTTTACAACGGACCATGGAAGACTTGTACCAGGCCACTTGTCAGCGACGCCTAAAGTTAGAACAGGAAGGATACCAAGTGGTGGAAATGTGGGAACACGAATACGATCACCGTTTGAAAACCGATCCCGAGTTTAAACGCCTCGTGGAAAGTTACCAGTTCATGGACCCGCTGAACCCGAGGGATAGTTTGTACGGAGGAAGGACCAATGCCACCTGTTTGCTGTACCAAGCCGACGAAGAGAAAGAAGAAGAAATCAAATACTTGGACGTGTGTTCGCTGTATCCCTACGTGTGCAAATATTGTCGCTTTCCTGTAGGGCACCCACAGTTGTTCATGGAACACATCGACCTGAAAAACATTCGACAATACGAAGGTCTGATCAAGTGCAAAGTTTTGCCGCCCACGGACTTGTACCATCCCGTGTTACCTCACCATTGCCAAGGCAAACTGATGTTTCCTTTGTGCCGTACTCGTGCCGAAACGTGCAACCAAGATCAGCCTTGTCAGCACACCCAGGAAGAACGTGCCTTGACGGGGACGTGGGTCAGCGTGGAATTGTTCAAAGCTCTGGACATGGGATACCAACTGTTAGAAGTATACGAAATTTGCCACTTTCCCAAGACACAACAATACCACAAGGGTGACCCCACGCAGAAAGGCATTTTCGCCGACTACGTGGATGCCTTTTTGAAACTGAAGCAAGAAGCCAGTGGCTATCCGTCCTGGTGTCACACTCCCGAAGACGAAAAGACATTCAAAGAGAAATACTACGAACAAGAAGGCATCTCTTTAGACCACATCGAGAAAAACGAAGGCAGGCGATCGTTTGCCAAAGTGATGTTAAATTGCTTGTGGGGTAAAATGGCACAACGACCGTGTTTACCCAAGACGGAATATTTGACAGAACCTTCCCGCTACTTCCAGATGATTCACGACAAAACCAAATACATGAAACACGTGGACGTCGTTCGCGAGGATCTGATTTTGGTCAATTACGAAGAAGATTTGGACTTTGTACAAGACGACCCTTTTGGAAATGTCATCATTGCGGCTTACGTGACAGCTCATGCTCGCTTAAAATTGTACGAAGCTTTAGAACTGTTAGGGGAACGCGTCTTGTACTTTGACACGGACAGTTGCATTTACATCCATCACCCGAGTCAACAGCACCCTGACATCGAAGGAGACCGTTTAGGAGCCTGGACAGACGAGCATCCCGACGACAAGATTCTAAGTTTCGTCAGTGGCGGTCCCAAAAATTACGGCTACGAATACCGGGACAAACAAGGAGAAGTGCACACGAAGTGTAAAGTGAAAGGATTGACTCTGAATTATCGTACCAGTCGAGTGGTCAACTTTGGGGTACTGAAAGAAGCCTTGCAGTCTGGAAAAGATCAACACTTTAAAGTGACCACCTATCAACCGAACAAGATTGTACGTTTACCCACTCACCACATCGTCAGTCGACCCTTGGAAAAAGTCTATCAAATAGCTTAACAGAAGCGAGTGCGACTTCCCAATCATTTCACCTTACCGTATGGACACGTCGGTATTGGTTTATATATAAAAAGGAACCCTAGGCAAGATCGATAGTTCATTGTGACTACCAAGACCGAGCGAACAAGATGAATACTTTCAGAGAAACACAGAACAAGTTTAGAAAGGCACAATTCAAGTGTGGGGCTTCTGAAGTGGAATGCGATTGTGAGCCTTGCGATGGGTACGATGCTGTACGTTGTGACCTTAGCGATGCCGTAAAGCATCGTGGGAGCTTTGTTCTCAGTACCCCTATCATGGAAAGTGATGCTGTGCGTGTCAAACCTGAGGGATGCGAAAGCGATGCCGCTCGTCCTCTTGGACATTTTACTGGGTTTCGTTTTAAAGGGGAATGTTCACCTTCACGTCTACCCCCCTACGGATGTCATCCAGCTCTGAGCAAATTCCTGTCCATGTCACTCAACCCTCATCGAAACGAACCTGTGAAAGACGAATATTCGTTTCCTGTGCGTTTGTCGGAATACTGCGACTTTGAAAATCGTCTTCAATCGTTCAAAGGCAAATGGCCTAAGTATCTGGGAGGACCGACCCCCGAAGAATTAGCCAGAGCCGGATTTTTCTACTTGGGCGAAGGAGATAAAGTCAAGTGCTTCAGTTGCGGTGTGTCACTTCACCACTGGGAACCACAAGATTCGGCCTACGTAGAACATGCTCGATGGTCACCGAATTGTCATTACTTACCCTTAGTGGGACCGAGACATTGAAGTAACTTACCATGTCGTTGACGAAGAAGAAACTAGATTGGCTAGGAGTCAAATGTTGGACATCACCGAGACCAGTAATTAAACTTCATTTCAAAAACGATATTGAATCATTACCTAAAGAACTACAAGAGAAGATTTACAAAGAAGTTTGGCAGGGACTTGCCAGAGTGAAATCTCAATGGGTGACTGTAGAACTTTTGTGCCGAGACATTCACAAGAGGAAAGTGAAAAAAAGTCAACCAGTGTGTTAGATCTCTTTGGGTCAAGTGTGCATTCGTCCTATTGTATTACTCTAGACCGTTTACATCAAAAGAGTTCAGTGACATTCTTGGACGTTACCCTGAATGGCAGTGGTCAGAAATAACTCACTATGTGGATTACTTTTTGCTCTAAGAGAAGATTGTGAATTGTACGGACTGACCTATTCATGGATACTTAACAAGAGAACATTCGTGCTTTGCCTGTGGAGTTGAGACAACGCATGTACCGAGAGCTGGTCAAAATACAAGTCAAACGTAAAGAACAGTTGCATCCGTTACGTCACCAGATCTTTAACCACTGGTACCTGAATGGTATAAGAGAACTGATTCGTCAGAAATTGTTTCAGTGGTCAGACCTTGTTCAATACTTCCATGACCCCGATGATCCACGTGTTGATTATTTTGGTTACTTCGAGATTCACCTACAGCAATACATTGAGGAAGACAAGGTAAAGGATTACCGACATATTTTACGTGGAATCTACTTAGCGGAAGAGGAAACTTCTAAACGATCTCTGACGTTTCGGTTACGGTATGCAACATTTAAATTCCCCACTGGAAAACGAAGATCTCTGGCGAGAAAGTTCGTGTATTCTTTCCGAAACAAAGAGACCATAAAAACAGGCTGCCATGCCACGACTTTTATCACATGTAATCCAACAGATTCCGTGGAAGGAACTCAATGACCATATTCAAACCGTGGATCATTACCATCGATTATTACAAGAACTGTATCCATTCAATTTGGGTCGACAAGTGGTGTGTGTCTTAGTGACTTGTTTTCTGGGATTTCGTTTACCAGCCGATTCCTTGTGGACTCTTTACGAACAGTATTTACCACCTATTCAACATGAAAGTGGTGCCTTTAAATGTTCACGAGAGACTCCTTTTGCTCAAAGCCTTGCGGTTTCATCTGGATACTTCTCGACCTCTACGGGAAAAAAGATTCGTCAACTTTTAGCTACCCAAGACGTGTATGACGATGTGTGTGTAGCTTGTGACTTACACCCCCATTGGACAGATGTCCGTGCCTGGAAAAAATGGGATTTTGAGGCTTGGACCCAAGAAGTGGCCCAGTATGCTCGAGAGTTGTGATCCTTCCTTTCAACGTCCAAAGAAAAAAGTTACTTTTTAACCTGTGTTAGTGACGGTGCCAGAAGAACCCGTCACCCAGGACAGGCCTGAAAGACCCTTTCGGGAGGACACTTGTGTGACCTTAACCCCTATAGAACTGGTCAGAACTTTACCCAAAACATGTTGTACAGACACTTGTGTTTATTCCAGGTTAATGATTTTCATGTGCCTTTTATCCTTGTACTTAAGCCTTTGGCTTTTATGTATTTTTGTCTTTCGTATTCATGTTTAAAACATTCAATAAACGTGTCCTGAAAAAGTATATAAACTCTCGTCTTGTTTGTTTTCGTGTCACAAGTGACATTCCTGACACTATGGCTACCTCTGCTGTCTCTGCTCCCTCTTCCTCTACTGTCAAAGTCATCGACGAACACTTAGATCGTGCCAGTTGCGAGGCTTTGTATCTTCGCCATCCCTTTAACATGCTCATTGCTGGACCTAGCGGTTCAGGCAAAACCGAGTTCGTCAAACGTTTGATCGAACATAAACATCATTTGATCGATCGACCACCTCAGCGGATCGTGTGCTGTTAGACAGAGTGGCAATCGGCGTACAGCCTCTTGCGAGAAAGTCAAGGCGATTCCATCGTGTTTGTGGAAGGCATTCCTAAAGAAGACGACGGCATCGTCTCTGACTCCCGTCAAACCCATTTGGTCATTTTTGACGACATGTTAGGAGAAGACGAAGAAGAAATTAAACTGTGGTTCACGCGCAAAGGGCATCACCGTAATGCCAGTGTCGTTTACATCACCCAAAATTTGTTTCAACAAAGTAAAGCCCATCGCACCATCAGTCTCAATGCGCATTACGTGGTCTTGTTTAAAAGCCCTCGAGATAAATCGCAAGTGCAAGTCTTAGCCAAACAGTTAGGAACGCCTTGGCTGACTCAGGCGTACGACGATGCCACTCAAACTCCACACGCCTATTTACTCGTCGATTTGAAACCTACGACCCCCGATGATTTGCGATTTCGTACCCACTTGTTTCACCACTGGTGCCAAGACGGAGGGCCTGTCCTGTACACGTCTCCGTCCTCGACTTAATTTCACTCCACAAAAAAAATCTATAAAAACCTCAGACCCATTTCGTCTGTCTCACACACATTTTGAACATGACGTCCCTTCAGTCGCATCTTCCCGTCAAATTGATTCGTGCCTTGTATGGCATCAGTGAGAAAAAAATCCACAAATACGAGCTCGTGTCTTAGAAGCTAGTCTCAAAGAAGTCTTACGATGGTTCACGGTGATGGCACTTCAATTACTCCAAGGGATTATTCAGAATCCTCATCAAACCAAACGCTTTTTGGATCGAAACAAAGTCGCTTTGGTGCAACTGGCCGATCCCCGCATCGACACTCAAACCAAAAAACAAATCATTTTGAAACCTGGAGGGAGCGGTACTCTAGGAGGGGTCATTATTCGCTCTCTCTTAAGATGGGATCCTAATACCCCCAAACTTCTCCCCAAGAAAAAAGTCCAACGAAGCCCCAAGAAGAAGAAAAAGACCAGGTCCCCAAGGAGAACTTCTCCAGTGGCGGGACCCTCCTCTTACCAGGCACCACCCCAGAAAAAGAAAAGAAGCCCCCAGAAAAAGAAACAGAGAAAAAGTCCCCAGAAAAAGAAAAGTCCACAAAAGAAAACTAGTCGCAAGAGAGGCACTTCGGCCAGGACGCAACCTTACACTCGCAAACCACGACCTGCAACGGCGGTCACTGCGTCTGCGGCAGCCTCACGTTCATCCACTTCCCCGTTGATGACACCAAGAACTGAAGAGTACTTGGAGACGTTGATCACACCAAGAACTTCTCCGTTGATGACCCCAAGAACATCCCCAGTGGCAGGACCCTCCAATTTAGTGGCAGTGGCTGCTGCTCACAAAGTACCTGCTCCCAAAATCAAAGTTCAAGAAAGATCGGGCATGTTACAAAGTTTACTGGATTTGTCCAAGCAAGACCTGGCTCGATTTAGTCCGTTGCGTACACCTGCACGACGTGTCATGCCTGTCCTCAAACTGATACGACGTAAAGACAATCAGTGGCGACGCGTTCCAGTATAAAAAAGGCCTGTGACCAAGTAGGGTATCAGTGTTTTGGTGCTCCTGAAGATGTCACCCTCCAGAAAACATCCCTCTTCTAAACAACCCCAAGGAAAGAAAAGAAACGTGGGGACATGTTATCTGTCCTGTCCAAAGCTTCTCCACCCCTACGAAAAAAACTCATTCAATCAGCCTCCAAAGAGGTCATCGATACCGTGTGCGAATGCTGTTTGAACGTCTTGAAAGGCACGATCCCTTTGTAAAAACACCAGAAACAATGCTTAGGCAAACATCGTCACATTCTTCGCCAAATGGTTCAAAAGAAAATTCCCATTCGTCAAAAGAAGAAGATGTTGGTCCAACGTGGAGGTATTTTACCCCTCTTGTTAGGCCCCTTACTGAAAGGAGTCTTGGGAACCATGTTGGGAGGACTGGTGGGAGCAAGATAAAAAGGCCCTCTGAAGTCCCAAGATCTCAGAATCGACCCCTGACAACCCCATGGAAGGACGAAAACTAGCTTTAGTGCCTTACAAACGATGGATGGAATACCATCGTTGGCAAGAACAACGCACCCCGCATTTATCTCCCAATCCCCATTTGAGCGAGATGTCCCAGTTACAACACGAATTGCAGTCCTTGATGGATCGCCAAGATTTGTCCGAAACAGAAAAATCGCAAAAGTACGGTCAACTCTTGCAATGACTGCAACTCTTTCACCAGAAAGCTTTAGACGAAACAGCTCTACCCACTCTGAAAGATTTTAAGACCTTGATGAAAAGTCCAGCACCATCATCACTACCACCACCACCACTACTGCCATCCCCAGAGGTCACCAGAGATGCTACCCCACGAAGACCTGAGGAAGAAGAGATACGAGAAGTGTTTCAAACACCGTCAGCAGCTCCCATTTCGAGTAAGATTGCAGCATCCTTGTTGACCCCGTCCCCCACACCCCAACGAGAAGAAATGAAAGCTTGGGTTAAAAAGATGATGTCCACTCCTCCTTCGACAGAAGTGAAAAAGAAAGAAGGGAAACCAGAAGTGAAAAAAGAAAAGAAGACCAAAGCCATTCCATTGCCACCTCCACCACCACTACCTTCGACATCTACTCCCGTAGCCCATCGGACACGTAAATCTGTTTCTAAACCACCCTTTCGACCCACCCAAAGTAGCATCACCGAAGAGTGGGTGACTTATTAACACACCAAAAAAATGGAGAAGGTGTTAGCCAGCATTTACTACGATCCCTCGCATCCTGCAGGTTACGCAGGAGTTCACCAATTGTATCGTGCTGCCAAAACTCGACTGAAAAGTCTCCGTTTACCTCAAGTGCAACGACGGTTACAAGAACAAGCTACCTACACTTTACACAAACCCATTCGACGCAAGTTTTCAAGAAGTCGCACCCAAGTGGAAGGCATCGATCATCAATGGCAAGCCGATTTAGCCGATGTCTCTCATTTGGCCAGCTACAATCGTGGCTACAAATATTCGTTTTGTGTGATCGACGTCTTTTCCAAATTTGCCTGGGTCGTACCCTTGACTTCCAAATCGAGCAGCGAGCTAGCGCGAGCCCTGCAGCGGGTGTTGAAACAAAGCGGTCGTCACCCTCTTCGATGGCAAACGGACAAAGGCACTGAATTTCTGAACCAAGCTTTCCAAAAAGAATTGAAGAAACGTGACATTCATTTTTTTACCACCGAGAATCCTGAAACCAAAGCCAGCATCGTGGAACGTTTTCAACGCACTTTGAAAGAACGCATGTGGAAATATTTTACGCGTCACCACACTCTGAAGTACATCGACATCTTACCGCACCTGGTGCAAGCGTACAACCAATCTTACCATCGAAGCATCGGACGTGCCCCGCAAGACGTGACTCCCGACAACGAAGTGTTGGTGTTTGAGCGCCTGTTTGGTACGTCCCCGACGAGGGCTGTCCCCAAGAAAAGTGGAGAGTTGGCCGTAGGAGATTGGGTGCGCATTGGCAAAACCAAACGCACTTTCGACAAAGGTTACTTACCTAACTGGACGACCGAATTGTTTCGTGTCACTGGACGAGTGCATGGCCGTCATCCTGCCGTCTATAAATTGGAAGACATGAACGGAGAAGTGCTCAAAGGAACGTTTTACTTACCCGAGTTACAACGTGTGACCAAAAAAGAAGACGACGTGTACGACATCGAAAGCATTCTCGAACGCAGAACCCGTAAAGTGGGCAAACGACGTGTCAAAGAAGGCAAAGTACGTTGGAAAGGATATCCACCCAGTTTTCATTCTTGCATCGACGCTTCGCAAGTCATCGACTATAAAAAGAAGTGACCATCATGCCCTTTCACACAGACGCAGCTACGTCGACCACTCCTTCACCTAGTTCTTCTGTGCAAGATTTTCAAAAACAACCCTTGTGGGTGTGGTGTGGAGAACGTGTGCCTAAAACGCAAATCGTCTTTTTCTGCCAAATCTTCGTGGTGTATTGTGTCATCGGGGCAGCCATTGCCAATTTGAGTTTGCAACAAGGAGACAAACAATTGTGGACCATTTTATTGAGCAGTTGCATCGGTTACCTGCTTCCTAATCCCTCCCTGAAATTCTCCTCGAACGGGAACCTTGTGTCCAGTGCCAGTGCCAGTCACCACTCCAACCACAACCAGAACCCCATTTTGGGCGGAGACACACCTCTGACGTCCAGTAACCCCTCGGACAGCCACAGAACTCTGGAATTATGAGTCACGAAAACCAATTTTACTTAACCTTACCCAGTGACAGTTCCATGGAAGTATTTCCCCATAACAAGTTGTGCTGTTACACGGCCAAATTACCTCAGGCCATCCCATTAGATCACGAAGCACATTGGGAAGTGGCTTTGGTAGAAATGATTCACCCAACACAAATCAAAAACATCAGTGAAACTCAAAACACTTTCGAGGTCGAAATTCTGGACCCAACAGTGCAGCAAACCATGATCACCACTCCTCAACATAAATCACTTTCGAAGACCCTAATACCCCGTAGCAGCAGTGACACTTCTCCTCCTTTTTACGTTTATGAATTTAAAATTAACTCAGGCCATTATTTTAGTGGTCAACATCTGGTGGAGGCCATCGCTGACAAATTCTATGCAGCATTTGACAAATTTCTGACCAAACTAAATAAACGTGTCACCATTGAGTACCACAAACTGTCTCATCGTCTACTCATCAAATTTGAAAGTGAGGAAAAAGTATACGTATTAAATTTTGCCTACAATTGTATGACATTTTGGGTGGAGACCTCAATATGGTCACGGATAAGCAGGCCAAAAATACAGAGAAAGCAGAGATTGACAACAACGGGCATTTTGCAAGGTATTTCCGTTTCCCGGTAGAACTGAACCAGGGACTGAATTTGATGTTTGTGTACTCCGATGTGGTGGAGTCCAACATGGTGGGACACACCTCCGTACGGTTACTGCGTGTCATTCCTTTCAAAGTGGATTCTGCCACTGTCACTGACGAGGAAGGTGGAAACACTTATCACGTTCATCGCGAATTTGTACATCCTAATTATTTACCCGTCAGTAAGTCTTATTTGGACACGGTCAACATTGCTATATAAAAAAAGATCTGGGAACAAAATATTCCATTCTCCAAAGGGAAAGTCACGGTGAAATACCATTTTCGAAAACGGTTCTCTCACGATTCGTAAGTCATGTATCCAGTGTACCGAGGGGTTGCTCGACAGCGAGGACACGGTTTAGGAGATATGTTAAAATCGGCCTATCGTTCGGTGGCCCCGGTGTTGAAACCGATGGTGACACGCGGATTGCACGCCTTGAAAGATGCGGCACTGACGCAAGGCAAAGAATTTCTCCAAAATGTCATCATCGACAAACATAACCCTAAAGAAGCCTTCATGAGGGCAGGCAAAAATGTCTTGCTACAAACGGGCAAAGCCCTTTTGGGCCGACGAGACACACCTATAAATGCCCTGCACGCTACCGAGTCAGGCATTCAGCAAGGACAAGGCAGAAAGAGACGACGAAGAAAACACCCTTTCACCAGACTTCACACGTCTAAAGCTAGAAAGACCAAGAAAAGAAGAACCGTTCGAGACTTAGACGTTTTCGATTATTGAGAAACAGCAACAAAAAAAAAATGATGCACCGAGAGTCATGCGCCTGTTCCAAGTCGGAACTGGATCTGTTTGCCATGCCCCCCCCACCATGATGACGATGCAAGAATCCCAATGGGTGGAATTTCACCCCGTCTCCTCATTGACAGATTCCGCTCACATCGAGTTTGAAATCAAGGGGCAGCCCGAAGATTACATCGATCTGAATAGCAGTTACTTGTACTTGAAAGTCAAAGTTCTAGATAAGGATGATGGTAGAGTAGAAGACAGTGAGAATATAGCTCCTGTCAACAATTTCATGCATTCCTTGTTCAGCTCAGTGTACTTGTACTTGAATAACAAACTGGTCAGCAGCAGCATGGAAACTTACCCTTACCGTGCCTACCTGGAAAATCTCTTGACGTGCGGAATAGATGCCAAGAATACTCATCTCAATGCTTGTGTGCTATGGGAACCTGACGATGCGAACAAGTTTGAAAAATTTGACAATGACGGCTTTGTGGAAAGACGAAAGAAAATCATAAATGGACAGAGTTTAGAACTGATGGATTGTTTGCATTTGGACATGTGGTTGCAAGAGAAATATTTGATGAACGGTGTCAATGTTCGCTTGAGACTGAATCTCAGCAGTGCCGCTTTCCATTTGTTGGCTGATACTGCTGCTGGGAAACCTAAAAGCAAAATCGAGGAGGTCAAACTCTACGTACGACGCGTGGAAGTGTTACCCAAAGTGGGAAACGACATTAGTCAGACATTGAGCAGAACGACCGCCAAATATCCCATACGACGCGTGGAAGTGAAAACCTTCACCATTCCCACTGGACATCATTCCATGATCGAAGATCATCTGTTCCAAGGACAGTTACCCAAACGTTTAATCCTTGGTATGGTCAAGAATTCAGCCTTCAACGGAGACTTCACTAAAAATCCTTTTAAGTTTAAACACTTTAAGGTGAAGAAAATCGAAGTCAGTCACGATGGCAAGACCTTGTGTACCAGACCTTTCGAACCTGACTTTAGTGACGACAAGATGAATTACTTGAGATCGTACTTGTCCCTGTACGAAGCCACTGGACAGTTAGGGACCAACACCAGTCACGGCATTACGTACGACGATTACGCAGGAGGCTATGCTTTGTGGGCTTTCGATTTCACTCCAGACCAAGGCAGTGACGAGGGACATTTTCACCCTATAAAATCCGGCCAGATTCGTGTGGAACTTCAGTTTGCAGAAGAAGTGAAAGAGGCAGTGAACGTCATCCTGTATGCAGAATTCGATAATACGATAGAAATCAACAGTTTGAGAGAAGTCATTCTAGACTATTAGAAGCTATGGAAGACTGTTATCCCTCTTTACCTAGTGGAGAAACTTTGGACATGGAATGTGAGGAGACCGTGGAAGGAGAATCCCAAGACAAAGACGAAGAAGATGTCATGATGAAGTCGAGATGGCCAGAACAAGAAGCCCATTTAGTCTCCTGTTTTGCCAAACACTTGGTCGAAAAAATGACGGAATTGATCAAGAAAGATTGCTATGGATGTCAAAACGATCATCCCAGTCAAATTCAACACGATAAATGCCTGATGTTGAGTCAAGAAGAAAAATTGGACGAGTATCTGGACGAGGCTTGGAGTCTCATCTCGGACGAAGTCGTGTTGCATCAGTGGTATAAAGACTTGCGTGAACATTCTTGTCCACCATTAACCACTCAAGAGATCGATTGTATCGAAGCTCTCCTGAATCAAAGTGAGGAGACGAAACGAAGAAACGGTTATTTGTCAGACATTTTCAAGCAAAAAGTCAGGATCGAATTGATGACTTATTATTACCTGTGAAGAAGAAAAAAAAAAAACAAAACATGGATACCTGGGAACTTTATTACATTTTGAACCACAGTTCGTATACGGCTTCTTGGAATCCTGTCGTCTGTGCTAAAGATGAACTCCCTCATCGCAAACCTCAAGACCATCTAGCTTATGTCATCAACACGGACGACAGTCATCTCCCAGGAACCCACTGGGTAGCCGTCTACTTTCCTCAAGAAGGATGTGTGGAATATTTCGATTCGTACGGATTGCCCCCTTTGGAAGACGATATCATTGACTTTATGAGAAGAAATGCTCAGACCACCCGATTCAATAATGTGAAATTACAAGGCACAGATTCCTTGGTGTGTGGACAATACTGCGTGTATTTTCTGCATCATCGCAGCCTGGGCTATTCCTTAGAACATTTAGTGACTCATTTTGATCCTCGTTCTTCTTCTAGAAACGATGTGAAAGTAGATCGATGGTTTTGTGACCATTATGCTTATCTTTTGTCTCAAGCTAGGAAACGTAGTGTCCATCAATGGCCTAATGACTTCCAACAGTGTAAATCACAATTTCATTCACAACGTTGTCAGCCCTGTTTAAAGTAGAGTGTGAATTGAAAAAAAAAATGTTTGTCATTTGAAAAAAAATGTTTGATGTGATATTGTTGGATTATTGTTAAAAATGTTAGAGTTGTTAGATAGTGTTAAGTGATTTTGAATAAAAAATGTTGTGTTTTGAAAAAAATGCCTTTGTCTTTTTTTTGGCAATAAGAATGTTGATTCGTGCTCTTTGACTTCTTACTATCCCTCTCATGACACTCATTGAACGTTGCGGCTCGAAAACCGTAGAGGGATGTTTTCTTCACGTCCGCGCTTTGACTTCAAGAACCGGGGGTAGTTTCCAGTCTAACCATCCATTGTCGACTCATCCTCCTACGAAGATGTGCTCCAAACTAGCTAAGCTAAACGAAGCCTACGTGAATTTGCATAGGGTCAGACACAGTCTGATACCGAAGCCAGAAGAGATAGAGAATGTGAGGATGCTAAAAGTCACTGAAGACCTGATAGAAGAGCTCTTCAGAGAAGAAGTGAACAGGGAGAAAGAAGAATGGACAGAGAAGTACAGACTTCAGAGACAGCAGCAACAGCAGCAGCAACAACAGCAGCAACCTGAACCTGAGAGAGGCTTTGTCGATTGTCGCATCGACACCAAAGAGTTCTTCTTCTCTTTCCGAAGAAGCAGACCTATCGTCAGAAAGTCTATCCTCAGAGGACGTCGCATTCTTAGAAACTAAAAGATTGCCATAGCAAACAAAAAATCAGCCCTTTTCAGGGCTACCCAATACTCTAGAAAAGAAATAACAATCGATTTGCCAATGTGTGTAGGTAGAATAGTGTGAATATAAACACTAACTCTTTTTATAGTGAGAGGGTATGTGTTTGTGTATAGGATTGTGTGTTTGTAAGTGTTCATGTACGTTTGTGTGGATAGCAGATTAAGATCATGTTTTTTTGCTGTTTGACGTGTGGGAAGAGTAGATTTGGGGATGGATTGGATTGCTTTGCGTATGTGAATAGTATATTATTTGTTTAATAAAAATTTTTAGAATAGTGATGGATAGTAAAAAAAGTGAGTGAGTGTTTCTTTTAGGTCCGCGCGTTGTTTGGTCATGGTCTAGGTAAGATCAATTTTGTTTTAGGGGGATGTTTTCCTTCACGTCCGCGCTTTTAGTATAAATTGAAACTCACTGGGCAGTCTAGCTACCCTGTTCATTCGTTGACAAGACAATGAATACCAGAATTGTGAAACTGCTAGAACTCCAGATGCACCTGGAATATGCCAGGCGCATACTAAATGAACTGGCCGCGGAGGCCATTGTCGAAGAGGCAAGGATGAAAGTGGAGGAGGAAAGAAGAAAAAAAGAAGAGGAGGAAAAGGAGAGAGGAAATTTCAGAATCCCAGAAACAGAAAATTGGGATTCTGAAGCCTCTTATACCGCCTCTGCACTCCCAAGAAGAAAGGTAAAAGGAGACTGGGGAAGAAGATGTGTGTGTGGTGCCAGGCCTGGAAGGTGCCATCATTAACAGGTGTCACTGGAGTTCAAAAAAAAAAAAAACAGCCCTTTTCAGGGCTACCCAAACCTTTAGAAAAGAAATAACAATTGATTTGCCAATGTGTGTAGGTAGAGTAGTGTGAATATAAACACTGACTCTTTTTTATAGTGTTTGTGTTTGAGTTTGTAAGCGCTGATGTAGGTTGGTGTGGATAGTAGATTTGGGTTTCATTTTAATGCTTTGCGTGTGTAAATAGTAGATTTGGGGTTTGTTTATTGCTGCTTTAGATATGTGGATAGTAGATCATATGAAATGAGAAAAATAGAGATGTTTTCCTTCACGTCCGCGCGTTGTTAGGTGATGATGTAGGTAAGATCAATTTTATGTCTTGGGGGATGTTTTCCATCACGTCCGCGCTTTTCGTATAAGAACCCACAGTATTCGTCGTTCAAACCATTCTACAGAGAAGATGGCTTCAAACCACCTCGATAAAATGCAAACATTACAAGACGTCCTGGACAATTTGGGCATGATGGAACAAATGCTAGTGAGACTAAATGAAGATCACTATTCTTATAGTCCCCATCGAGTGAAGATGGAGATTAATAATTTAAGAAAAGTAAAGGACATGATAAGTGATGTGATGAAAGAAATAAAAGAGGAAAAGGAAGATGAAGAGGAAAGGATAAGGATAAGAGCATGGAATGAAAAAATTGAAAAAGAAGAAGAAAATGAGAAGAGGAAGAAAGAAGAGGAGGAGAAAAAGAAAGAAGAGAAAAAAAGGAAGAAAAGAAAGAAAAGAAGAGAAAGAGTGTAGGACAGAAAATAAGAAGTTGGTGGAGAAATAGAAGAAATTAGAAGAAGAAGAAACCCAAAGGCTCTTTTCAGGGCCACTCATAGGTCTCGAAAAGAGAATGACTTTCCATTGCCTACCCTTTTTTTCTTTAAAAAAAAATAGGGTCCCAACCCTATTCCATTTCCCCTTGAGGCTCAACAGGCCCAAACGTCTTTTTCTTCCAATGTTAAATTCCCTTGAGGCTAAACAGGCCCAGGGTTTTTTGCCCATGTTAAATTTCCCTTGTCGCTAGACAGGCCCAGGGTGGTTAATGTTAAATTTCCATTGAGGCTAAACAGGCCCGGGGGGGGGGGGTATGTAATGCTAATTCCCATTGAGGCTAAACTAACCCCATACACTACTGATGTTTTAGAACTTCGGGTATGTGAATTTCATCGGATGCAGTGGTAAGCCACTGCATCCAGTCAAAATCAAGTAGTTATGGTTTGAACACTTTTGCACCAAGATCGAGACAAGGAGTGCACATAACTGGAATGGACTTGTAAATAAGTTATTTTCCGCTGCCGGTCCGTATTTGCACGAATACATCCTTTCCCTCCAACACATCTGTAATGGCTCCTTTCTGGTGTTTAGTCAGACTTTAAGTATTAAACTTACAAAGTATCCTTTTGAAGTTAATTGCCTGCACCATTTTCAGCCGATGAACAATGCACCAATAGAACATGCTATTGGTTAGTTGTCATTATATATTAAGGGAGGAAACCACTGAAATCCAGCAGATGTCGCTAGTGCAAATCAATAAAATGGCTAGCGAAGATGTTCAAATAGAAAATAACTGCTGTCCTGAAAATCTTAGATTATTCGTGGTGTTACAAAGTACTATGTACTTAACACATACCATATGAGAGTAAATCGTTTGTTTTTCTTCGAAATTCTTCAAGACGTTTGATGTGGTCCGAATATCTTTCACAAAATCCCATACGACTGCTACGTTGGCATATTTTACACGTTTCAAAAATGCAATTAAAGGTTCACACATATAATTATATTTGTAATATTCAAATTTAATTCATGACATATACATCCATTTTGTATATAAAAATGTCATGAAAAATGAAAACGTGCCTTTGATATAATTAAATTTGTAATACAATTATTCTGGACTTTTGATCATACCTTACTTCCACTGAAAGGGTACAGTGAAAATGTATAATGGTACATACCACGGGAAACAAATACCGCGGTAAACAATATCGCGCACCATTAACTATTGTAGACGATCTTCTTTCACAAACCAGAAGATGTATGTATAGATTAGTACTTCTATAATAACACATTAAATTCCCATATATTCCCCTGGTACTACTTACTGTTTTATGTGGGCGTAGTCTCAACCAAAATTTGCCAACAAAACAACAACCAAAACCCCCAAACAACAACAACAGCAGCAATAATAACAACAACAACAACAAAACCTAAACTTGCATCAAAATGAATTAAAATCGTAAATGTTCGCTATCTAGGTGTAGACGAATTATACCCAGTAACATACATGATTAATATGTTTCGGCTTTTGTCGTATTCAAAAATTCGTGCTTTTCGTTGAAAAATATATTATTTTAAATAAGACAAATCGAAGTTCTGTCGTTGAATTATCAATTTTGTTGAACGTATTTCCGTCATTATTGGGCAAGGCTCGTGAATCCAATTTAAAAAAAAAAAATGACACGACGTTTCGATGTCTATCGCTGTGGCAAAGCAGTCTTTTAAAGTTTCTTTCGTCCCAAGTTCAATCTGTCCTTTGTCGTCATCTCCAGATTAGTATGCCAATATTTTGAATGGCCTTCTTCCTTTTATGTTTCAAAATCCCCTTTCCCCTTTCCTTTTTTCCCGAGCTGTCTTTTAAACCAACCCCCCAATGAACTAAGGGCGCATATACCTATCGATGTGTCCGTCTGTCGTAATGTGTGTCCGAAACATGACTCTCAAACCGTTAAAGGTATCTATATGAAATTAGGTTTAATTATATGGTCTATATTTACCTTTTACTATTCAGCTAATCAGTTGCAATATTTTAGTTTTGTCCGTTCTTCTGTATTCATTCTATCAATTATCCACGCTGTAAAATGTGTTGCTCATATCAGAATATATTGTTCAGGTGTGCCTTTTGGATATTCACAAATCTCCACAACGTATCTCCCAAGATATAAATACAAAAACACATTTTTGTCAAGATAAATTACTGAGGTACTCGACTGTGCTAAGCACCTAACAAACAAAATATTTTTCAAAAAAATATATATAAAATATGGATGAAAACGTTCTTTTAATTATATTTTTTAACTGTGTTTATATTAGGTCAATGGAGAGTGTTAAATCACATTATATTGCATTTATCGAGTTTAAATCCAAGCTAAAGCAACGTTTTCTTTATTCGTAAGTACACACGCTTCGTCTTTCTTTCTTTTTTTTTCAACATGACTTTTTTAGAAATAAAAATTCGGCATCTTCTCATTTCATTCCACTAAATTCAACAGACACGACTGGAGTTAGTACCATATCAGTTTTGTCGTGTTGTCTGCAGATAAAGTACACTGCTGTCGGGCATTTCTGCGCACCTAAGGTTTTCGTTTCCAAAAACAGGGGGGGGGTATCCTCTGTGTCCAAAATTAATATTATTTTGAACAGAAAATATTCTGGTGATCATTGCATCTTTTCAAATGGTAAGCATTGCTGTATTTTTTTTTTTTTTCTTTTCTTTTCTTTTTTTTTTTTTTTTTTTTTTTTGTCAATCGCACGAATTCCGTATGCGTTTTGCTTCAATATTGGAAACGAAAACCTTAGGTGTGCAGAAATGCCCGACAGCAGTGTATGTATACGACTGTATCATTCGCACATTTGGCAGCATTCAGACCAACTTCTTAAATTTCGGGGGGGGGGGGATGCTGAGAGGATTGATCTCAGAGTTGAGAAATATTACTTGCTGGTGATTCACAACTGGTGTAAACAGTGCTATAAATATGGTATCACCGTAACAATTGTTTTTCCATAGACCTTAACCCTAGAGAGCAATGTTTGTGAATTTGACAATGACAGTACGGTATCTTATGGCATTTAAGAGAGATAACTCTACTGGAACCAACGATGGGTAAGGTTATCCAATACAGACGTATATGTTTATCATATTTTTTTTAAAAAAATACAAAATATAACCCAGATATGAATTAACATGATCTCACATGTTGCCAAGACATTTTTATTTTAAAGCCTGACAGAAACTACAACTCTTACATAATGCACCAATCACGATTAGATTTTGTTGTTTACTTCTGTTTACACTACCTACACGTTGAACTCCGCCCGACTGGCACTGGGGATGTGTAATTGGTATCCTTATACGGTACACTTTGCGTCTTATTATTAAATCAACAAAGATCTCCACTTTTTTCCTGACATTACTGGTAGCGGAGACCAACCCGGCCGGACATAATTTGGAATGAAGCTTTCACCCTCCAATCAGTTATGACTGTCGGCCGCTCGCTAGCAAATAATACATTTACTTCGATTGAGTTTTGTATGGGGATGGTAATTAAATTCCTTCTTCTTTTGAACCATGGCATTCAATCCCGCAGAACGCTCACTTCGTTGTTGTTATTATTATTATTATTATTGGTCAAGCCTACCGCAGGAGATCAATCCTCGTTAAACCCAGACGTTTTCTATGGTACACAGTTTACTCTGTTGGTCCAGATTCGTCTGTTTCAATATTATCAGCATGTTGATTCATTTGTCTTTTCATCCATGAAGCCATCCTCTACCACTAGAATTAATGCTAGTACGAATACATCATTTGCACTTTCGTTATTACAGCTTCATTATATCTGCATGAATTTTATTAAACATATAAACCAGAGGTTGATATGTGTCTTTTGTAAATACATTTCTTCCATTTAAATAGTTTAACATATCCAGTCGAATTAAAATCAGGTCTTCTGACCTCAGATCTCATCTGTCCCAAGTGGAGGTCTGATTTTAATCAGATTGGGAATTGTCCAACCTGCAGATACAAATATTAACTTGGTATAAAAGTCTTGCTCTTGTTTCTCATGCTTGATCGAATTTTTTTTGATAAATTACTTTTCAATTTTTGTTATACTGAAGCATGCTATATTAATGAACTTAATCCCAGCTCCTCATGAAGATCTTAATTGCCCCCCCCCCCCGCAGAGCTACTGCTATTAATTCATTAATTTATTTAGTCTTATCTGATTATTTATTTATTTGAGTTTTTAAGTTTTGACAACCAACACCATACTCATTCCTTATTTTGAAATTCCCATTTCTAAAGTGTCTGTCAATGCAGTCATTCAGGTGCATTTACTCATATTGAATAAAGTTAATAAAAAATTGGGCCTTGTAAAATTGAATACTAATATAGTTTGACCAAAGACTCTCTGTTCAAGTCCAATTACTGAATGCTCTGTACCTTAACTGTCATCAAGAAACTTCCAGACGAAAATTATATAAGGCTCAGGACTTTTACAGGTGGTCAGGTATTAAACTGGGTAAAGAAAAGAGCATGATAGTACAAAATTTCTTTGTAAACATGTACTGGTTGTTGTCATTGTGACATCACAGTGTGCGGCATTCAGTCCAGTTCATACTGGGTCACACATTTAGGTTAACCTCATCACAAATATGCAGAGATGCTGCCATGACTTAATCTAAAGGGGGACTCCCCTCATCACTAAAATAAGGGGGAAGTAGAAAAATAGGAACCAGCCATAGTTCAGTACTAATTTATAAATATAATACCTGTATCTCTTCCTGCTCCACTCTGTCCGAGCTCTGTTAAAATGCAAATCTTTAAAAGATGTTATTTTGTTAATTGTTTCTGAGCTTAATCTGTTCCTTATCTGGATATGAATATTGTTGTGCTGAAATTCCCCTTTCACAGCAGAGGTATTTTGATCAAATAAATATACTGACTTCTTACTTTTTTGTTAAAGAATTCTTATTTATTCATTTAATTGCAACACATATGTGGCTATAAAGTTTTGTAACATGATCGGGCAGTGCTAAATCGTTTGAGAAAAGAAATGAAAATTGCAGTCTACTTTTACACTGTCTGTACTTTTAATTAGGCTTGGTATTTTGCCTTTTCAAAATTGAATTTCAGAATAACTGGACCACTGAAAGAAGTGTTGACGGGCAATTAAATGTCTACATCCTTTAACAAAGATTTTGGCTGTAGCTGTTTTTCTTGGCATGTAAATAATGACATTGCAATTGAATATGGATGCATGAGGATCCAGATAAGCGAATAATCTTGCCAATTAAAGGTGTGTGATCAGATTTCAAGAAATAAAATTTCTCAACTGTGATGGAGATAAATTTTTTTGGTAAGTTTAATAATAAAGCAGGCCCTTTAATTTTATTTATATCAGTTGTGTGCAAAAATTACCAGAATTATATGTTGATAATTTGATATCCATCCTGTATGTTCAATTTATATTATGTGCTTGACCCTTGTCAGTGATTAGGATAGAGCTTTATGTGTGTACCTGATTTTTGTAATGTTTTTAAGTTATAAATAAGTTTACTGATATTCGAGTCCAACATATAGCCTTATTTACAAAAGTAGACTGTTCTGGAAGTGCACTTGTGACCCACAACTATATCTTTTTATTTGTCTTAGGTTCTTATATGAGGTTGTGGTAAACAAGATAATTAATTAAATTTAGTCTGTGGAATTGTTTACTTTTGTGTTCAGATATAATTTGAGAGGAATCTTTTATTTTAATTATTCACTGGAATTACAAAGTGCTCTTTGATTTTTTGAACTAAAACACTTTTTTGGGATTATTAATTCATTCAAAGACATTCTGGATTACTGTAAATCTTTTTATTACTTCAAGACTGTTGTTACTTCAACCTATTCAATACTATTGATATGTCAGTACATTCAGTATAGTAATTCAGTCAGAACAATTGTATTCTTTTAGACTTGTGATAAAACATTTAGGATTATTTGGGATTTAATTCATAATACCATATGTTCCTCTTAAATTTTCACTTTATAACGTAGAAAAATTAATTTATTTGTTGATTTTAATAAACCTTTTGGTTTTGCTTCTTTCTGTTACTTAAAAATAGTCATAACTGAAATGAACCTTATTATACAATAATCTTTTATCAATAGTGTAATACTGTTATCTTTTCAAGAGTGCATTACTGACATTGAATATAAATGATGATATTGTGTGCAATATGACTTTTCAGAGAAGTTTGACATTTCATGGTCACTTTGTGAGTTGTATTTAAATTTCAGGTGTTTTAGAAAGCGATGTTATTCTTTTGTAAACATGTTCGTGAATTGCAAAGTTATGTATCTTGCCTCGTTTCTTTTCGAAAATGCCACTTAACTGCACTAAAGCAATAAATGGTTAGTTGTCAAGCTGTCAGAATCCCCGGCAGTAATAACACCATCAGCTGCTTAATGTGCTTTTCATTATTGGCTAGTTAAGGAAACACTTGAATGCTTTCTATTTGAACATTCACCAAAAAGTATTCTGAGTAAAATGTTGAGATATTCGTTTTAGCTCTTCAATCTAATTTGACAGACTTGCTTGATTTCTAAAGATTTCATTCAGACATCGATCCCACTACTCTGTACCATCATCTACATTTTTCCAAAACTTTTTCAATTTCACTTTTACTTAGATCAAGCCACCACCCCCATCCTATTGCACATCTGATGGTAAGCATCTGCATCAAATGCACACTACTGAAGAAGATCAATCATTAATATTGCTGTGCAAGTGTCTGAGTGTATATTTTTGTTCAAAAGTAACTTCATCTAATATCAAAAGGAAGAGGGAAAAACAGTGAACATTGTTCCCTTGTTCCTTACATAATACTGCATCATCAGCCAGTTTAATTGAAAGTTTCAGTAACACTAAATTATGTATAATGATAATAGTTAAAAAAATACTTTTAAAGACTGGATGGGGTACTAAGACATTTCTAGTTGTATCAATGGGGCGGCCTTTTTCAGCATACTGTCAGAAAGTTTGAAGATATTGCATATATTATCCTTAAACAAATCAAGTAGTCTTCTCATTGTATACCAGTATTTCATAGGAAGCGTAAAGAGATCATAGTAAATATGGTGAACTTTAAATAACATATTGTACAATATCCAAAATAAGGTACAAGAGCCTTATTTGGAAAGATATAACCCTGAGAATCTTGTCTGTCACAGTAGTCTAAGAGCAGCTGGTATAAACATACCAATGTATTTGACCTAACACTGGCTTAATAACTTTGTCACAGGCCAAACTTCATGAAAAAACTGATTTACTTAGCCAGTACATTTCTAATCATGTCATCTTTTTGTCTTTGACAATACATATCGTTTTATTTTCTCAATTGTGAGGTAAAGGATCACTGCTATGATATTGTAGTTAATCTGCATTCTGCTCAATAAACATACCTGAAAAGAATTCAATTACAAGAGAACAGATAAAGATGATTATACGTGTAAATTGACAATAATCTTTATTTCATCTGGAGATAAAGAAATAAACTAGTAGAAATTTCAGTCATGACAACAATTCTTAAATGCTATTTCAAAGTAAAGGAAAGACACTGATAAAAAATACAGACTAGACTTTTTGCTTCAATACAAATAGTATCAACATATCTTGATTTAAAAATACATATATGTACCAAATTCTAAAAAAGAAGGTAATTCTCTGGAGAAAACAAAATAATAGCTCAAGTAATGATAATCATTTCTGATATATCCTTACAGGTCTAAGCACTGAAAACTGCAAGAAAAATTGTTTTTTTGTATTATTTAAAAAAGTCATAAATTTAGCAGCTTTATCCATTTTGTAAGTGAATTTGTTCAAAAGAACCCAAATATTCTACATTCTTGTACTTAATGCTAAACAATCATTTAATTTAGTGCCATCCAGGGTGTGTGTATGTGTCCCCCTTCCTTGCCCCTACATGCAGGCCCCCATGATGCATGGTGGTGTGTTTTATTGATATGTGATGGTCAGATGATTCAAAAGTAAAACCATAACAATGAAATAATAATTGAGAATTTTTTGTATCCAATACTTAAATGTGACATTCATTTCCATGACATTCTGATATGAATAATGACCATTCCTGCACCCTTCTTTTTCCACAGGTGGTAAATATTCATTTATACCTATTCTATAATCTGCACAAAATTGACATGATAGTCATTGCATAAAACTGATTACTGGTTTATTACAGAAACTGATTATGAAATTGTCCACTCTTGGTAAAGAGGTACATGCTAAAAACATATAATTTTATTAAGCAATACATATACCTGTATACAGGCTTAACAATAAACAAAAGTACAGTGAGTACACTATATACCTTCCTTGTGTTTAATAGTCCTTAATGTAGGAACTAGTAGGATATGTATAATTGACTATGGAGATTTTTTACACAGGGTGCAGTTACCTCAGCCTTTGGTCAAGAATGGTCTTGAACTAAACTTCGTATGCAGAAACCATTTATTTCTTAATAGACTTGTGATGAGTGTGGCCTCTAACCCTTACACCCCATAATCCATTAATTTCTTTTTTTACTCTAAAAGCCAGCCAGCCACAGACTTTGGTAAAAGAACTTGCAAGTGAATGAAAATTTTCCTGCACAACCCATTTTTCTTTGAGTGACATTGAGCCTGGCCTTTTACCCACAAATGAACAGATCTTTTTCATAGCCAGAGTGCATATCCTCCACAAATTTTGCCGAAAGATACAAACACAAAAATTGAGGGTGGTATTAGAAAAAAAAGGAGGGAAAATGAAGAAAAAATGAAATTGCCATATTTTATTACCCATCACTTAAATATCCATCCCACATTCTTCCTGCTCCACTTCGTTTGGTCTCTACTGAAATCAAAATCCTCACACGATTCCCCCTTTAGTTGCATATTAGATTTTATTGATCGTTTCTAACCATAATCTGTTCCCTATTGTTCTTCTTTCAGTCCAAGTGACCTAAACATGTGACGATTCAAGCCCAAAATTAATAGGCTTCTTCTTTACCTCAAGTTCAAACTATACATAAAGTTTTTCCCAGCTCTGTGGCATAAAAGTAATGTTCTAGCTTGGAAACCATTTTTCTTTTTCAGTTACTGTGACACTAACCACTGGTTACTCCAAAAATTAACAGGCCTCTTCTTTACCTAAAGTACAAGCTGTCCTCAAAGTTTTGTAACTGTAGTTGTTAGTTAACTGGAGCTATAGCTTGGAGATAAAAAAATTTATTTCACAGTGACCTTGACCTTTTGATGCTCAAATCAAAAGGTTTCTTCCTTACCCAAAATAAAGCAACCCAAACAAGTTTGTTAACTGCAGATGGGCAACTCGAGTTACTGCATGGAAACAAAATTATCAAACAATGGATGGAAAACATTACAACACACTACTTTGTGGCAGCAAACAAAAATAGAAAACAATATCTTACAGAGTTTATTCTGATGATAAGAAATGCAATACATTAAACAACATCCATTTGATTTTTGGTTCACCTATAAATATTTTATGAGACTGTTAACACCCATTTCCAATTCAAACTGACAATACAACTCATTTGGCCATTCACCAGAGAAATAAAGGAGAAACCAGGGCTTTTCATACTAAATCCGGGGACTCAAATTGCTAATGATCTTGCATAGATAATATAATGATATTTAGAGGCTCTTACATGTATATACATGAAATATATTGAATCACATTATTACAGGTCAGGTTGTGTTTTAAAAATCTTATGTCAATCAAACACAAAACTGATATTCTATCAATCACAATGTTGTAAAGACTGGCAATGATATTAATGTAACATTGCTGTGTTCTACTGCTATATGATGTGATATTTATGTCATGATGATGTGATGTGAAACCAAAGACTGTATTGAAATGACACTGATGCCAACCAAAGACGGTATTACATGATGTTAATATAATATTGCTGTGTTATATCACTGTATGACATCATATTTATGCCAAGACGATGTGATGCCAACCAGTGTGTCACTGTGTTTGGCATGATGTTAATATAACATTGCTGTATTATATCACAGCATCTGCCACCACAATGGGTTCCAATGTGACTTTGTCCGCATTAATGATAATATCATTAAAATTTGTTCCTAGCTACAGTCCTTATGTATTCGTTCAGTTCAATAATAGCCAAGCTTTACCCACCTCTTACTGTCAGTCAATCTTTGTTTATACCACTAAAATATTTAGCCAGTTTAAGTGTGAAACATTATGTAATAACAAGGTGACAAGGCTGTTGAACTTTGCAGCAACATGGTTCAATGATGGTCTTACACAACAGGCAGCTTTCATTAACATTATGCACATGTTTCAGCTGATTTCCTTGAAATGTTCACTTCACACATGTTCACCAATATTCACACATGTTCACCAGTATTCAAACATGCTGAAATATTTGTATAACATGGTAAAAATTTGTAAAGAATTTAAACAAAGAAAAGAAATGGAAAATACTGGACTAATTAGTGACAATACCAGTTCCAACAGTTAATCACCTGATTGAAGGATACTATTTTGTCAGCCAGCATAGTGAAGTTACATCAGAAGATTATCAGAGACCACTCGGTTCTGCCAATGAAAAACTGTATCCTTCTTATAATACTTTCGTAAGTGTTATGATGATGCTACAACCTCTATACTACGGTTCAAGTCCATAATGAAAAGCCCTAGTTTATGAAAATCAACAAATACTACATAGACTCATGTACAGCCAGCAAGAAATGTACAATATAGTAGGTATATACTGGATGACTGCAAAGGGTAAATATTTATATTTAGTATGTACCATATATATACTCATATGACAAGTCCAACTGCAAACTGCATAGATCCAGATCTACTGTTGCATAATGCACAGGCAAATCTGGGTCTATGTTGCTCTGTAAGGATTAATCAACAGAACAAACTACATAAACCCTGATATGCCAGCACATTATACAACAGCAGACATGGGTCTATATTGGTGGCAGTCAGACCTGACTTGCAAGTATATATTGCATTTCTGATCTGAAGGTGATTCATATACCTGTTTCTGATTTCAAAAATAATACCACTGCTGATGCTGCCATTGCTTACATAGGCAAGAGAAAAAAAACTTTCAATGTCAATAAAAGATAAATATTCACTAGAAATGAGAAAACTAGCATAAACAAACAAAAAAATGCTTTTTTATAGCCAACTCTGGTTATGTACCATGTTATAAGGAAAAATATTCTGTTCTGCAAATGTAACATGGAATACATTAAATAAATTCAATGAGACAACATTTTGCTACAGGAGATACAACTCCTAGCCATCCAAACTGCACACCAAAACATTGCCCCCCCCCCCAACTCTACAGGTCTCAAAAACTGGTCCACAAGATTTTACAGATAGAAATTCTGGAGGTGGCTCACATGTATGACAATCAGCTGTAATGGCCAAATAAAATTAGATACTCAAGTGCAAAGTAAAATAAAAGATTAACCAATCAGATGCATGAACTGAAATAACCAATCAAGTTCATAAAATTTAAAATACTGAATAGCCAATCAATGCCAGTGGACTGATATGAACAAATTTGATTTATGAATTTTGCCAATATGACTAATCAGATACCTATTTTAGCAGACTGTTTACTCTTTACAAATTTAGGCTTACATTTTATTGCTACAGGCAATGAGTCAAAGCTTTAAAAAAAAAGGCATACATCTATGAAACAGTTCTTATACATAATAAAATGTCCATAAAAGGTAGCAGACAGGTCTGGTTTTTACATAAAAAATAACAGTATTGAGATTGGTTAATAACATGGATATTAGTAAAATAAGATCAGTTAATGACGTGACCTGCAAGTTTTGCATGGTCAATTGCATGGAATATTGTAAGTGTTATAGTATTAAATTTGTTGTTTCACTGCAGTCCTTGATGACTGTATTCATCGGGGAATGAAAATCTGTGACTCCCCTCGCCCATCACTTTTGGCAGTGTTCCAGCATTGGGAATAACATTCCATGACAGGGTCAAGGTCACATTCCTGTTTCCTCTGAAAGTAGAAAGCCCCGCAGAAATGAACCATGTTCAAAGGCATATCAATCAACTTAATGACTTGTTGCTTTCACAGTTCATGACAATAAACAAGTTTCTGTCATGATCCAATACATATGCAAATTTTATTTCAGGGACCTATGTAATACTTAACTTTTCAATTATCCCCAAGTTATAATATATTATCTATATAAATATATATATACATTATCTATATAAATCTATCTGCTGTTCTGGAAGATCACCTGTCATGAAATAACATAGCAGTACTTTTAATATACTATGATATTTTAACGTAAAGACCTGTAATGAAAGACAACCTATCTTGGAAGACTTCTGTTGGTAGAAGACAAGATGCCAATCCAAATTCATGTTTATCAGGAATCCTAACATAAATCCAAAATATATGCAGTCCCTCCATAATGGATAACAAATTAGTTAAAAGTCTGTAACAATCAGGGTCCAGTGGCAACAAATGGTGTAACCATTCCTTCAATTTCAGAACCATGAAATCCTTCAACACATTGACCAAAACAACAAGTATAAACAAATTTTCCTCATGAAATAATTGTAGCTCCCTTGTCTCTTCATCTTTGTGATCATTTTTCACATATATTTAGTCTAATCAACTGAATTTTGTGTAATCAACATTCTATTTTTAGATTAAGAAACTGTATTATATGTATCAGTCTGTCATAATGGTGCTGAGTTACTTTTTTCCATGTTTGCACAAATTCTTGTTTACAATTTCATCCAAATTTTAAAAAAATAAAATTAAGTATAATTCAAAAAGCATAAATGTCAATTAAAAATCATAATCCTTTTGTAATATTCAAAATGGCTGGCATCTCTGTAGAAGCAATGGTATCTCAAGACAGCCTTCAAAGTGTGAACAATGCCAAGCAAAGCATTCACTCTAACAAAATATTTAAAGTACACTATGGAAAGTATAAGACTTAATCTAGAATCATATATTAGACATTGTTCCCTGCATATTTTGGTACTGAGAATACAGCTGATGCTCCCTCCTACATATCTGGGAATTGTGAGTACACCTGATGTCCCCTTCTGCAGATCTGGCAATTGTGAATACACCTGATGACCCCTTCTGCAGATCTGGGAATTGTGAATACACATGATGTCCCCTTCTGCAGATCTGGGAATTGTGAATACACCTGATGCCCACTTCTGCAGATATGGGAACTGAGAATACACATGATTTCCCCTCCTGTGTGTCATAAGAGGTGACCAACATGTGTAGCCTGTTTGATGTGGGATGCAACTTGTTAGGAGACTGGTTTATATAGACAATTTCTGACCTTGTATTTGAATATTTTTACCTACTTTTTTGAAGTTAATATTTATTTTGTAATTACTTTCTGTTGAGTTTTGAAACTTCTTAACCTTTTATCTTTTGTCTCATAAAGAATATTTATTATTGTTGTAAAGGTTTGTCCTCATGGGAATTTTGAAAAAAATGTTTACTATTTTAGCAAACTAGTTGTGCACAAAATGGTAGGGATATTTTAAATTACACAAAGAAATCATTACACAAAGAAATCATAACACAAACAAAGAAATCATTACACAAAGAAATCATAACACAAAGAAATCATTACACAAAGACAACGTTTGAATCCTGCATTATCTGGGCCTTCCATACATCAACAGTTTAAATCAAATAATAAAAACAAACAACAAAACAAGAAAAACCACAAGAACTACTTCCATGGCAAATTCCAAAATTGTTATTATAAAATTTCTCTCTCCACACAGCCCACCATGACCCCTTTCTCCAGACATGAAGCAAGGTCATAAACCTAAAGCTATCACAAAAATTACCATTTTATTTTGTGTGGGAGGGGGAAGACACTTTGTCTCAGATGGCTTTTTTTTGCCTAAAATGTTTTCATGTCCTGTAGTTTTCAGATGTATAAAATAATTATATTTATGCACTTTTGGTTTTGGACATAAATGAATTTCTCTAAAGTGAAGGACTGTATGTGTGAATTGGATTTTTAACATAGCTTTAACAATTTATCGGTCATATCGCTATGATGTCTGCAGTGTGATAGTTTATAATGATTTCTAGCACTGGGGCATCATGCTGCAGACATGTAGCATAATGTCCCACCCAGCCATATTATCCTGACACCAGGCCGACCAGTCCTAACACTAACTTCTTAATGCTGAGCACCAAGTGAGGCAGTGGTTAGTAACACTTTTGTTAGTCTTTAGTATGACTTGGCCGGAGATCGAACCCATGACCTTCCGCATCCGAGGCAGATGCCCAACCCACTAGGCCACCGGAGCGGGATAAAGTGAAGGACTGGGATGAATAAATTCTGACTGATTAGCATCTAAGCTATACTGTTTATTATTCCTGAATTTTACTGTTGACTGAAATGAGACAATATCTGGTTTCATTCATTAATGCATAACAGGTGATTATTTCTTTTCCACTTAAGGAGCAGCCTGGTACTACTGTATGGGTGTGATTTTGTTCCTTATGACTTGGATTTTTTCTTTATTTATTCGTTTTTAGACAAGTAATAAATTATTTGTTTTTCATATGGCAAACAAAATAAATACTTTTTGCCATCCAAAAAATAAACAGAAAATATGATAGGAATCTTCATGCTAATAACATGTGTACAAAATTTGGTCAAAAATTTTGTAATTCAACTTTTCGTACATTTTACTTCTGACCACATACCAGGGATCCGGTTATCAACAATAATCATACCCATATGAACAACGTATCTTCCCAATTTCCACCTAGCAGTTGAGATAGACTTCCAGATAGATGACTGACGAGACAGAGCATATACAGAAAAGCCATCCCTGAAAATGCTTATCAGGAATCCCAAGCATCAATTTTGTGCAATCCATCCAGAAAATATGTTTTCATTAAAAATAGCAAACCTTTATTATTTTACTATGAACCTATACATATATGTAAATTGTCAGAAGCAACGAAGGTCTGATGACTCCAGAACCATGAATACCCGTAAAATATCTGACCAAAACAATTACCATACACGTTAGTCCTCACAAATGAAACTGCATCTTAATTTTCTCTTCATTTCTGTGACCATTTTTTAAAACCTAATTAGTCTTATTGATTTGTTTTCTTTCTTAAATTTTTTTGTACATTGAGCAACTGGACACCATGTAACAGTCAATCATATCAGCGCTGAAGTACATTTGTCATTATTTGTATCCACATAGAAAACTCCTGGTCAAAATTTCATCCAATAATTTTTTTTTATCTTTCTGGAATCTCATTAACATACTTTCTAATGTGGAATTTTTACCCCAAAAATGTTATGAAATATGTCTGGAATGGAATGGAATGGTTAGCATCTCTGACTATACCTTTGCTCTAAAGCATCGGGGAAAAAACTTGAAAAAATAAACCAACGATATTAGTGTGACTAAAACTTACCTCAAACCATTTCCATAGTCCCAGAAGTAGTACTTGGTGTTCATACTTCTGTAATCTAGGATGGCATTTTCTCCCCTTCTGATAATTTTATCCCACATGACAACTTGATTAAGTTTCTGAAAGACAGAGAAATCTTATTTATCCTATCAAATATACTTGCTGACAAGTCCAATCGCAAACAACAAGGCCTGTTAACTATTTAACTATGATAGGTAAAGAACAGCATGCAAGAAATAACGACACCTTTATATATATATATATATATATATATATATATATATATATATATATATATATATATATATATATATATATATAATCTTCACAACTGTATTGATACCCAATGGATTACTTTTATCTTTCACAAAATATTTTTCATTATTATTATTTGGTACTGCAGCATCATCTGAATTTATGATTTTTATGTTGTTGCTGATGGAATGCAACTTTATTCTGGACAATGAAGCTGTCCATGATGCTTTTTAATTTTCTTTATATACTGTAATCCATCTCAATGGTTGTTTATTCACATGTTCAGAGCGCAGAGATGCTTCCCCTTGAGTCAGCCAGGAGAGATGACTGCTAGTAAAGAAACATGTCTGACACAGAAGAATTTAAAACGAAAGCAAGAGTTCATCCAACGGTCTAATGCTCTACTAACCAAACATGCAATCCAAGAATCCAAAATAATATTCTTTCTTTGTTTTAAGTGCTGTGTTCCAAAACCATCTCTGATAATTCTGTAAAATTCCAACTTATCCAAGTTAATAACAAAACTTTTTTGCTTATGTCTGAGTTAACATGCTCATAAAATACCTGTAAAGAAAGTCTTTATCTTTTGCCTTGAACTTGATATTGTGGTTAGAAGATTACTGAACATGTCTCCATCTATGACAAATATAAACACATGCTTAAATCTACTTATACTTTTGGGGGGAAAATAAAGTTATCTGTGTCTGTATTTTGGATTTTTAATGTAGCTTTTAAAAAATTTCAGTCATATCGCTACAATGTCTGCAGTGTAGCATATTATAGTGATGTCTAGCACTGGGGCTTCATGCCACAGACATGTAGCATCATGTCCCACCCAGTCAAAATATCCTGACACCAAGCTCACCAGTCCTAACACTAATCTCTTAATGCTAAGCGCCAAGTGAGGCAGCTGTTTGTACCATTTTTAAAAGTTTTTTGGTATGACTCGGCAGGGGTTCGCACCCACAACCCCTGCATCTGAGGTGGATGCTCTAACCAATGAAGTTATCTAAGTGGTAGGATTTATGGTATTCTATTCACAGACTGTGTTAAATGATAAAATTCCGTTCATCCTTGTTTGTGCTATCATGCTTACAGGCCAAAAAATGGCTATGCCAAGGCAGTTGACTTTACAATCAATTTCAGAGTGCTGACTATCGACTTCTTCACTTAAATAGAACTGAAATATGAAACTGCTCAAAATTCACTGTATGTGCGTGTGTGTGATTTAGATTTTTAACATATATTTAACAATCTCAGTTATATCGCTACAATATCTACAGTGTGGCAGTTTACAGTGATGTCTAGCACTGGGGTATCATGTCCCACCCAGCCGCATTATCCTGATACCAGGCTGACCACTAACCTCTTAATGCTGAGCACGAAGCAAGACAGCTGATAGTACAATTTTGATAAGTCTTTTGGTATGACTTGGCCAGGGTTCCATCCACCAACTCCCACATCCAATGGCAAATGCTCTACCACAAAATTCACTTGCATATTACAGATGTCTGTGTTCATCAGCTCAATGAAGTACAAAACTCCATTCAGGAGGGGTAGAAATAACAAGATTTTGATGTTGGCTGCCATGTTGGTCATAATGGATGGAATCAACAAGACACCAAAAATGTCTTTTAGTGAAAATCCAATGATGATACAAAAAATCCCTTCCCTTAGCAGTGATACCGTGATTTTCATAGACAACCAAAACTGTACATGTGTGACAGGTACTTTTTTCAATTGGGACTAACCAAGCAACAAAAAATAGTCTTTTATTTGAAAGACCATGTTGAAAAGACCATCTGTATAAGAGAAGTGATAACATGATTTTCAAGATAGACACATTGTGGCCATACTGGATACTGCATCAGCACTATTTTCATGTGAACCAACAAGATATCGTAAGAAATCTTTGTGACAACCCCATGTCAATACAACCAGCCATTCAGGAGGAGTAGCTGTAAGAATTTCAAAATGGTCAACATGGCAGCTCCACTGAATGTCAGATTATCATCATTTTCATGTTGTACCAACTAGACAACATGATACATATTTGTGTGAAACCCCCATATTGATATGACCACCAGGTTAATCATTGTAGTAACAGCGAGGTTTCTGAAATGGCTGCTGTCACATAGTGGTTGTAATATTTGACATCTAAGGAGCACCTTTTTCATTAACCGATTCAGCCCCAATCCCGTCTGTAGGCATGATGAGGCTGTACCCTACTTCCAAGCTCTGCAGCATCAAGGTCATTTAAGATACACCAACGTGGGTGGTATTAAAAAAAAGCAGACAGATATAGCTCTAAAATGATATCAAATAATCTGGAAGTTCTAGTTGCACTACAAAATAAAGAGAGAAAAACCTAAGTTTTTGGGCCTGTTTTTTTTCCACCCAAAATTCACTTGCGATCGGAATGCGATTTTGGGTCCGGATTTTAGACCTTTTGGCCTCAGATCTAAGGCATACTGGTCTTAACTGCATACAGACAGGTGAACCTTTGCAAAAACTAGGATAAGGTGGGCATTTGGAATAAATTGCGGTCTCCATACAAAAATGACAGATTCATTAAGCAAAAAAAAAAAAAAGACCTCCAACTTTTACTTTTCTGCTCATGCGCAAGCAAAATAACCACTGGAAAATGATGTTTCTAATACAACTAGGCATTAGTCTCATGGAAAATCTGTTGAAAGCTGATGTATTATGAAGTATTCAGAAATAGCCCCCCAAATGTCTTTCCTACGCACATTTCAGGCAAAAATGACAAAAACCTCAGGGGCCGAATGAGTTAAGGACCAACTAGACCGTGGGAATGAATATATTTGTAAAGTTTGGTGCCAATCCTATCAGCAGGTCAGGAGGAGTAGTGATAACAAACTGATGCCTGACATAAGCTCTTCTGTAAAAGAGGAATAACCCACAACCCCCTCTTTAAATAACCCATCAGATAAATGTGAATGAGAAACTGACTCTAAACACAAAACAACCCAAGCCTCTGAAGCATGACATTTAGGTCACAATTACCTTCTTTTGGTAACATTGTGTTGTATATATAACAAGCTGCATCTTCATACCAAGCTGCTTGCTTCTGAGTTCAATAATACCAGAGAGAAACTTAACCTAACTACAAAACTTCACCAGTCACTGAAGGATGAAATTTAGGAACAGTAACCTACTTTCAGAAAGATGGTATTGTACTCATCAAGAAACATCTATATACCAAGTTGTAGGACACTGAAGCTAACAATTCATGAGAAACTGATCAAAATGCAAAACTTGACCAATGTTTCTAGAGCAAAACTTTAGGTTACAGTGACTTATTCTGGTATAAAAGTGTTGTACTTATTAAGATGTATTTTCACATAAAGTTGCTAACAATACTTGAGAGACTGATCTGAAGGCACAACTTAAACTAAGCCACTAACATACACAAACATTTTCACAGTGACCTACTTTTGTTACAATAGTGTTACACTTGCTAAGATGCATCTGTATTCCATGTTTCATTACCATGGTACTTAACAATGCCAAAGAGACTAACCTAAACACAAAACATGGACATTGTGTGATGGACTGATGGCCAAGGGTTAACCTATATGATACTTCCACATCTGAGGCATGGTAAGCAAAACAATTAAGAAAAAATGCCATACCATCCCCTTTTTCGTGTGACTATGAAGCACAGCATGCACAAGAATGAGACCTAACTGCAAACTTAACCGAAGTCAATGAAACAGTGGTCAAGGTTGCATACTCACGTTGTATAATATTGCAATTGCCATAAGTAAATGAATAGTGGTCAAAGTTGCCTACTCTCATTGTATAATGTTGCACTTGCCAAAATGCATCCATATACAAAGTTAACTGACTCTGAGGCTGACAATGCTTCAGAAGCTTACCTAAATGAAAACTTAAAGAAAAAAATCATAGGGGCAGTGATGTATGAGAGAAATCAACTGTGGCCAGCAATAGTAAAGAAATAACAGTAATTGCAAACTTAATAAAATTCAAATGTCTGAAATTTAGGTCACAGCAACACTTTTGGTTGAATAGTGTTGTACTGTATGTACAAACTCTGGGGCTCTCACAATATCTTAGGAATGGACCAAAATGCAAAATTCAGTCCCTGAAGCATCAAATTTAGGTCACAGTGACCTCCATTATGTTATCTGCAAAATGCATCTACAGTTATGTACAAAGTTGCATCACAGTAACTTACTAATTAAACAAAAAAACTTAACCAAAATCACTGAAGCTAATTAGGTCACATGCATATTATGTTTGGAGGAATAGTGTTGTACTTAACTAGACAGATCTTCATACAAGGCAGCATGACAAATTTTATAATATATAGTGTGCTCCACCAGGGCAAGTTGACTGCAAAATTGAACCTGTTCTTGGGCGATTTTGGCTTGTTCCAAATATGACAACATAAATACTGTATCACAACAAATGTAGAAGAAAAAAAAACAAGTTAAAATAAAATGTAAGATATTTTCTGGAAACAGTATAGTTATTTTACAAATACTGTATCACAACTAATGTAGAAGAAAAAAAAACAAGTTAAAATAAAATGTAAGATATTTTCTGGAAACAGAGTATAGTTATTTTACAAATAAAGAACTTTTCTTTTTTTTCTCTGGATCCTAAAACTATAGGCTTTACATAAAGCTTTATGAACTAAGCAAGACCCTTTCTTTCTGTCACAATTTTTTTGACTTGCTCATTGGCAAGTACCTTGCAAACTGGAGCTTGCCAATGCTGAATTATTAGCTTGTCTCGGGTGTTGGGCAAGTTGATTTGTAATGTCCTGCTCTGTGGTTCACAGTGTCTAAAAAACTGACCTAATGCATAATGTAACTAGGGTGTCGTATCAGACAGACAAGGAAACACAATATACCAATTCCACAATTATGGCCGGGCAATAAAACAAAATATTTATCACACAATCCTTCTTGTTTATAGCAAAAAAAGATTAAGAAAGAGGAGTCTATCAATACATTTTGACAGTTATTCATCCAAACAGTTAATGGTCACATTTTAATAAAGTTATCATTTGCCTTCTGTACAATGCTGGTAAAGCAATTACAGATGAGTACTTACATGGTTCTGAGTTGTGTATTCTGCTGTCAGGTAAAGAAACAGCTGTTTCACATTCCAATTAAATATACTGGACAGATGTAGTTCAGTTAAGGAAAACATACTTTAACAATGAACCATAATGAAATGCATCCATATAGTTCAATGAATATATTAAATTCACATAAAACTATATATACCTATATACCTATATATATATATATATATATATATATATATATAAAAACAAAAGTAAGTTAAGGGTACCCAGGACCATTTTAACATAGATCCCAAGTTATAAAAGGGTAACAGAAGCACACAACAGTCATCTGTTGAGATGAATACAACAGCAGAACATGCCTTGATGGTTATCTTGTTCAAGAAATCAAGAAGGTTGTTTAAATACAATTATTGTAGGAATCAACATGTCTTAAAGATGTTCACTTTTGTAATATAAACATTTACTGCACTACTTGATATGAAGTGATCAATACATTATTGATGGCACTGATATGACATTACTTAAAAATGGTGGATATATCTGACTGCAGATCAGCATCACTTGTTGAAAGCCATTTTATGCCTGGACACTTTCAGTCAAATTGTCAAAGACTGTTAGATTTTTGGAGAAGCTGTTTTTCAAATTTTTCTACTTTTAGTAACACTGAGCATATATGACGTTTAAATTGGCAATTGTGGTTGGACAGACAACAGACACATAATGATGCAGGACAATGCCATAAACTCAGTGTTATGACCAAGTCGGCTAAGGATTGAAAAGTCTTGACAATAGGAATCTTTCTGTTGTTGTCGTTGTTGCAGGGTTTAACATCGTTTTTCAGCACACAATAGGCTATACATGACGGCCAGTATTAATGGTGGAGGAAGAACCCGGAAAACCCCGGAAAGAACCACCGACCCAAGAGAAGCTACTGGCATGCTTTCTCACATACCCACATTAGCTGAGGAATCTTTCTGTCAAACCTGGTCTAATTCTGCTGAGAGCTTTTTGAGAAGTTGTTTATTTTTTTATTTATAGTTTTAATAATGATGGCTATATTTGATGGCAAAATGAAATTTGTTTGTTAAAAGGTCTTCATGCTTGGATTGCTTTCTGTCAAATCTGGTCAAATTCTGTTAGCTGTTTTGGGGAAGAAGTCATTTAAAGGTTTTTCTCTTTTTTTTTTAGTAACAGTGGCACTTCTTGTAATCAGCACTTTTATCAATCTTAAAGACCTTCTCATCAGGTCATTGTCAAATTCTCACTTGTAGTTTTTGATGAGTCAGGTAATTTACGTTTCTATTTTTAGTAACAGTGGATATATTTGACAGGTTAATCATTATCATTTCCACAAGTTTGTGTGAGACTTGCACCAGGATGCCACCTGTCAAATATATAGTTGAACTCTGAACAGTTTTGAACAAAAAGATGAAAGTGCTCACTTGAGTGAGATGAGCAAAAAATACTGTTGGCATTAACATTAAATAGCTATTAGAAATCATAACTTGCTAATGGTGATTCATTTCAATGAAAACAACAGGTTTTGTTCTGGAAAACGTTCTAGATTTTGCTATTATCTGTAGATATTTTCCTTGAACAAGCTTGTGTCCACTAATATATCATATTTTCCAGGTTGCATACAAAGCTGTAATGGATAAAATTTCTTAAATAAAATTGATTAAACACATAATTTGGTAATAAACCAAACGTTTATTAGTCTGAAAAGAAAAAAAAGTAAATCATAAAAGAGAAAAAATACATGTGAACTATGGGTAATGACTACAGCTGTAGAAACCACATCAAGAATAGATATTTTCTTAGTGCTGTGATTCGGTACTCTAAATCCTCATTCATTTATTATTTAATGGATGATAGTGAAAGTTTACTTATTCTTAGACATTAATAAGTAATGATTCTTACTTGGAGATAGATATTTAACTAAGCATACAAAAAAAAATCCACAACTACCCATAATTTGGCATCACTTGGATCTTTAACCATGTAAAGAATTTCAAAATTTAAAGACATTAAATACTCCAACATTTTAATAGGGACTGGTCTAAAACAGTTACTTCACAATTCACGTGTCTCTAATAGCCACTTTCAACTCATTCCTGATGTTGTTGGTAACTGAGTACGCAGTAGAGTTAATGCCATAACTTATCATGGTAAACCATGCACAGTTTTATTATAAACACTTTCCCACTGACCTGGCTATACAGCTATACAGAACATGCATAAAGTTTAGTCAAAGAATATTTGAAAAATTTCAAAGTAATTGGAACTTTATTTTAAATATCTAACTTTTGGACCCATTTTCAGGGACCCTAAAGGAATGGGCCAAAAACTAGAATCTACATGGATAGCACATATCAGGTACATGTAGTTTATGGTGATTTTTCTACCATTGAAAAACATGGAGCCAAGAGTGGGAATCTTTAAATGAAATTAAGTCAAAATGGGAAATTTACAAAGAAAAGAGTCTTTCATATTTTAAAAATTAATAATGTAGATACTTTGATGCTCTATTCCTTGCTGCACTCATTTTGGTAATTTTCAAGGGAAAACAATATCAGATAACTGTAGAAGTCCTCTTTGGTCAAACTTTTACACTCAAATTGGGAAAAATAGACCATTTTGGCACTGAGAATATGGCCAAATTTTAAGCTCCAAATGGCACCAAAATTCCCCGACTTATGCATCATGGATAGATGGAAGGGATCACAATATTACTGATGTGGGGATAATTTGACTTTAAAGGATATCAGACTGCACATCAAAGACCACAAATCCTAAATCATTCTTTTCTCGAGATGTACTGTAGTCAGGAACACTTTTCCTGGAAAAGAAAGGAAAAGAGCAATAAAAAGTTGAATAGAACGACACATTTTAGATGCAAAGTCAACTATACAGCTGGATGAACATTAAAGAACAAGATTTTTTTTTAAGACAATGGATATTTCACAAATCTCTTTAGGCCAGACAAAAATAATGTTTCCTATTGCACTGGCTTAAAAATTAAGATAGGTAGGTTGCTGTTTTTCTCAAAAACATAATATACTAAGCACTTAAAGAACTTGGCAAAAGCAGCTCAGATTCTCAAATCAAGTTTTGGAATTTATTACTATTTTTTGTTACATTTATTTACGGGGTGGGGGGGGGGGATGCATGGCTTGGCAACTAAAAATGGATGGTTGGCCAACTGGAAACACGTTTTGTTTTGGTCGTAGTGAAAGTTCCTACTATCAGAACCATAAGTTTCAGATTTAGCCTAAGTATGATACATACAGTGTACAGTTTTGCTACATATGCTAAAGTATAAGAGTGTACTACCAGTTTTTGGATTAAGTCTACAGTTTGCTACATTATAAGAGTGTACTATCAGTTTTCAGATTAGGTCTACAGTTTTGCTACACATGCTACAGTAAAAGAGTGCACTATCAGTTTTCAGATCAAGTCTACAGTTTTGCTACATATACTACAGTATAAGAGTGCACTATCAGTTTTCAGATCAAGTCTACAGTTTTGCTACATATGCCACAGTATAAGAATGCACTATCAGTTTTCAGATCAAGTCTACAGTTTGCAACATATGCCACAGTATAAAAGTGCACTATCAGTTTTCAGATCAAGTCTACAGTTTTGCTACATATGCTACAGTATAAGAGTGCACTATCAGTTTTCAGATCAAGTCTACAGTTTGCTACATATGCCACTGTATAAGAGTGCACTATCAGTTTTCAGATCAAGTCTACAGTTTGCTACATATGCCACAGTATAAGAATGTACTATCAGTTTTCAGATCAAGTCTACAGTTTGCTACATGTCACAGTATAAGAGTGTACTATCAGTTTTCAGATTAAGTCTACAGTTTGCTACATATGCCACAGTATAAGAATGCACTATCAGTTTTCAGATCAAGTCTACAGTTTGCAACATATGCCACAGTATAAAAGTGCACTATCAGTTTTCAGATCAAGTCTACAGTTTTGCTACATATACTACAGTATAAGAGTGCACTATCAGTTTTCAGATCAAGTCTACAGTTTGCAACATATGCCACTGTATAAGAGTGCACTATCAGTTTTCAGATAAAGTCTACAGTTTCTTACATATGCCACAGTATAAGAATGTACTATCAGTTTTCAGATCAGGTCTACAGTTTTTCAACATATGCCACAGTATAAGAGTGCACTATCAGTTTTCAGATCAAGTCTACAGTTTTGCTACATATGCCACAGTATAAGAATGCACTATCAGTTTTCAGATCAAGTCTACAGTTTGCAACATATGCCACAGTATAAAAGTGCACTATCAGTTTTCAGATCAAGTCTACAGTTTGCTACATATGCCACAGTATAAGAATGCACTATCAGTTTTCAGATCAAGTCTACAGTTTGCAACATATGCCACAGTATAAAAGTGCACTATCAGTTTTCAGATCAAGTCTACAGTTTTGCTACATATACTACAGTATAAGAGTGCACTATCAGTTTTCAGATCAAGTCTACAGTTTGCTACATGTCACAGTATAAGAGTGTACTATCAGTTTTCAGATTAAGTCTACAGTTTGCTACATATGCCACAGTATAAGAATGCACTATCAGTTTTCAGATCAAGTCTACAGTTTGCAACATATGCCACAGTATAAAAGTGCACTATCAGTTTTCAGATCAAGTCTACAGTTTTGCTACATATACTACAGTATAAGAGTGCACTATCAGTTTTCAGATCAAGTCTACAGTTTGCAACATATGCCACTGTATAAGAGTGCACTATCAGTTTTCAGATAAAGTCTACAGTTTCTTACATATGCCACAGTATAAGAATGTACTATCAGTTTTCAGATCAGGTCTACAGTTTTTCAACATATGCCACAGTATAAGAGTGCACTATCAGTTTTCAGATCAAGTCTACAGTTCTGCTACATATGCCACAGTATAAGAATGCACTATCAGTTTTCAGATCAAGTCTACAGTTTGCAACATATGCCACAGTATAAAAGTGCACTATCAGTTTTCAGATCAAGTCTACAGTTTTGCTACATATGCTACAGTATAAGAGTGCACTATCAGTTTTCAGATCAAGTCTACAGTTTGCTACATATGCCACTGTATAAGAGTGCACTATCAGTTTTCAGATCAAGTCTACAGTTTGCTACATATGCCACAGTATAAGAATGTACTATCAGTTTTCAGATCAAGTCTACAGTTTGCTACATGTCACAGTATAAGAGTGTACTATCAGTTTTCAGATTAAGTCTACAGTTTGCTACATATGCCACAGTATAAGAATGCACTATCAGTTTTCAGATCAAGTCTACAGTTTGCAACATATGCCACAGTATAAAAGTGCACTATCAGTTTTCAGATCAAGTCTACAGTTTTGCTACATATACTACAGTATAAGAGTGCACTATCAGTTTTCAGATAAAGTCTACAGTTTCTTACATATGCCACAGTATAAGAATGTACTATCAGTTTTCAGATCAGGTCTACAGTTTTTCAACATATGCCACAGTATAAGAGTGCACTATCAGTTTTCAGATCAAGTCTACAGTTTTGCAACATATGCCACTGTATAAGAGTGCACTCAGTTTTCAGATCAAATCTAGTTTGCTACATATGCCACTGTATAAGAGTGCACTATCAGTTTTCAGGTCAAGTCTACAGTTTGCTACATATGCCACTGTATAAGAGTGCACTATCAGTTTTCAGATCAAGTCTACAGTTTTGCAACATATGCCACTGTATAAGAGTGCACTATCAGTTTTCAGATCAAGTCCACAGTTTGCTACATATGCCACTGTATAAGAGTGCACTATCAGTTTTCAGAGCAAGTCTACAGTTTGCTACATATGCCACTGTATATGAGTGCACTATCAGTTTTCAGATCAAGTCTACAGTTTTGCTACATATGCTACAGTATAAGAATGTACTATCAGTTTTCAGATCAAGTCTACAATTTGCTACATATGCCACAGTATAAGAATGTACTATCAGTTTTCAGATCAAGTCTACAGTTTGCTACATATGCCGCAGTACAAGAGTATAAGTTTTTACATTTAGTTGATGATACAAGCTCCTGTGCTCATTGTTAAACCTCCATATAATTTCCTCATTTCAATTTACAGTACAGTATTACATGAAATAGTTCCTAGAAAACAGGCTGGTTTCTTGAATGTGTCCCTCATTTGTGGACTTTACGACTATCTAAAAAATTACTGTGGACATTTAGACTAGTTAAAGTGAGTGTTATGCATATATACCATATCAATTTCTTTGTGTCTATACTCTTGTATAAACTACTAATCCACATGAATTCAGCCGATTTGTGACAAAAATTTAAACTGCAGATCAAGGTAATTAGCAAAAATAAATACATTTTTCATAGTTTTCTGTAATTATAGCATGTAATATATAGACTACTCTTTTTATGCTCAGATTTTACACTTTTTTTGCCATTTATACTATTGATAATTACACTTATATCTCTCTTGGGGGTTGGCATATGTGAACATACAACAAAGCATTTCTGGTTCACATTTAATACAATTTCCTTTTGATCAGGTACCTGGATAACCGATCATTAGGATCAACGTGTACCTGGTAGAAGTCTCCTACAATTTCAACATCTCTATATGAGAGATTCCATTTTTGCAAAGACTGCCCTTTTCTCCGCTAGAAAGAGAACACTTGAAAATCTAGATTAATCTGATTAATTTGTACCAGTATTTTCATTTTTATTAGAATAAAGCATCACTTTACATCACTGTTGTTGTATGTTTGGTTCTTGTTGAAACTTTAATCACCAGTGGTTGGGAATAGCTACCTCATACAGATGGAAAACTGACATAATGGATGTAATCACTGAAAACAGTACAATCTGTGAACATAGTAATCTAAAACATGGACTTTTGTGAGCACAAGGCAGAAGGAAGGTGGTCCCTTTACCTCCTTCAGAAGATTTAAATAATCTATTTTTCCATGCTGACATTGCAAAAACCATACAAGCCTATGTAGAGATGAAATAACAAAGGTACTGTTGCTTTGTCGTGGGTCTTTTAAAGATGTTTTTCTTTTCCAACTTTTGAAAAATTATGGCTTCCAATTTACTGAATACAAGAACATGTACTGTATCTTCATTGCTCAAGGTTACTGCTTGTCCGTATTTGTAACCACCACTTGCAAGTAAATAAATGAGGAACATCCCTCTTGCTAAATAAGCATCACACTTTGATGTTTCTTTTCTTCTTTTTCATCTAGCACATTGTAGATAATAAAGAAAAAGATATGAACATTCCTTAGTGTTCTTGGAGCGTTTATTTGTTCCTCAGTTCTAAGTTGGGTCTCTTCCCCCGCTCTCTTTTGTGCACCTTCTTCCTTATCATTCATTAACCTCTCTCTGTGGAAAACTGCACAAGTTTAATTAGATGGTGATGATGATTAACATGAAATTATATTTATAAACAACATAAAGAACTATGGACAAAAAAAATGTAATCATAATCACTACTGCATAAATTTATCTTAATCAGCTGAATTTAACATTAGAAATAATCAGCTGAATTTAACATTAAACATTTTCAGCATATGCTTTAGTAATACTCTCAATGTTCCCTGACTGCCTAGCTCTCATCAATTAAAGACTTCATTGTTTAAACAAAATCAAAAATATATCCATGCCTTTTAAGTTTGTGATTCTACTTATGTTTGTAGAATTTTTCACTGTGTGTTTGCGTATGGGAATGAATGTATGCATGTAAAAGTGTCCTTCTCGCATCACGTATCTTTCGCTTTATGATTCAAATCATTTTGTACAGTCAACTACGTAGTAAGCCTCCTTGAATTGAAATTTCACTGTTGACACAATATGTTACATCAGACATGATTTTCCTTTCTGATAAAAATAAACAATTAGGATTAACTTAAAAGATACTATAGTGATCTAATTTGCATCACAAATAGTGCTAACCACACCGGACTTCTTTCAATGTTTAACATGATGAATTGGTTTCCTCAATCATCAAAATAAGATAGTGAAAATCAAGAGAGATTTGCTTAGATATCTATTTAAAACTTTTAATCTTAAAAGGTCAATCGCATAGTGAAAAAATACTGTACTAGACATTATCTGCATCTCCCATATATTGGGAAAACAGTCTGAATGGGGCACAAATCTTATTCGTCAAATTTAATGGTGCTCTTTTAAAACCAAAGCTTTGTGAGTAATCTTGCTATTTGTCACTGAAAATGACAGAAAGGTTTCACAGCAGATGATGTTGTATATATTATTTGAAAAAATATTACTTTTCTTGAGAGAAAAGAAAAGAATATACTTCAGCTTGAAATAAAATCACTGCCTCCATCCAACAAAATTATAAGGCTAGTACCTTACAGAAGATGAATTTGCTATGTCTATTTTAATTGCTGAACAAGTTGTAATATGAAAGCTCTCATTACAGTAGGATGACTAAGCTTATACTATAGTTGTTACTGAAAGACATTGTGCTGGCATTAGAGTGCCAACTGATAAAAACAGGAAGCATTAATACTGATGCCTTTTGTAGCAACACTATTGCTATAATAAGCAAAGAAACAGTGGGATACCAAACCATAGGCAAAATACTTGTCGGAGAGATCAGTAAACAAAAAAGACATTTACTCAACAAACAAGAAAATATTTAGTGGACTTGTGTCAAATTTGGATAAAAAAAACTGAGCTCCTTACAACAGTTACTGTAGGATGATTTACATCATTACATAGGAATACATATACTTAACACGTGCAGATACACTAGTACAAAACTAAAACATGATATGTCTAGGTTGTTTGTTTTATTGTTTTTCTAATCTAAAATATGGTTTTGTACTCCGAAACCCACTGACATGATCATGTTCAAGAAAAAACAATTTTCAGTAATCTTCAGGAAAAAACAAAGCACCACCACTTTCTGTATATCCCAGTTACATGTAGCATGTATAAATGGTAGACAGTTATGACTGGTGCTGAAGTAAAACTATCCTTTGGGCAGTTTAAATAGTGGCAATTGAAGGCAAAAAGGTCAGGGTAGAAACCACCCTTTCACAGATTACATAACTGACTGACAATAGCTAGTAAAAATTATTTGAAGGCTGCAATGGCTGAGCCCATTGTGCTAATTTTGCATAGGTAGGACCAGGAAGTGGAACAACCCATTTTAGCAAAGGAACCAGATGCTAGATAGTGTACAAGAACAAAACTTATTACATATCATTACCTTGAATGAGAATGTTTAAGCCAAATGTATTTTATTTTTGACAAGTTTCTGAACACAGGCAACATTTCTTTGAAGTCAGATTTCACTGCATAGAGAGCATGATCATTTCAGTTATCGGAACAGTGCTCAAGTGTAATTCCTTTTTGAGCATTCAATAGCTTCATTTAAAAGTAACATTAATTATTAAATGGATGTTCTTGTCTTATAAATTGACTGATTTCAAGCTACCATACATTAATAGTTCTTCATTCTTAACCATGAAATTGGGTGGGGTATTTTTTGCATGTGCATTGCAAAACCATTCAAAAATTGTACAAATATTGGTTGGCATTTAAAATCAGTCTCCTTCCATTTACTCCATTTTCTTACTGCTGCAAAATAATCTTCTTATCTGTTACGATATTAGTTTGAGTCTTTCCAGTATTAAATGTCAGGGCTAGAACTCTTGAATTCATCCACTGATGTTGAGACAAATAAGTTCCCATTTAAATGATGACATGTTAAAGTTCTGTGATGATATATTCATATGTTGCTAATTGTACTGCAATTTAATCAGGCAGATAAAACTTCTGTAGAGTAGACAAAATGCACTGTTTATAAAGGAAGTGATGCATGTACTGTCACATGATTTTGTCTTTTTATTTTGCAAGGTATGATTTCGTTAAAGGTTCATCTCATTTTATGTGACTTCACACAACTATATTTAGTCTATATTAACCAAGTCATCAAAGAGAAGAAATCAACATCTGTGATAAGCCCAGAATGCTGTCACAACATTGCTGAGCCCATTTCCTGTAAATGCTGGTGCTTAAAGATAATGTACTTTAGACAATACTTATCTTAGTCATGAAAACCTAACATCTGAAAACAGACATCAAAAAAGATAATCAGATTACTTACCTTTACCTAGGAACTAAATATTGGTTTTCAATTTGTATTAGATAAAATGTTGCCACTTGTGAGGGGTAAATGTTCAATTTTCAGCCTAAAATCCACCTAAGAGGGTGGCTACCCATGCAGCGGACTTTGTGGATAAAAATGTAGGTGTTAAAAAAAAAATGGCTGCATAGAGCAGGTGGCTACTGGTGTGGGTCACTGTATACGATGGGGACAAATGCGCTTGAAAAGTTGCAATGTCTGGTCTGTCCAAATTATTCAAAATTTTGGCACTTCTAGGGATAAAGCAAACTTTATCAGGGATGGTCCTGGCGTTTAAAAAGCTGTCACAAAAAAAATCGCCAACCTCAATATTTTGTCGCCAATTTTCAAAAAGTGTCGCCAAAACAAGTAGTGTACATTTTTCCACGTGTTAATTTAGTCTATTAATGTAACAGGCAATGAAAATTACAAAAGATGGGTTAGTTAATACTTTAATTACAACAAGCATTAACAAAATGTTACAAAGTGTTACATGAAGATCCGTCGCAATTTTAGGGCTGCCCACTTGTTGAATGCAGTTTCAAAGTCTAATTTTTCACATCTGTACATGCTGATTCTCATTAACTTCTCGAGAGATGAGATGCAGAGCTTATTTCTGATGTCAGTTTTTATGAGGTTCATCATACTGAATTCACGTTCACAGTCTACAGTGCTGACAGGTGACACTAGTAGTCTCTCAGCAGCCCCCCCCCCCCGGCTAGCTTCACAAAGCTTGTAGCGAGTTGCTTCCTAACTCCCAAGAATGATCACTGAATGCTGCATAAATTTTCTCGACAAGAAAAATAGGATCTCCATTCCCACGAATGAAACGTACACGAGTCAACACCTGGCAATACTGGACCATATATATAAGCATAAATTCACACCCAATTTAGGGATTCTTTCACTCCTGTATTTTGAGAAATAAATAATTATTATTAATTATGCAAAACTGTTTTTTTTTGTTTTTTTTTTTTTTGCTATTTCTTGTTGCGGAGTTTAAGTCTCTGCAGCCGTAACACGGGACTGATGGCAAAAGGAAAAGATCAATGAGTAAAATGCTGCACTGGCGACAGATGTAATTGTGATTGAGATTTTTTCCATTTGCTTTGTATTTATACACAGTAGTTGGTACTTCAAAGGATATCAGTTTTCTATGAAGGTTCAGCAAAACTATTGTATTGGTATATGTATAAAAAAAACAAGGATTAGCCATACAATTAATTGTATCTGTTCTATTCGCATCTTCAGAAGTCGGTCAGTTGTAGGTATAGTGCGGTAGCATGATTGACTGTATCGCAGCATACAGTCCTCAGCCCAGATGTCAGCATAAGCAGATTATGATGTAACAATGCACTGTAAAGATGGGGTTGTCAATAAGAACAAAGGATCGTTTGTGTAACAGATTGATTCCAATGCATTGCTTAGTCAAGTTTGTGGCTTCCTTTCATTCTGCCTTTTAATTTATCCAGTCCAAATCCATGATTGTATGTACAAATTAAATAACCAAAAAGTATGTCGCCAAAAAAAACACCAGATGGGATATTTTTGTCGCCAATAAGGAAAAAAAATCGCAATTTGCGACATTGGCGAAGCCTAGGACGATCCCTGCTTTATGAATGTATGTTTTGGAATCTGGAATACTATACCTTTGTCTTCCAATAATATGGAATCTGCTGGAGGACAAAATGACCATTTGAACCAGTTTCCAATTTTACAGAACATGCAAAGAGTTGCATAACACAAGTAGCATATGGATTACACCTATTACATATCTCTATTTTACAATTTCTTTTTTTATATATTAAAAGATAAAAATGCTCTTACTTTATATGATAAGTTGTTCTCTTCCTTTTTATCTTCTGACATTACTGGTGGCAGAGACCAAATGTGCAAAGCAGGATTTGTGCTGGGGCATCTAAATTATGACTGCTGACATATGCATGGAAAGAAGCACATTTCGATTTAAGGCAGTGAGTGTAAAATTACAGCTATTCGATACCTTATCAAAAATGTGCATTGAAACAATATAAAAAATAAAACAAACACATGTAAAAGCTAATATTTAATTACCAGATTACAGTATTGGCCTTGATTTATCAAATGCCAGTAGCTGTGTTAATCTCTAGGAATGAAATGCTGTAAGAAAATGTAGCATCATCCTACAAGGCTCATTTTTCATTGTGGATTTAAATTCGTGGTTCAGGGCAACAATGAACATTGATCCCCCATGAAATCTGATGATGCAACAGTAATAGGCTTCATTAATTAGAACAAAAATGAAAACCATTTGTTAAACATTAATCCTTACCACAAAATTCTCATCATCAGGGGTTAAACACAACAATTCCACTGCAGGATATTGTGTTGATAAGTCAATCATCTCAATGTCAATTTCTGAATCAAATGAACTAAATGGTGGTTGTGTAGATCTTTGTGAGAATGAGATTGGACTTGAGGAGCACTTTTTTTGGCATGTTTGCATTTTCAGGTATCAGCAACTGCCAATATGATCTTTATAATTAATTTAATTAATTAAATTTAAAATATTTGATTATACTGCAACTACCTGTTTACCCATCAATAAAATTTTGCACAGGAATTAAAGTCAACAGCACCGGAAGTAGGACAGAGTTGTGCAGTGAAGTAATTTGGTGATAACTTTTTGGAGAGGTTAGGATAGAGGATATTTTGGACCAAGGTTTGCTTTAAACTGCTCTATTTTGGTCAAACTAAAATATGTTATACATGCTGACAAATGTTTGAATTTAATTAAAAATGTTGTGTTAAGTTCTATTGCGTAGGAATAGGGTATGAATGTGTTAAAGTTTGCTCTTATTAAAATTTATTAAAATTATATAAAATACAATTTTTGGGTAACGTTTTAATGTACTACTCTATGCTCAAAGGTAATGATTGGTTGCCTCATTGCAGGGTTTCCTTCTGATTTAGTATTCTTCGGAATTTTTTTTAGTCTTGTGGGTTTTCTGATTCTCCAATATGGCGGCCTAAATTCCCGAAAAAAATTAGCGTCGTCACTTTTTTTTTTATCTGCGCATTTAACGTTTGTACCGCCGTAAATAATACATAAAGTGCATGGTAATTAAATTATATGTTTATATGTTTCAATTTACTCCATTTCAGACATTTAATGTTGAACAATACTTATAAAACATAGATAAAACAGCGTAGTTTGCATTGTAGCATATACAAATGGGCATTGCGAAGAAACCGTTGAAATAGCTAGCAATGGCTCAAAGAAACATGGAATTTGCTTACTGACTGCATACAAAAGTCAGTCGAAATAAATTTATTAATGACTAGCGAGTAGGCCCCTTTGTCCGCCAGATAAAAATGCTGACGCCCCTGCACAATGCGTACCAAAACACCGTTGGTCTCTGCCTCCAGGAATGTCAGATAAAAGACTAAATAACAACTTCGTCTACTTAAACAACAGCTGTTTGCTAAGCCGGTACTGAAGCAAAAAGTTTTGACTTACACAATTATCTTTCCTGTATTGATTGAAACTAGCGTCTTGTGGTCATTAAATACAGTAGATAAGAAACATAAAAATGTCAATCCTGCCATCACGCTGAGCGTGAAGGCAAAAATTGTATTCAAACGAGACAGAAATGTGTTCATTTTCTTTTCCACATCCGCAACAGGAACAGGAAATGTACTAAAAGCAGACTGGTATCTTGAAATTTACTATATCACGAAATTTCGGTCGGGTCAAATACCTAAACTCAAACCATTGAACCTGACGAGTGCCTCGCTCAAGAAAATGACCGAGACGTATAATAAATAAATAACTAAGGCTAATTTTTTGAATAAATTCTACCTCATTGTATAGATTCCTTTGCTTCATAACAAATATGAGCCATAAATTCAAATTTGTTTTTAAGAAATTAACCTATATGCAAGGCGGGGGGGGGGGGCTTTGATAAACTATGATTTATTTAATAATAATAGTAATGAGGACTTTGTAAGCTTTACAAGCTCTAAGCGCTCTACAACATTAGACAATACCTATAACATAAAAAACATATATAATGATATTATTACAAAAAACAAACACCATGAAATTAAAAAACATTAAAAAAACATGCTGACAATATTTAAGATACGGAACATTATTAGGTCTTTAAGTTTGTTCTTGCAGTCGAAATAATTGAGTTTTAGGAGTACTCTTGAATGGGATAACTGTGGCTTTGTGTCTAAGTTCAGTGGGCAATCCATTCTACGTTGCTGGGCCCTGGTATGCAAAACGTTGTCCATATGACTTCGTTTTCGACGTGGGAATAATGAGTATACGATTGTCAGAAGAGGAGCGTAAGTATCTTGCTGGTGTGTACACATCGATGAGGTCGGATAGGTATGTTGTCCAACAGTGAAACGTAGCACAGAAAACAATTTTTGTGTTTGATTCTGTGTCGACTGGATAGCCAGTGTAGGGTACAGAGCAGCGGGAAGGTGTGCTCTGATCGTGGTACTCTAAGTATGATCCGAGCAGCTGTGTTTTGAACTTTTTGAGGTTTCTGGAGTAGATATTGAGATGAACCAGACAGAATTTAGTTACAATAGTCCAGTCTTGAAAGTACTAATGAACACACAAGTGTTTTAGTGGCATCAACTGAAAGATATTTGCGAATGGAGCTGATGCGTCTCAGCTCAAGATATGCAGCCTTGCATATGTTCATGACATGTTGGTGCAATGTGAGAGTACTATCCAGAGTAACACCTAGGTTTCGTACTGGATGCGTGAATTTGATGTTGGTGTTACTGATATTTATTGTTTGAGGTAAAGGATGTGACTGAGAAAGTCTTTCTGTTGTGATCAGAATGGTCTCAGTTTTATCATCATTCATCTGCAGCTTGTTACATGTCATCCATTATTTCACATCAGAAATGCACCTCTCTACACCTTGGATGGTAGCATCAACTTCAGTTGAGTGGCTAGATTTGTATATTTGGGTGTCGTCCGCATACATTTGGTGAGACACTGGATGATGATCTATGACACTTGAAAGCGGCTGAGTGTATAGAATGAAGAGAACAGGTCCAAGAACAGACCCCTGTGGAACACCACAACATAGATCAACTGGGCTGGTGCGTATTCCATTTGCAGACACAATTTGTGTCCTGTTGACCAAGTAGGACTTGAACCACAGTAAGACTGTATCATGAATGCCAAACACATGCTGGAGGCGGTGAAGTAATGTTTCATGGTCTATTGTGCCAAATGCTGCAGACAAATCAAGGAGGGTGAGGACTGTAATATTTCCGCTACCCAAACAGAGAAAATGTCATTAGCTACTTTTAGAAGAGTAGTTTCAGTACTGTGGCAAGGCCGATATGCAGATTGCACATTGCTAAAAAGACTGTTTGAATTCAGATCAGATACAAGCTGGGATAGAACAACTATTTCTATGATATTTTTATATGAATGGGATATTACAAACTGGGCAGTAGTTCTTTAAATCGTTATGGTCGAGTGTTGATTTCTTCAGCAGAGGTTTGACATGGTAGTTTTGAAAAATGATGGGAATTCCCCGGATGAGAGAGAGGTATTAATAACAACAGTTAGTGAAGGCAATACTGGATTTAAGCACTCAAGCAGCAGTGATGTTGGAATTGGATCAAGTTGACAGATGACTTTGGTGCACTCTTCATCAGGATTGTACATACTAAAACCATAGAGACAGGTTCAAATGCTGCTAATGGTTGCCGCTCAAATTCTGTATCTCAACTGTATGGTGACGACGTGTCAGTCGAAATTGTGTTGTCAAGCTTCTCTCTAATGGTCTGTACTTTGTCGCATAAGAAATTTGCAAACACTTCCGGAAGGTCGACAAGAGAGAAGGTAGTTGGAAGTGGTGTACATTTGTACCTTGACATTAGCTTTTTAGTAATCTTGAAGAGCTTTTTCCAGCTGGAACTTCCCATGATCTTAGTAGTATAGTGGCTGATTTCGCTGCATGGACTATGTTTGTGACGTTCTTCTTAGCGGCTTCATAAATTTGCTTATGAATAGTGAGTCTGGTGGAAAGCCAAAGCCTCTCAGCTTTACGGTGGTCTCTTTGAGCAGGGCGAAGCTGGTCCCTAACACTGCTTTACCACCGGGAACACTTTTGAACGAACTGATACTCTGCACTTAGTGGCTGGGGCATTTAAAGTCGGCATGAATATAAACAAACCATTTGAACACAAGTTCTAATGAGCTTTTTACCGACATGGCATAAAAACAATAAAGACATTAAATCAAGATGAACTTCAAGACATATAATTGCAGTGTATATCACACAGCTTAAAAGCAAAGTATTTGAAAAAAAGGCCTTAATTCAAAGTGAATTTAGTGTTTAGGTAAATAAAAAAAGCCCAGTTTAGGGAGAGGCCAAAAAAAATATGAAAAACATTCCAACTGTGTATTGATAGGTTTTACAATTTAAAGGCTTACAAAGGCAATGGATTTTAAAGCTTAAAGTTTTTTTTTTTTAAAATCTCTGGAGAAGCGGGTGTAACACATTCTGTCAGCCAGAAACGTTAATTGATATTTTTTGGTTTAGGCACTCGAATTTGTCAGTATAGCTAATAGTCACCTGGAAGTCAATTCCATCAAAGTTTATGTCCCCAAGATGTTGACTGTATTTAAAAGGCAGATCAACATGATCACCGACTGGTTGAACTGGCTACAGGACGGTCCACTCGAAAAAGCGATTTTCTTTGCTTTAACAATTATTAATGGACCGTGGCTGAATGTGACTTGGCGTCGTGCTGCTGTCCCAGCCTCGAAACGGTCTATAATGGTAACAAATAGTACTAATATTAGTACCCCTACTTTGTGGAAGGGGTACTAACATGAGCCTGTGTGTATCAACGGATTTTTTTCAGCCTAGTTTAATGTGGTTTTAACATATTCATTGCAGTTACTGAAAAAGTTCAATATTCTTCTTATTTAATACCATAACTGCTGCATCTTATTGTAGAAATACATATCGTTAATCTTCTTTATGATTTTTTTCTTCTTCTTTTGAATCGACCGCCATATTAGTTCAGATGATAACTACTTCCATTGTCAGTCTCGTTTTTTTGTGTTCCATATAAGGATATTGTTATCTTATTTCGAAACGTAAACAGATTTATATAGTAATATGGTATGCATTGAATAACCCATCATAGAATATCCGAATATGGCATGGCAAGCTCTGTTTGTAAAACGAACTACCACGAAAATCTCGTGTTAATTGTCATGGTGGACAACGTATGGTTTGCGTAAACATTCCAACATAATTTTCTTGATAAAGGTTTACTAACTTTATCGTTAGTCAAAATTACTAAGAAACATTACTCTTCTAGGTAATAGATTTTAATCAGTCATCATTTTGTCTTTGGCAATAACATTTTTTGCTCAATTGTAAAGTACATGATCAGATCGTAGCCTCAGCCACGTTGAGGATACGATATCGTAGCTAAGCTAACAAAGTGCCACCCGGATAGTTCGCGCATGTGCTCTTCGACTAGTCTTTGTATGAGTATTGCTATGGTCTACCAGCCGCTCGACCTCGTCAGACTGAATAACTGCGTTGGCTGTACTTCCAAACGTCTGTTACCTTGTTTGTGGCTCCAGCCGGAGATACTTTTTTCCCCAAGATGTGCTGTCAGAATCAAATAAACTTTAGGCTGCCCTGTTGCAGAATCAAATCACTGATTTTGTTTATTTTCTTTATGTCTATGTGATATTTAGGATGACTATGTATGTTAATCTAAAAAAAAAAAAAACGGGGCATTACGTCCATGATGAATTTATACTATTATACAGAAAATGGATGGCTCAAACATACAAATGATATATGCTAACTATTGAGGACTTGCAGATATTAGACAAAGTAAGGATGTATTTTTCATAAAATTATATTGGAAGAAAATAGTTATATTGCTTACAAGATACACGTTTTACGGAGGGTAAACTTCCTTATCTTAGAGCGCAACGGGGTTATGAACGTATCTGCAGTTGTTATAGGCTAAACTTTAAAAAACTGTATTTATTCAATAACTACAGTGAACATGGTATGAAAAGATGTAAACAAAATCATGAAGGTAACTTTACTGCATGTTATTTTTTGAAGTTGATGAAAGGAATTTTTCTTAATTAATGTATACGAGCTAAATAATGCATGATACAAATACAACACAATTCAAATAATTATGATGGAAATATTGACAATGTATAAATTTTAGATATAAAAATATTACTATGACAGATTAATTATTTATAGATGCATTGTTCATCGAAATGCATTAAAAAACATTTCATACGCTTCATGTAAAAGAAGTCTTAATTGAAACAAAAAAGGGAATTTATACAACGAATACAGTCCTTAGAGACTGGATCTATATAACTTTCTAATCTAGAACTATTAGAGTCTAAAATAAGTTTCTGAAAGTATGAGAAAAGAAAAGCTAAGAGGAAATATTTGATCCTGAATGAAATGGGTAGAAGATAGGAAGAAACAGCTAGGATACTGATGATATATAAAAAAACTTAACTATATGAATAACATGATTAAAAAAAAACAATTAAAGATGAAAATGGAATTGTTACTATTCAATTTAATATTAAAGGGAAGTTAAAGAGGAAAATGAAATAGAAGATCTCAAAAATTACGAAATCTTAGGCTTAGCCAAGAACAATCTGTAAGATTATAATTCAGAGTTGCGGACAATGAAGTAATAGAAAGTGTGCAACGGATGAAAAATAGCAAAACTGCGGGATGAGATGGTAGTAAATTTGATAAAGTCTTTGGGATTGACATTGGGGAATTTGTATTTGGAGCAATAAATGCAGTACATGACATTTGATATTTCTCAGTTGTTTTGAGAGAAGGTATTATTACTTCCATACCTAAAGGTGATCAACCAGAGAAATACCCGAGGAACTGACGTTCTCTTTCTCTACTTAATGTTATATATAAAGTAGGATTAGGAGGTAATGCCAAAAGAATTACGTCAGTTTTAAATGAAATACTATTTGAAGATCGATTTGGTTTTGTAAATAGAATACATACTGGAGAAAATTCAAGGATGGTATATAATACTGCGTACATTACAGAAAAGTTACACATTCTAAGTACGTTATTTTTAATTGATTTTGAAAAAGCGTTTGATTTTATTTCGTTGAAAATTATTCATGATGTTTCAGTTTTCTTTAATTTTGGATTACTTATAATTGCCTATCATTTTAACCGCAATATCTCATCTGCAGTTTTACAAAATGGTTGTATATTAGAGTTCTTCATCTGTTTATAGAAGTTTTAGTCAGGATTATCCATTATCTCTATATTTTTCTTATTATGTGCAGAAATATGGTCTATACCAGGAACAAATAATAAGAATATAAAGGTATAAAATTCAAGAAAATAGAATATTTACTATCACAGTGTAAAGATGATTTTACTTCACGTTTTGGTGGTTCTTTTGAATCTCTGCAATCCTGTATTGAAGTAATAATTCTTTAAAAAGAACGTCAGGATTGAAATTTAACGTTTCCTAAACAAGAGCACTTTTTGTAAGAAGTAAGGAACAATTCATCACAGATTAAAATTATAGTGAGTCCTGAATATACACTAATGGGCAAATTGATCTCGTTGAATATGGATACAGTGGTGGAGGCAATTTAAAAACGAAAAAGAAATGATTAAAATAGTATGGAAAATTACACAAAGCATTTATTAACACTAATTATCACAATAACATTTTTGAGAAACTTTATTTTTTCCCATTGTTTATTCATTTGGTAATTAAATTAATTATTTTTGTAATCTTAATATGGCAACCAAATATGGAAACCAAATATGAAAAGAAGTTAAGAGATACATTTTTTCTCAGACTTTGCCTAAAGGTGGCTTGTTGATAACAGATGTTATGCATATCTATATTTAGTAAATCTTCGTATAAGATGTTGTCTATATTATGACTAGTTTTTGTTCATGACTGTAAATAGTAATGATCAAATATAGTCGAGGTATATTATTTGTTAACGGGTATGAGATTCTATTTTAAGATATTAAGAATGCAGACTGCGCATGATCTATACATAGATGTTCACATAGGTGTTCACGACCATTAATAATAATATAAATAATAAAACATGTTGAAAACTTTGGAGTAATTTCTCATTGGCTAGTGAGGGCAGGTGGGTTCTTAGAAAAATTAAGTTATTTTCCATTGGATGGTTAGGTCAGCTAGGTTATTTTAGGATGTGAGATATTTGCAATGTGCCACGTAACTATTGTAGCAAAATACGTTTTCACCCCTTTTGCTTTTATATAAGTGTGGTGCTGGACAGTTTTAGTCAGTTTTGTTTATTACGTTCTTGTTGTAGCATCAATACTTCAGACGTATTTGAAAGAAAACATTTGTTTAGATTATTCATTGGAACTACAATGCACTTATTGGACTAAAATATTATTCTAAGATTATTATGAATTATTCAAATGAGTTTTGGACAATGCCATTTTGATGCATCAGGACTGTTGGCAGACAGATGCATTCGACAATCAGAAATCCATTCGTAATATTCGATTCTTTTGGATTTGAACATAACTTCTGTTTTGATTAGTTTTCATTCAGTTTCTCTGTCATTTTTATTGAATAACTTTGATACTTACATTATTTTGTAAGTTTTACAAAACTTGCCGGTTTTGCTTCTTTCTGGTACTTAGTTTATAATCATAGGGTCTTAACGGGTATATTGATAAATTTATATTTGTTTTGCAAAGTAAAAATAGTATAGGTTTCAAGAGATTTTCTGTATAATAGAAACTTTGTCAACTTGTGTGAATATGAAATATGAGAGATTAAATATCTATTCCCAATAGGAGATAAAAGTGTAATGACAATATCCAACCAAAATGTTTTGGCGTGATGTTTTATTGGGCTGGAAATAGTTATTAGAAAAATATACCCCAAACAGGAATATATTTGATGAAAACAGATTTACGGATGAACTCACTTATAAAGGTTAACAAGTTACCAGTTTTCTGTTAGAATTGTTTTGAACATAATCTATACTAATCTACTTACGGATCAGAGAACTATTACTGAATATAGCTGATGTTAAGATAGTACTGATACATAAATAGAATCTCAACACGAATTTCTTTTCATTGCAAGTTATAAGTCAATCTGTACATTCTTAGAATGTTAGATATATTATTAAGTACACTGGCCAGACCATATTTTCCTTTCTACAATGAAACTGTATGTTCATACCAATAAAGAACATTGAGACTTTTTCAAATCACCTTTGAAAACGAATGTCAAATCAATTAGTGAAAAGAAATTAAATTTTCAGTTTGAATAAGGTTTGTGTCCTGAAATATATGATACATATTGAGAACAAAAAGAAAATTAAAATTGCAAATGTTTCAATTTGGTGTTATTCATAGTAACAACTATTATTGTCCAATACAATTAACTGTACTTCTTGTAAAATTTCTCTTAAAAAATATTGCATTTGTTTTGTAAATGTAATGCAATACACAGACTGTGGACTGGCGTGTCCCTCTGGATTCGGTATAAATTGAATATTGATGTTGTGCCAAGTGCTAGAACTGTTATATTGTGAAATACACACGAAAAGGAAGACATGAACAAGTTTTTGTTTCTGTTTTCTTCTTGCCAAATATTATAAAATGATTGTTATAGCATAATTTTAGATTAAATTTTGATCCGCAATCTTTGCACGTGAGTGGTTGTGCAATGGGATCATGGGATTAGAAGATGATCTCAGTAGGTTCATTTACAGTCATCACGTACCCAAGTCAAAACGTACCTTAAACGAAACGTAAATCAAGTCAAAAGCTACATAAATCGAAACTTATCCAGGTCAAAACGTCATTTAGTGACAAAGTACTCAATTATAAGCGATTTTATAAATGGGAAATAAAGTATAAAGTATTTCATGCAATATTTCACTAATGTCCTCTTTGGCACTTTTTTAAGTATCAATTTTATTCCTGTTTTCTATTTATACTGTTTTGTTATTCTTAGCGAAGTTGATGGATCGGTTCTGTGGTTTTGCTTGTAATATTTTCTTTCTAACGGTTTGAGAATCATTCATATTCTATGTCATGTGAGTGGCATGTGACCGGCATGGCGATACGTAAAGTGTTTTCGTTGGCTGTTGTGATTTCAGTTTTGTGTTTATTTCTGTGTGCCAGTTCAAGAAAGTTGAAATCAAATAAGAAATGGCACTTTCCAAGAGCTACACGAAAAGCATTCAGTGGTTACGATTATAAAACATATTATTTCAAACAACAGGTATTTGGCATTGTTATTGTTGTACAAATGCAAATGATAACGGAACTATATACGCCCACAACGCCAATAGTAATGCTATATTAATAACAATAAAATAAGTATAATGTAAACTGGGTCCCTCATAATTACCATCTTGCAACAAAAGTAGTGGTCTCTGACTCTGCCATTGGGGGGATGTGAGATTGTTTGCCAGGAGCATCCCCTGGGTTGGTGGTTCGTACTAAAGGGGCTCCTATCATTACTTACAATTTCACTATCAGTCGTACATATATTATTAAAATAATGCAAGGGAGGTGACTTCTCTCCTTTCTCATGCAACCTATATAAGAAGCAATGCTGATATTTCAAGTTTCATTTTGCATAGCTTAATAAATTTGGTACCGATGTTAAGCTCAGGCATTTGACTTTGTATGCCTATCCAAAGTCTGGCTTTCTGTCATATATTTAAGGAATTCCAATGACATGGCTATCATTATGCCCACTTAATACACAAATGAAATCCCAATGAACGGTATCCTGTCCTCTCTTTGGTTAAAAACAAATTACGTCCTGCATTTATTTATAACTTATTTTCAGTTGGCCATTGAGAAAGCAGTATTCCATTCAGCTTGTTGTTTTTGCATATTAAGTGGTTGCAGTCATGGCCATGTCAAGCAGTAGCATGGGAAAATGGTCTGGCATTCGTAAAAGGTATGATAGTATGCCAGACTTTGGATAGACATACTCCATATAGAAGTGATTGTCAGATAAATGACTGCTGGATAAGCAAGATTAGACTTGATCTTGGTTTCCTCTCACTTTTCATTTCATGTGGGGTCCAGTGGGGCTGTTTCAGAGAGCTTGCTATTAGATTCTCATGGGTTCGTGTTTGGACTTCCTGGGATTGTCCACCACTAGATATTCTAGCCACCACGTAAAGGAGTCATATGCTGTAAAATGGTGTTAAACCCACAATGTTAGGCCAGACATTTCCCATTTTGCATACTTTGATAGTTATGTTTGGGATTGAGGTCAGGGCATATTCCTTATTTAATTTCATATTTACATATTTTCAGGTTGATCACTTTGGATTTGCCAATGTCGACACCTTTCTACAGCGCTACCTACTAGCAGATCAGTACTGGAACCATGATGGAGGGCCTATTTTCTTCTACACAGGAAATGAAGGGGATATCGCATGGTTCTGTAATAATACAGTATGTTGCAGGAATATTTGCTTGTATCTAGTGAATGATGGATATAGACTTGGTATTTCATAACTGAGTTTTTCACCTGCAGGATGAAATGTATTCATTATTCACTTAGCACAAGCAGTATATATAGCAGATTGAAGTAGCCATGTTCTTATTATATCCCAATGTTTACAGTTTTATGTTCTGATGTGTTTTGTGGAAATATTAATACATCTAATGAATTAAGTCTCTTTCCTAACTTAAGGTGAGAAAAGCACATGAAGAAAGATTTATTTAAAAAAATAACCAAGTTTTGGGATTTGAACTTGGTACTTTTTCATGACAGGTGGCCATTCTTATGCTAGACCAAGCAAGTAAAATAAGGCAAATCAAATTTCTTGATCATGATCTTATCAATATATATTGACCAGCAATGAAAAAATATTTTTCACAGTTCACCCATTGAATTATCAAAATAATTTTTTTGGGATAATGCAAAAATTCATGGACTAGCATAACATAAATGTTTTGTAGCAGATAGGAAGACATGAAAATTGCTCTTTTTAGAGGTAACACCATCAATATTAGGAATATTTATCCACATGCTTCAGCAAAAATATTGTAGTACCCTCCATCTGTCTGTCCATCTGTTGGTATGTAAATTGCCACATTTAAGCCACAGAATAGAAATTAATGAAACTCAATAGTGTTGCCTTTGTGGTAACCCTCATCAAGAGAGGTGCATTCTTGTCTCCACTACAGGAGCCTGTAGAATTTTATCAGAGGTCTGATATACAAAGATTTCAGTTACATTAACATTTGAAACTATTTTCCAATCAAACTTTATATATGCAGAAAGACAAATGATATATTACATTATGAACACTGAGTCAATCACTGCTCATGAATACTGGTTGGATGGGACATGAAGGGGGATAAAATATGAGACAGACCCAAACTTCCGTGTCAGACATACCTAAAATACTTGATGCCTTTTACTGTGTAATGTGACCCTATGGTGTGCCTCATTTCCATTGTGCTGTCACCTCCCCCCTTTCTAAATATTGGTTGGCCATAGCCAGTCTGCAGAATAACTGATTGCTAGACTTATATAAATAGGCATGAAGCCAGTGTGACTGACTGACAGTTTCCTTCTTACTGTAATTATCTTTTGAAAAAGGAATATCCTTCTAAAGACTACTCTGATGTGACTGCAAAGATATTGATGTTCTATTCTATTGGGTGTGTATGTAAGCACTTGTGATTGTTCAGCACAGCAAACAGATAGATCCCAAATGATGTCATGGCAGATTGACTGGGGATTTTTTTTTGGTGTTTGGAAGTTGAAATAAATTTATTGAATTTCAAGAAACTGCTACAAAAGATACACACATAAATAAAATGCAAATCAGGCTTTCAGTTATTATCTATATTTGTAATTTATGAGTTGATTTTGTCAAAGTATGCCTTAATCAAAATGGCTAGTTTTGGTGGCCGCATATAGGAGAAACTGCCAGGTTGCCTATTATCCAGGTAAAGTGGGCAGAAAATCGTCTACTTGGAATCATCTACATCAATTGACTTTGTTATTTTATACTTAAATCTTGAAAGTGATCCAAGTTTTCACAGATTGTGAGTTTGATAATATTTTGAAATTGTTAATACATAATAATAATAATAATAATAATAATAATAATAATAATATAATAATAATAATAATAACTTACTTCACAGTACATGTTTTAGACTATGGTACAATAGCATCAGTAGACATTTTTTGAAGAGAAGTACTCAGGCTTGTAAAAATTTGCCAGGTAAATCTGTTTTCATTTATTGGGATCTGAACTTGCAACAAAAATGACACTAATACTGACAAAAAGAAAACCCCAGACAAAAGTGAAGAAAACAAAGAGAACTCAAGCTTTGAATATATATCAATGCAGATTTCATCACAGGTGAGGTGAAGTTCAGTGATAAAACGGGTGGCAGAACTAAGAAGGTGAGAACTTTGGGACTTTAGTGAGAGAAACAGTCCCATGGTTGAAGAAAAAAAGATGGAATCAGATTGTTCTTTAAGAACAATATGTGTATGGTGCTGTTGGAAAGCCAAATCTTTTTGATAGAAATGCCAGTACTAACATGCAGCTATCATCCTTTAGCCATTACAAATTTAACCCAGGTCATTGAATTGTTGTTGAATTTTGCATTGTTTTACCAAAAAAGACAGAAAACCCCATATACTATTGAGAAAACTCTTGACTTAGCATGGAAAATGATGACTGCAAAGCAGCACAGTTCCATACAATGTACTTGCCTAGCCAAGGGGGACAACCACAGAAACAGTCAAATGTATGTCAGGTACTCATGAGTTCTTTGAGTGAAGCTTCAAGGACTTCTGATCCTGAAACGTTGTTAAGAACCTTGATATGGGAATGTGAGATGGTGAGCCATTACATTGGCTTTAGTTACTTGAAGATTGTGTAAATTTGTACTCCATATGTACAAGTTAACACGTGAAACATTAGGTACCTATTGCCAATAAATATTTTTCAACAGAGTAGAATCTTTAAAAACAGAAGATTTAATTTGACAGTAGTTTCCTCCATGACTATGAGACTATAAACAGATCTCTCGTAGGAACCAGTTTGGTCATTTATGCACCTGATTGTTTTGATAGGCAGACCTAACCTTATAAATGTTCAGTATTTTCTTCAGGATATGTGATTGTCTTAATCCCCCTAACTGTCATTAAAATTCTCTATTAAATAACATATGAAAATTGTGAGTCCCCCCAATAAAATTTATTTCCCATTTTTTATTCCTCCTTTGAATGAATTCACAATAATCCCTAAAATAATATTTTAATATTTCACATTATGTGATGGCAGATCAGGGTTTGTTGGACTCAACTTAAGGTGAATAAATATGGTAAGTTTAATAAATCTAGTTAGGATATTGGTAGGGTTGTTTGTGGCAACATTCTAAGTGCTGTTGTGACTGAAAACACTGAAAGATTGGTCAGCAGGATTTGTTAACAAGGAGAAATTGTTTGACAGTTGTCAATCAGTCGTCTAAAATGAAAGCATCTTGTATTGTTTATTTTTTCAGTTCTTTTTCTCATTCCTTAACATTACAATTCTAATTTGTCTTGCATTTTGATTGCATCTTGTATTGTTTATTTTTTCAGTTCTTTTTCTCATTCCTTAACATTATAATTCTAATTTGTCTTGCGTTTTGATTGCATCTTGTATTGTTTATTTTTTCAGTTCTTTTTCTCTTTCCTTAACATTACAATTCTAATTTGTCTTTCATTTTGATTGCAGGGCTTCATGTGGGACATTGCAACCGAGTTCAAGGCTTTGTTAGTGTTTGCTGAGCATCGCTATTATGGGGAGTCTATCCCATACGGATCAGAAGCATTTAAGGTACATTGTTTTGAGTTTTAATAATTAAGTACAGGGGTCACTCTACCAGGTGAAGTAGGTGACACGTATAGCCTAAAAAGATAAACTTCGCCTTCCTCTGTTAGGAAAGTGAAAACAACTTTGCCGGGTGATCTTTTAGAGGTACATTGAGTGATGGTAGTTTTTTAGATGCTCCCGTGCCTTAGCCAGGTTAGTTTGAGTGTTGTGTTGTAGCTCAATGCAAAATGTAGACATCAAGCCATCAAATAGCTGGTGTTGATATCATTTGCGCCAACAAACAAATTCTTGCACATTCACAGTTTTGTGTCCACTCACATGTCTGTTTCCAATTGTGTTGGTGAACAAAAATCTAATTTTGGAGTATGGGTATCTAAAAGACAATACCTTTTGAGTTCTGGAAAATAGTACATAACAGCTGTGCAGAACAGTTTCCCATCTTGTTCAAGTAGGTTAAACTAGCTATGCATATGCCCCCTCAGACAGCAGACTGTGAAAGGGGGATCTCAGCACAGAACAATATTGACAGACAAATAAGGTACCAATTAAGCTCAGAAACAATCAACTGATTAATGCTTATACAGCTAGAGATGACATCTCAAACATTAATGATATGTGCAAATACACTTTATAAGAATATAAGTTGACAGGTAGTCAGGATTGTTTCAGTATATGCTATCTTGTTCTGAAAAATGGCATTAAACCCCACAACAATAACAACACCAGTCACTTGGAGTTAATTATAATGTATAGTTTCATCTGTGCACATGTGATGTAATATGGCCCACAATACATGGATTAAAGACCAAGAAAGGCACATGTAGAGACTTGGCCATTTTGGACATGTATCATTCTGTTTCCTTCTGATAATACTTGTAATGTCCATTAATGAGCACCTTTTAATGGTCAATCAGCTATTAAAACACATGCCTATGAATGTATACAAGCAATTCTATTAGCATGATTGATATCCATATAGAAAAGGTGACATTTACATTTTTAGGCAACTTAGTTGCCCACTTTGTCTCTAGTGTAACACCTTCTGTCACACCTAGGTTATGTTTAGCAAGTAGGACAGGTTAAAGGTTAAACATTCATGTTTTCTGAACACGTGTAAAATATGTTTTTGATAAGTAATTTGTCAGCTTTGGTATAAATATTGCAGAATCCTATGAAGTTGAACTACTTGACATCAGAGCAGGCACTAGCAGACTTTGCAGACCTGATTAACTATCTGAAGTCCACAATTCCAGGGGCGGCTCAGAGCCCTGTGATAGCCTTTGGGGGCTCATATGGGGGTATGCTTGCAGCCTGGTTCAAGATGAAGTACCCAAACATTGTTTTAGGGTAATTCTTGTTCTACTTCATCTTTTTTCTTGCACAGATAGCTCTGTACAGTTTGTTATGTTAAATTATTTATTGAAGTGACATGCTTTCTTTCTTGTTTTTCCCTCATTATTTACAGTGTTGTCAAAATTCATGACATGTTGTATGCACAAGGTGACGATTCTAGTACAAAAACACATTTGTACTAGGTGGGTTCAAGATTAAGGTTCAGCCAACAATGTACATGAACAGCTGCCCATTTTCTTCCTGCTCTGTTTTTATCCATTTACCAAAATATTTGTACTGATTTATTTTGAAATCTTTCTGTTCATCATCCATTTTTTCTCATTATTCATTTAACATCTTGGTTGCAGTTGTCACCAGTGGACCTCAGAACCTACGTAAACCTTAAATTTCATTTTGACCTTAAAAACCTGAAAAAAACCTAAAAAATGATGGAAACCTAAATAAAAATATTCCTAAAAATTTGAAGAAAAAATGATGAACAGCTCTATCTAGACCCCACAAGAAATGTGTTTTGCACATCATTTTTCATTAGGCTAGCCTAGCAATGGCGAAAGCACGTAAATTATGCAAGTTAAAGACATCCAGTAATTTTATTCTATCATTCATTTCAAAATGGCTGCCATCGCTTAACATGTTTGAGGCAGCTACTTTAGATTTTGTGCCATTTTTTTCATGACGTTTGTTCAATATATTCATCTATATTAGTGATTTCTTCATGCATTTGTTGTTCTGTTTGAATTTACTTCTTCATTTTTTTGTTTTGGAAAAGAGAACTATTAGACTTTTTCTCATTGATTGCCCCATTTATACTACTACAACCATTGTCTGTTTTGAACATGACGTTATCATGTTATACTCATCAGTCGACCAATTTATGCTACAATGGACTCTCGTTATTTGCATTAAATAACAAACCTTTGGTGCTTGATACTACATTGTGTACTAGACTTGACACCTTTACTTAAATGTAAATGGCAACAAACAAGGAAATGTTGCTTTTCTGATGTGAAGTCATGGATGGCATGTAAGAAGCTGCAGATGAGTGATGATAAAACTGAAGCCATCCTGATCTTGATATAAAGACTTTTTCATTCACATCATTTACCTCGCAATAAGTATCAGCAATGCCAACATCAAATTTACAGTCAGCATAAAACCTAGGTGTCATGCTCTCACTACACCTACATGTAATGAGCATGGGGTTCCAGCATCAGCTCCATTCACAATTTTCTCTCCGTTGATGCCTCTAAATCACTTGTATGTTTCTTAGTAGTTTCAAGACTGGACTATTGTAATTCACTTCTGTCTGGTTTGTCTCAGTTTCTACTACAGAAACTTCAAAAAATTAAAAACATGGCTGCTCGGATCATCCACAGAGTATGAAGAACTGAGCACACCTCCCACCTGCTCCGTAACCTTCACTGGGTACCCTTGCAATACAGAATAAAATAAAAAATCTGTTCACTGTGCTACATTTTGTTGACTGAATCCAGTCCAATATACCTATCTGACTTCGCTCATGTGTACACTTAATCTAGACACTTGCACACTTGCATTCTCATTGTTCCCACCATTAAAAAACATCATACGGACAATGTTCTTTTGCGTACTAAGGCTGAGCTATGTGGAACGAACTGCCCATAAATCCTAGGCAAAAGACTCTGTGATTTCATTCAAGAGTACTCAGAAAACTCACTTACAAAGACTTCAAGATAAGACTTAAAGACTTCATAAAGTTTACTTCCTTAATTATCATCAGCATGGTTTTGTTTTGTAATTTCATGGTGTTTATTTTTGTAATCTTGTCTTTTGTTTATGTTTTTATGTGTTATCTAATATTGTAAAGTGCGTAGAGCTTCTAAAGATTAAGCACTGTATTAAGTCCATATTATTATTATCGTTATTATTATTATTATTATTATTATTATAGAAAACAGCATAACAGCATATCATTTTAAACATACCTTTTTCAAAGATATTTTTGAAAAATTTAAATAATTCACCTTGCCTGAAATTGTGTTTTGAATTAAGTGAGTCAGGCATGTAATCCAAACTGGAAGATCCATTGCCAACATGTCGGAATTGACATAAAGACTTGAAAATATGTTACACTACAAAAGAATGTCAACTTTTTGACCAAAATTGGCACACCATATAACAATTTCATAACACTGAAGTCACCAGATATATAATTTTAATAGCTCTGATCACCAGTTTAAGGGGTATTTACTTCTAAGCTGCACCTTATGCGATTGTTAGCAACACCATATAGACTTATAAGCAGGGATTAACTCCTTTGTATTGAGGAGTGTGGTAAAGCAACACCATATAGCTTATAAGCAGGGATTAACTCCTATATATTGAGGAGTGTGGTAAAGCAACACCATATAGACTTATAAGCAGGGATTAACTCCTTTGTATTGAGGAGTGTGGTAAAGCATTATCTCAACATTTAATTTACTACTCTGTATTTAGGTAACATGCATTCATATTCGCTTAGATTATGTTTTTATTTTGGAGTAAATCAGAGTGAGCTGAATTCAAATATACAGTGAAGGACAATTTACCCCTAAATTACCGTAATAGGACAAACATGGGGTATACATATCATCGCTGTCTTTTTAATTTAAGAAATATAGGATATGACAACATTTTCTTGGTTTAAATGACTGTACTGTACTATAAGATATGTTTAATATTTTGACATGTTTGCAAATTCTACTTTGTTGATGAGAAAACTTCTGATCTCCAATTGTCGGAAAATTTGACTACATGCTATTTTTAGATTTCAACTTTTGATCAGTTCTGGGCATAATATTTTTGTTTTTATGGGGGAAAAGATAAATCTGTAATAATGAGACCCTGGTGTATCAAAACAGTTAATATTACTCCTTAAAAATGCATATTTCAAAATACCTAGTGCATAGCTAATAGCAATGATAGACACGTTTCCAACAAAGTTGGCTTTCAAAACCCGAGTATGCACAATGGTTGGTTGGAAAGGGACAGGGATGTTTTTTCTGCATGATGCAAATATATAGTGTGCAAGGGATAAAGTAGAGGACATCAGGGTACTTGAAAATTATCTGAATGGCAAGCTTCAAGAGCTTAAAAATTCCATATAAGAAAATGTATAGGTCCAAGGACAGGATATTGTATATGGTGTGCAGTGTATTGTGTATCAAATGCATATAAAACTACAGGCCTAAATATGATGTTGGCTAAATATTACATTTCTTTACTATTATTTGATGGGCAGTGTACAGGAGGACATTTTAGTGGAAATTTCTTAGCACCTAAAGGTATTTGTTTTTTAATTATTTATTAATTTTCACTTTATTTTCATTTTATATAGAAACAAACTCAGAGGTGTACTTTATTAAATTTTAAATAAATGTATGAAACTGCAGACCTAAATATGACATTGCCTAATGTTAAAATATATGTATGTATCTATGTCCATGAGTCTGTAATGATGTGTATGTGAGACAGTGCATCCTTAACTGTGGCAACTGTAGAAAAATGTATTGATTGCTGCCTTATGTTATTTCTTATTCTACTTCATTCCCTTTTTTAAAAGGCCTTGTCGGTTGTTATGTATGGTTTTCATGCCACAATTGATCATAAAAATCTATTGCTTGCTATGTTTGAATTCAGATATTTTGTAGTTCATTCCAGTCATGGAATATTCACAAATTTATTACATATAATATGTTTGCAACTTGAAATCTCATATATTAAGATCAAATAAATTATCTTTCCTTATAAAATTCACCATGATAAAATTTTTATAAAGTCAGCTTTGTCGTTCAATTTATGCTCATAAAATGTACCTTATGTACTTGTCTACAAGTCAAGTCCAACTTTGGAAACTCCACAGACCCCTATTTGCCATTGCATAATGTGCCAGCAGATCTGGGAATGTGCAGTTTGTTATAGTCAGAACAAACACTATAGATCATGATCTGCCAGTGAATTATGCAATGGCAGATCAGGGTCTATGTTGCTTGAAGTCAAGCTCAGCTTATAAGCATGTATATTCAGTAAGTTCTGTGATTTCCAAAGAACATTGTATTACACGTTACACATGCTTTACATAAATGAATCCCCTTGCACTATGTTCAATAATGACAGTGTCATTTGACTTTTGACTTTCCTGAACAGGTCACAACACTGATCTACACTTAGGATCAGTCGAATTTAGTGTAATTTTATCAACATTCAGTAAGATATCATTAAATTGTGAATAAAGTTTTATTGATAATTATTTTTAAAGCACTAATAATTGCACATTGACAGTTTGTCAATTGATAAAACTATAAGAATGGTTTATTTAAGTCATTTTATATGGAAAATAAGTCTATTCAGCAGTAAGCATTATATAAATTTTATGCAAAATCTTATTTGGCCTTGTCTGTCTTAGGAATAACTTGGCATAGGCAAAGGAAATTGGGTAGGCTTTTTGCATTATGTATGTATATAATATTTTTTAATTGATTTGAGTGGTTAAAAAAAATGTTTTGCAGATATTTTTGTTTTTTGAACCTTGATCTTTTTCAAAAACAAGCCTTGTTTTTAGGCAAAAATCATTTAACTGAGATAAATGAAATTTGTAGGCTTGTTGTTATTGGTATTTGGTGTCCCAATTAGGTTTTCTTTACATTCTGAAGGATTTGGGGAAATGTTTTTAACAAGTTTTTCTAATGTTAAACGTTATTAGCGAGAATAAGCAGACACGGTTAAATCTAGCCAGCTGAAGTTTTTTATTGTGATACCCTCCATCTGTTTGTCTGCCTAATACCACATCTAAACTATCACATGAAAATTTATGAAACTTTGTAATTATGTTTCCCTTGGGGTAATCATGCACCTGAAGTGTATCATCCTTTGTGTCCACTCCTGGTGTCCCTTAAAAAAATGTTAAAGGTCACATGCACAAACATTAGTTACATTTTCAGATATAATATATGCATTCATAGTAAGAAAATTCATCATTATTGTAATGAATGTTGCCTAATGTCCCAAGGGTTACCATGTGAGAGTGGGAATCAGTAAATGGGGGATGGAGATGGTAGAATTTGCAGTAAAAAGCATGGGTATTGTTTGTGAACCATTCATTTGCTGTAGGGTGCATATGTAGCTAACCTGATTAGATATTAGTGTCTATGAATGATTGCTGTACGCTGTATGAGGGCTTTAGACGGACGAGATGTAAACTTTTAAAAACAATTTGCCATGGGGATATGTGTGATTGCAAACACAGCTCTATTCCCCACCACTTGTTTGTTAGCAAGACATGGGTATCACTTTTACATCAGCAATTATAGCATTGGCAATAAAGAAATCAGTTGATTTTTCTTAAAATAAGAGTTTCAGAGTTCTATAAATACGTTGTGGCACAGTCAGATAGGAGAAGCTGAAGGTTACCTACTCAACAAAGTAGAACCTTTAGAATTTTGTCTTTTGGTCTGATACCTTTACAGGAATTGTTGGATTTTAACCAAGTTTGGCATGGAGCTATATACTGATGATATCTCAAAAAAGTTCAATTTTCTGCCTTTTTCGTTGACATGTATAGGAGTTATGGCCCCTGACTACCTGTCCTTCTAACTTTTGTTCTGCTGCCCAGTTTTACCAAGGGCCATTGTATTTAAGTCAGATTTGTCATGCAGCTCTACAGTAATGAGACCTTATATCAGTTTGATATTTAGAGTTACACTACATGAATTAATTTGATTTATATTATTTTATGACATAATTAATATGAACTAAGACCCAGATAAGCTGTCCTCCCACTGTTGGCTTTCACTTCATTTCTTTACATTGGATTGTTTTAATTCAACCAGATTTGTCATGCAGCTTAACCAAATTGCATTTCCAACATTGTACATTATCATTTAGAAGAGTTAAGGCCCCTGATTTCACATCATCCTAACTTAGGTTTCTGCAGTATAACTTTACTAAGAATTCTGGATTTCAACCAAATTTAGAATTCACCTTAATATGGATAAGACTTGGAATTAATTCACTTGTATTTCAGTGCATGATTTACAGGAGTCCTCCAGTCTGGTTTGTGTAACATTACTTTATCAGAAAAATGTTATTAAGGAATGTTAAATTTCAACCACTTTTATCATACACCTTTATATTGATGCAGTCTTCAGTCACTTGGATTTTTAGCATTCCACTTCTTCATTTGGAGGAGCTATACTTCCTTAAGATCTACCATATAAACCCCTGTATATGCCCATTCATGTATATCCTGTCCCTCAAACTGAATAGGTAAAACAATAAAGAGTCCATGACCCGCATATAAACAGACCCATAAGTCCAGCCATTGAAAATCTTGTTATTGCTAAGTAGTGGATGACCATAATCACTTGGGGTTTCAATACAGGAGGTCCTGGGGGTTCAGGTTAGCAGTGTCTTCGGTGATTTACTATAACAGGATATACCTGTAGTCAGCAAGAAAACTTTAAAATTGTAAAGTTTAGGCCTTTTTTCATAAATTATTCAGCTTATACATGAGTATATACAGCATTCTCTTTGGTTGACTGACACAAGTTCCTGTCAGAGTCCGTGTAGTGCAAATTGTAATTAATGAGACCATGTTTGATGCACCCATTGCTAAAGCTTCATTTTCTCTGAAACTTGAAACCTTCATTATTCCTATAATTTTAACCCTGTTTTACTTCTAGTTTACTTCTATTTCAGTGCTCTGGCTGGTTCAGCCCCCATTTTACAGTTTAGTGGAATTACTGACTGTGAAGCGTTCAATGAAGTGGTGACCAGAACATTTGAACGAGAGTCGGCAGAGTGTGTCAGCAACATCAGGGCCTCCTGGCAGCTTATTAATAACTATGGCAGGACAGGTAGCTGTTCATTATGTTTTGGTTTTTTAAAAAGCATTAGGAACAAATAGTATGCTATTTTTTAAAAAGCACTAGGAACAAATATCTTCATTGCTTTTTGAAAAAGCATTAGGGATGCAGTTAAACTCAGTATCTATTTGTTGGTATGTTACTCTCTTTCTTTGTAAATCACATTATGAAAATTGAGTAAACTCAAGCATTAACTTGTACAGATGTTAACAGTTGGCAAGTGTCACCTTGTCTGTAAAATAGTAATTGGCATGAGAGGTGATAATTTGGCTTATTAATTAAGTTGTAATAAGATTTTAATTACAGTGACATTTTCAAATATAATAAAACCTTTTTACGACAGCCACCCAAGGGACCGGTTCAGCTTGGTTCTTGACAAATTTATGTACGATGAACTGAATAGCATTTGCATTATTATTAGTAGTAGTATTATTGGTTTACCCATATTTTTATTATTAGTAGTAGTGCCAAGATGATTGTATATAGTATAGCTATTTAAGAAAAATAAAAAAAATTTATGTAAACAATTTCAACACAAGGATACTATATATTCACTTTAATCCATCATGTACATTAAATCATAAATAAGCCTTAAAAAAAAAGTAACTGAAAAGTAGTTTGTTTTGTGCATATCTCCACCCCCATTTTAGTTGCTAGTTAACAGCTTGCCTGTAATTATGAAACACATGACTGACTTTTTGTTAGGGCAGTTGGTATAATTAGGCATGAAAACAGGTGTTCACATTTTTTAAAAATCATGGATTATGCTGTAGCTCTAACTCACTGAGAAGAAAAGACAGTCAGCTTTGCATGTGTCCTTGAGGATTAGGAATGAAAAGCTGCTTCCTGGGGCTATTATTGGTAACTACTAAACTGAAAGGGGTATCACTTGTGAGACTACGTATTTTTTTAAATCAGAGATAGCATTCATTCAGAATTGCACATTAAGAATAAAAAAAAACTTTAAAAAATGAAGCTGACACTGAGTTTATTTGGATAATATATATATCATGCACATCAGACAAAAGAAGCTTAATTTGCCTATTTCGAGTGGTTGCTACTGATGCACTTTTGTGACTGCGGAAGGCAGGGTGAAACCACTGCATGGTTATGAAAAATGGCCACTGACCTTGGAAGACGGGGTGGAACCACTACTTGGTTAAGAAACACATGGCCACTGACCATTGAAGGCAGGGTGAACCATTGTTTGGTTAAAAAACACATGACTGTTGGCTGAAGAAGACAGGTGACCACTTAGTACATGACATTTATATAGGAAATTTGCTGGGAGGTAATTGGAAAGGCTGTTGTAACCAGGTGACCCTTGAACTCCAGTGAACAATAGAACAGGTTTGACTGTATTTATTTGACAAATTTGTTATTAAGATTTTATATTTTTAATTTATTGTAGGAAGACACATTCATCAGCAATTGCTATTTTCAACTTCTAGAAAATTTACAGCACGATTTGACCTAAATTTATTAGAAAATCATTTTGCCATCCATATGAATTCTTCCATAACTCCAGAATCAACATGGCTGATTACGTGTACACAGACCACTCTTTTTCAAGATATATCAACTAAATAGTGTTGCTGTCTTAGTTGATACAAATGGTGTTTGAATCATTCACACACAAAACAGATTCTGTAACTTTAGCTCCCATAACTGCTTAATCTTGAATAAAAAGCAAACCCTTCCATAACTTCAGGACTAACATTGCTGATTAGATATACACAGACCATTCTTTTTCAGGCTCATTGAATTAGTTTTGCTCCGTATGTTGATACAAAAATGGTGTTGTCATCGTATGTGTGCATGAAACAAATTCGGTAACTTTAGCTATGTTATTAGAAGTTAACATAAAAATTCAGAGTTAAAGTCTCACGGGATCATTCTCGATGCCGAGATTAACGAACCATAACGGTTCAAGACGGTCTTAGTATGCATCCTGTTTCCATATTAGGAGTAATCAGTAGAACAAGCAGTGTAGACCTTGATCTTCATGTGCATTATGCTACAGCAGATCAGAATCTTTGTTGTTTGCAGTTTGACTCAACTTATAAGCAAGTATATACTGTATGTGTGAAAGATATTTAGTTACAACATTCAACAGAAACAAAACTGCAGTGAATAAAATGACTAATGAATACATGTGCTTTTAAAAGTGTACACAGTGCTTGGTGTATTTTCTTGCGCAATAATGCTTTCATGTTTCTTCAGTGTTTCAGTTTTCATTGGACTGCATACAGTTCGGTATTTGTTGTTATAAATGGATATATTACATACCTTCAGGAAATCAAGAAGGACACAAACAGTGAAAAAATTTGCATTTATTATAGTAGCATCAGATAGAGTTGTTACAACTGTACAGAGTTTTCATGTTCATGAAATTTTGCTCTCAAATTATATGGTTGTCAGTCAGTTTTATTCCTCGTCGTTGACATACATAACCTAGTATATTATATCTTTGCTATTAAAACAAAGGAACGGGTCGTGCCAAACTGTTTCATATGGTTGAGGTGATGAACTGTCTGCGTATACTTAAGTATTGGGGATTAGCGATTAATGTCAACCTGGTTAATACCTAAGTATTGGGGAGTAGTGATTAATGTCTGATTGGTTTATACTTAAGTATTGGGGAGTAGGATTAATGTCAGCTTGGTTGATACTTAAGTATTAGGGAGTAGCGATTAGTGTCAGCTTGGTTAATACTTAAGTATTGGGGAGTAGCAATTAATGTCAGCTTGGTTTATTATTAAATACTAGGGAGTAGCAATTAATGTCAGCTTGGTTGATACTTAAGTATTAGGGAATAGTGATTAATGTCAGCTTGGTTGATACTTAAGTATTTGGGAGTAGCAAATAATGTCAGCTTGGTTGCTACTTAAGTATTGGGGAGTAGCAATTAATGTCAGCTTGGTTAATATTTAAGTATTGGGGAGTAGCAATTAATGTCATTTTGGTTGATTATTAAGTACTAGGGAGTAGCGATTAATGTCAGCTTGGTTGATACTTAAGTATTGGGGAGTAGCGATTAATGTCAGCTTGGTTGATACTTAAGTATTGGGGAGTAGCGATAAATGTCAGCTTGGTATATACTTAAGTATTGGGGAGTAGCGATAAATGTCAGCTTGGTATATACTTAAGTATTGGGAAGTAGATTTTAATGTCAGCTTGGTTGCTACTTAAGTATTGGGGAGTAGCGATTAAGGTCAGCTTGGTTGCTACTTAAGTATTGGGGAGTAGTGATTAATGTCAGTTTGGTTAATACTTCTTAAGTATTGAGGTGTAGCGATAAATGTCAGATTGGTATATACTTAAGTATTGGGGAGTAGCGATAAATGTCAGCTTGGTATATACTTAAGTATTGGGAAGTAGATTTTAATGTCAGCTTGGTATATACTTAAGTATTGGGAAGTAGATTTTAATGTCAGCTTGGTTAATACTTCTTAAGTATTGGGGAGTAGCGATAAATGTCAGCTTGGTTAATACTTAAGTATTGGGGAGTAGGGATTAATGTCACCTTGGTTAATACTTCTAAAGTATTGGGGAGTAGCGATTAATGTCACTTTGGTTAATACTTAAGTATTGAGTGAGTAGTGATTAATGTTAGCTTGGTATATGCTTAAGTATTGGGAAGTAGATTTTAATGTCAGCTTGGTTGATACTTAAGTATTGGGTGAGTAGTGATTAATGTCAGCTTGGTATATACTTAAGTACTGGGAAGTAGATTTTAATGTCAGCTTGGTATATACTTAAGTATTAGGGAAGTAGCGATTAATGTCAGCTTGGTTAATACTTAAGTATTGTTTGAGTAGCAGTTAATGACAGCTTGGTATATACTTAAGTATTGGGAAGTAGATTTTAATGTCAGATTGGTTAATACTTAAGTATTGGGTGAGTAGTGATTAATATCAGCTTGGTATATACTTAAGTATTGGGAAGTAGATTTTAATGTCAGCTTGGTATATACTTAAGTATTAGGGAAGTAGCGATTAATGTCACCTTGGTATATACTTAAGTATTGGGAAGTAGATTTTAATGTCAGCTTGCTATATACTTAAGTATTAGTGAGTAGCGATTAATGTCAGCTTGGTTAATACTTAAGTATTGGGTGAGTAGCAATTAATGTCAGCTTGGTATATACTTAAGTATTGGGTGAGTAGCGATTATTGTCAGCTTGGTATATACTTAAGTATTGTGAAGTAGATTTTAATGTCAGCTTGGTTGATACTTAAGTATTGGGGAGTAGGGATTAATGTCAGCTTGGTATATACTTAAGTATTGGGTGAGTAGCGATTATTGTCAGCTTGGTATATACTTAAGTATTGTGAAGTAGATTTTAATGTCAGCTTGGTTGTTACTTAAGTATTGGGGAGTAGGGATTAATGTCAGCTTGGTTGATACTTAAGAATAGGAGAATAGCAATTAATGTCAGCTTGGTTTATACTTAAGAATTTGGATTTGGGAGTAGCTATTAATGTCAGCTTGGCTTATATTTCATCGTGATTTTTAATTTGTGGTCTAGTTTAGTCACAAAAACAACAAACATTTGTACTTTACACATTCACCCTGAGGAGGAGTAGACAAAAGTACTCCTTCATTTCTCCTAAATGAATCCCATGAAATCTAATTGTACTTGATGTTATGTAGCTAGTTTGTTTACTCGTCTTTAAGAAGTTGTTGGAATTGGATATTTTGTTATGGAGGAGTAGAAGTGTTACTTGTCCATGATTTTATGCTACCTTTTTATCCTTTCATCAGGTTTGTATGATGGACAGTATTGTAATAATTTTCAGTAAGCTTAATCAGTTTGTATGCTTCTTTAATGAAACCGATTTATGTCAGTAGAAGAAGGAGGTCCTGAGTGGCTGAGTGGTCTGAAGCGCTCACAATTACGGTTCACTGCCATCTCACCTTTGCCTCCATGAGTTCAAGTCTCGGGCTCAGCCATTGTGGGTATGTGAGAAAGCTTGCCAGTAGCTTCTCATGGGTCAGTGGTTCTTTCTGGGTTTTCCTGGGTTCTTCCTCCACCATTTATATTGGCTGCCATGTATAGTCCATCTTGTGCTGAAAAATGGCGTTAAACCCTACAACAACAACTGTACAAGGAAAGGACAAATTTTCAACCTGTCATTGCAACTCATTACTGATGATTTTGAGGATTTGACAAATTATTTCTCTTAATTTCTGCTTATTTGTCTGGAAGAAAATGTTATTATTCATAAAGAAACTACATTATGACATCATGTAAAAAGCATAGTCTGCATTATGTTTGTTAATAACTTTATAAATAGGTCTGTCAGATTAATCATGGTGACATCACACTGATAAAAACAAGCCTACTAAGCCCATGCCAGGTAAAGTTGTCATGAACATTGAATGTGTTTAAAGTGATTGCTTGGATTTTAGAATCATTCAGATTTTAATTATTATTGCCTTTAACAAAAAATATGCTGTATTGGAGTTCATTTTGTATGGATTTGAGCATAAATTGAACCTTTTGTTCTGATGTTGGATTTTAAAATCATTCAGAATTCAATGCGTATTGCCCTTCAGCCAAATATATGCAGTTCTGGAATTAATTTTGCTTATATTTGACAATAATCTGGACCGTTTGTTTCAGATGCTGGACGAAAATTACTGCAGGAAGTGTTTCACCTATGTCAGCCTCTGAATGGCTCATCGGATGTGGATACATTCAAGGACTGGCTAACAGGAACGTGGACCAACCTAGCAATGGTGAATTACCCATATCCTGCTAACTTCCTAGAACCACTGCCTGCATGGCCTGTCAGGGTATACAGCTAGTTTTATACTCTTTTTTTTTTTTAGCTCTGTCTGTCGTCCATCCATCTGTTAGCACACACACGTTTGTTTTTGCTACTCCAACATGGAGGATTCCCATGAAACTTTACACATATACATATGCATGCATGCACACACATACACACACAGACACACACACATTACATAGTCAAGTAGGTACTAAATGAAATGGTTCCTTTTGGACATTCAGTAAGGCCACCACAGTTGCCATCTGGAAAATCCTTTTATCACAACTCTATAATAATTGTATGGTCATATCAGCATATGGTGTTTACTAAAAGACAATTGGTCGTAATGAAAATGAGGCCAGTCTTGTGTCCAATATGGCTGCCACAGTGGCAGTCCTGAAAATCTTGTTATCGCTACTCCTTCTGAATGGAAAGTCAGATTGACATGAGGTTTTCACCGTAAGACTTCTTATGATGTCAAGTTGATCCTAAATGAAAATGGTGCCAATCTGATGGGTGGTCAACATGACCACCACAGTGTCCATCTTGAAAATCTAGTTATCACTTCTTCTGAATGTATGGTCATATCAGTGTTTGGTATTCACTAAAAAACTTCTTATTATGTCTTGTTGGTCCTAAATGAAATGGATGCCATTATGGCTGCCAGAACGGCCATCTTGAAAATGTTGTTATCACTACTTCTCCTGAATGGATGGTCACATCAACATAGGGTTTTCTCTAAAAGACTTTTTATGATATCTAGTTGGTAAAAAATGAAGTTGGTGTTCATCTGATGTCCAGTATGGCCACTGCAGCAGCCATTTTGAAAATATTGTTATCACTATTAAAAGAATAGTTATATCAACATGGGCATCTTATAATGTCTGGTTGGTTTTGATAGTACATTCAGGCATTCATGCATTCATTGTGCCTGCCAGTGGCCATCTTGAAAATCTTGTTTCTCCTGAATGAATGGTCATATCAACATTGGGTTTTAACTGAAAGACTTTATGTGGTGGGTTGTAAATGAAAATGGTGTGGATTAAACTTCTAATATGGCTGCCACACAGGTTACCTTGAAGTCTTGTCTCAACTTCTCCTAGATTGCTGGACTTATCTACATTGTGCTTTCACCAAAAGACTTCTTAGGATGAGTAGTTCATACTAAATTACAACAGTGCCAGTCTGATATCAAATATGGCCAATATGACATACATCTTGAAAACCTTGTTATCATTGTTTCTCAAAAATGGAAAGTTATGCTGACATGGGGTTTCCTTATTATGCCTTGCTGATCCTAGATGAAAACTGTGCCCAGTTTACATCCAATATGTCCACCACAGTAGGTAATTTGAAAATCTTTAATAAAAAAGAAGAAATATTATATTGAATTACTGGAAATTCTTTTAAACCAGGGGAGCACTTTATTAAACTCTCTGATGTTTTATAAATTCTTCAATCTTCGCAAATTTTGTTTGTTTTCAAAGTTTATTATGATTCAGACTTTGCAAAATTTTGTTTAGAAGTGAAAACTTTAAATTTCCAAAAATATATTCCACGTATTCTTGCATTCTGTATTTATTCGCTTAGAAGACACATCCAAATGCAAACTGCACAGACCTGTATCTGCTGTCACATAGTGTGCTGGCATATATTGGTCTGTGCAGTTTGTTTTAGGAGTAATCAGTAAAACAAGCAACACAGGCCCTAATCTGCAGGCACATTGTGCCTTGGCAGATGAGGATCTTTGTTGTTTGCAGTTTGACTCAGTTTATAAGAGAGTATATATGGTACATGTCAAATCCAAATGCATACTGACCAGACTATGATCTGCAGTCCCATAATGTGCTGGTAGATGGAGTTTGCTTGGAGTAATCAGCAGAACAAATATTACAAGCCCTGCTCTGCTTTCCCATTATGTTCTTTCCAGTTGAACCTGACTTACATATGAGTATTTATGATACCTTTAATTATTTGTACTCCTCAAAAATTATTTGGAAGCTGTAGTGGATAGTGAGCGAGACTTGTGACTGAAGGGGTGCAGGTGTGAATCTAACCACTGGACCAGGAACTGTAGTGTATCCTTGAGGAAGACACTCTACCCCAATTTTCCAGAGCACTAAAGCACCAAACCAAATCAAAACAACAATTATTAAAAAGTGTATGTATAGTTATAGACATTACAGTAGACAAGCTGGTGAGGTTATTAATCTAATTGTTTTTTTAGCCGTTACATTTATATAGCAATAAAAGGGGATTTTGAGTTAAAATCAGACTGATTCATATGACAGTCTGGTTGTCTGGTTTAAAATTCCGTGTTTGAAATGGGAAGTTTAAATCATATTTTTGAAGACTAAATTATACACTTTAACATCCAGACTCAGATGCTTGGACATTCAAACTTGGACACTTAGACATCCAAACTTGGACATCCAAACATGGACACTTTAGACATCCAAACTTGGACACTTGAGACATCCAAACAGGGACACTTTAGACATCCAAACTTGGACACTTGAGATGCCCAAACATGGACATCCAAACATGGACACTTTAGACATCAAAACATGGACACTTTAGACATCCAAACTTGGACACTTGAGATGCCCAAACATGGACATCAAAACATGGACACTTTAGACATCCAAACTTGGACACTTTAGACATCCAAAATTGGACACTTATCATCCATACTTGGACACTTAGACATCCAGACATGGACACTTTAGACATCCAAACTTGGACACTTTAGACATCCAAACTTGGACACTTTAGACATCCAAAATTGGACACTTATCATCCATACTTGGACACTTAGACATCCAGACATGGACACTTTAGACATCCAAACTTGGACACTTTAGACATCCAAACTTGGACACTTTAGACATCAAAACTTGGACACTTAAGACATCCAAACTTGGACACTTATCATCCATACTTGGACACTTAGACATCCAGACATGGACACTTTAGACATCCAAACTTGGACACTTATCATCCATACTTGGACACTTTAGACATCCAAACTTGGACAATTTAGACATCCAAAATTGGACACTTATCATCCATACTTGGACACTTAGACATCCAGACATGGACACTTTAGACATCCAAACTTGGACACTTTAGACATCCAAACTTGGACACTTTAGACATCAAAACTTGGACACTTAAGACATCCAAACTTGGACACTTATCATCCATACATGAACACTTAGACATCCAAACATGGACACTTAGACATCCAGACTCAGACACTGACAAACAAAAAAACAGACTGATCTGTAAATATGTATTTATGTGTCCAAGTCAAAAAGCTCCACTGAAAGGACCATGATCCTTGATAAACCATACTTTAGCAAATTTTAATTATGGTTTCTTTCAAATTATAGTGATCTCCATCTTAAGAAACTGTATTAGTTTGGTCTTCTCTTGGCTTATCATAAGAAGTGTTCTGTGGTGTAAATTCATTGCTGTTAAATGTATGCAAAATGTATTAGTTTGGATCTTCTTTTGGCTTATCATAAGAGGTGTTCTGTGGTGTAAATTCACTGCTGTTAAATGTATACAAAATGTATTAGTTTGGTCTTCTCTTGGCTTATCATAAGAGGTGTTCTGTTGTGTAAATTCACTGCTGTTAAATGTATACAAAATGTATTAGTTTGGTCTTCTCTTGGCTTATCATAAGAGGTGTTCTGTGGTGTAAATTCACTGCTGTTAAATGTATACAAAATGTATTAGTTTGGTCTTCTCTTGGCTTATCATAAGAAGTGTTCTGTGGTGTAAATTCATTGCTGTTAAATGTATGCAAAATGTATTAGTTTGGATCTTCTTTTGGCTTATCATAAGAGGTGTTCTGTGGTGTAAATTCACTGCTGTTAAATGTATACAAAATGTATTAGTTTGGTCTTCTCTTGGCTTATCATAAGAGGTATTCTGTGGTGTAAATTGATTGCTGTTAAATGTATGCAAAATGTATTAGTTGGGTCTTCTCTTGGCTTATCATAAGAGGTGTTCTGTGGTGTAAATTCATTGCTGTTGTTGTTGTGGGGTTTAACGCCATTTTTCAGCACACGATAGGCTATACATGGCAGCCAGTATTAATGGTGGAGGAAGAACCCAGAAAGAACCACCGACCCACGAGAAACTACTGGCAAGCTTTCTCACATACCCACATTAGCCGAATCCGAGACTTGAACTGACGCAGACAGAGGTGAGATGGCAGTGATCCATAACGGAGAGCGCTTTAGACCACTTGGCCACTTTCATTGCTGTTAAATGTATGCAAAATGTATTAGTTGGGTCTTCTCTTGGCTTATCATAAGAGGCGTTCTGTGGTGTAAATTCATTGCTGTTAAATGAATGCAAAATTTATTAGTTGGGTCTTCTCTTGGCTTATCATAAGAGGTTTTCTGTGGTGTAAATTCATTGCTGTTAAGCGTATGCAAAATGTATTAGTTGGGTCTTCTCTTGGCTTATCATAAGAGGTGTTCTTTGGTGTAAATTCATTGCTGTTTATTGAAAAATAATTTTTTACAGACCTCAATATTACTTTTGTCCCATTTTGGCTGAAACAAACACATTCAAAGGATTAGTACCATTGGTCACCTGTCAAAAAGAAAAGAAAGAAAAAAACAATTTAAGTGGATGTATTTTGATTATTTTCATTCATCTCCATGAATATCTTGATTTGGGAGAAGGTGCACCCCATGTCCCTTTCCCAGATGAAATATTTTAAATGCACCATGTCCATTTACACTCTAGTCCCAGAAGCAATAGTTTAAATGTACTGCAGCTAAAACTGAGCTTTTATATCAAACATGGCTGTTACCTGTATGTGTGGGGCCCTGAGTGGCCAAGTGGTCTAAAGTGCTCTTCGTTACGGATCGCTGCCATCTCACCTCTGTCTGCGGCGGTTCGAGTCTAAGATTCAGCCAATGTGGATATGTGAGAAAGCTTGCCAGTAGCTTCTCGTGGGTCAGTGGTTCATTCTGGGGTTTTGCTGGGTTCTTCCTCCACCAATAATACTGGCCGCCATATATAGCCTATCGTGTGCTGAAAAAATGGCGTTAAACCCGACAACAACAACAACCTATATGTGTATTGTCTAAGTTACCTCCTGTTCTGGAAAGGGATTGGTACCCTATGGTATGTATTTTTTTTTTGTAAATGACTTTTAACTAATTGTAAAGATATATTTTCAGTGCATTAATATCATGTTTTTTTCATAACTATTATCAACTAAATATAAATAAATAGCTCATATGTTTTTACTAAGCATTGTTATCAAAATATATACTATGGGAAGGTAACTCCTTGCTGGGAAGGGAAACAACCTATCAAAATCAATATCTGCATGAACTTAAATGTTGCTATCTTAAGGAATTTATGTTGATTGGTACTTAAATAGTCAAAATGATACAATTTTTTGTTTACAGAAGTGCTGTAAGTAAAATGATACAATTTTTTGTTGATAAGAATGCTGTAAGTAAAATGATATTTTTTTTGGTTTACAGGAATGCTGTAAGTACCTTTCTAACCCCACAGAGAGTCAGGGACTTCTCCTAGACCTTTTTGCAGCCGTCAGTGTTTATTACAACTATACTGGGCAGGCCACTTGTCTTGACATCAACCAGCAGGGAACTTCAAGTCTTGGAGACATGGGCTGGGATTATCAGGTTAGATTTGTCAGTCGATTAGTGGCTCAAATAAGTATTTTGGATTTGATATACTTCTTTCTGGATTTATGTTGTTTTTTTTTTTAAATTATCTCACTTGTCAGCATAGCCACCGTGTTCCAACGGCTTTGTTCTCTTCAGCAATGTTCAGAATCTGTTTTAAAGTCTGCAAAAGTTTTCCCAGAACCAAGAGTAAGCCAGGCAGCAGAATGCATAATCTATATGCCAATTTTATGCTCTGGCCACTGGTCTCTGCCTGCAGCTATCAGGTTCATTACCCTACCTGGCACCTTAAGCCTAACCACATGCACCCGACCCCCCAAGACTCAGGATTGTCTCAAGTGAGGATAGTGGCTAGGACCAGGGCTCATCCCCTGGTCAAAGCCTTTGAGGCCTTAGAGCGTAAGGCTCAAACCCTAGTGATGATCATCTCATTCTAATCTCTTGTCAGCTGTCTTGTTCGGTGTCTTGAAGGAGGAATAGTTGTCTCCAGTAGCACTTCGATATAAATGATGCTCTATGTAGAGTTTCTCCACCTATGCAGTGAATCTATCTTGAAATGTCAATAGTCTTGCAAGAACCATTTGAGGGATGCATCACTTGAGGCAGAGATGATCTTCAGAGGTCTTATCCACTCTGCTGCATTCCATGATTTGAGGGACCAGCAATACTGATTCCTGACTGCGACACCAAACCCATCAAAACCTGCAAAGAAGCATGTATACCCTGAACAGTTGAAGGGACCTCGTCACAAATCTCTTCAAACAAGGTCAGCTTCAGCAAACAAACAAACTCTATCCTGCCCATCTTTTGATAGATGAGGTGGTTGATAAAGGCCAAAAGAGATTATATTTTAACTTCTCTCTCTTCCCTGAGGAGGAAGGTGCATGGTCCAAGGGAGTTGCATCCTTTCCTGTTACACATTCCTCTTCCAGTGCCACATTAGGTACTGGACTCTGCCCTCTTTTCAGAAGTTTGATTGAGACTTGCTGACAGTGTGTTGGTTTATTCCAGTGACACTCTACAGTTTCGTATTTTGCATAGGGTTATATTTTTCAAGAATTCCCATTTTCCTCACTGGTTATACTGGCTGTTTAAAAAAACAACTGGAATATCTTAGGTGTTGTTCAAAGAACTTATAATTCCCTTTATTTTTGTGTATGATTGATGTGTGTAATTTGGGCTATAGAGAATACAGCTTAAGATATGCACCTTTCAAAAGAACTGTTAGCTCCAGTCATTTTCACTTCCTGGACTAAATAGGTAAAATGTAAAAGAAAGAGCCAATATTTTTGTTACATCTTGTATATATCGTAATTCATTCCTTGCACTTTCAGAATTTGGTATTGTCTAGTCTGGCAAATATTCTTTTCTCTATTTTAATAACTGCTAAAGATAGTGTAATTTAGACTAATTCCGGCTGGGGTTTTTAGCACAAGGTAGTAGTCATTTTAGTGTTAGCAGTGTGCTTAGATCATGTCCGGTTACCACAAGTACAGTATTCAAAGAAATTTCAGCCACAGTTCATGAAAGTAACATAGAGGTATACCAACATTCTCTCTACTATGCATGTTACAAATGTTTACAACTTCACCTTACAACCTCCACTCTCTCAGAAGTTCATAATATCTGTAGAGTGCCCCTTCTACTTTAAAGGTAGGCTTCATTACCAGGCAAACAAAAGCTAAGTTTCTAGGCTTTTCCTGTTGATTAAGGCAGGAAAGCAATACATACCCACACAAGTGCTAGTCGCATTGGTTTACTCTGAAACTCGTACAGAATCCATGAGCCTGGCCTTCGAACATAATGCCTTCATTCAAGACATAGCAAAGAAACTTGACTGGCACACTCAGTCAACATTCTCCAGCTTTTATAAGTGTGACATGGCAAGCAACTGAGAGATAGGAATCTTGCTGGATGACTTTTAGTGGCAGACAGTTACCAAGCCCCATTAATGACAGATTACTTTAAGTCCTGGACATGACCTTGCAACAGCCATGCACCGGATTCCACAGGAATTGCCCTTGCACATGTATATTCTTCATTTGTAGAGTAGTTACATCAGTAGAAGTTGCAAGCATTTCCTCGTCCTCTTACGTATTCCACTGAATTTTAATGTAATCAGTTAATGTATTTGACAGAAAAAGGAAATATTTGAACAAATTTTGTTTCTTTGAAACCATTTACTCTATCACATTACTTTCAATACCTTTTTCACAAATTTGATCATCCATTTATACGTTTTGACTGCTCTGATGGCCTAGTGGTTAGAGCATCTTCCTCGGATGCAGGAAGTTACAGGTTTGAACCCCAGCCGTGTCATACCAAACACTTCTAAAAATGGTACTTACAGCTGCCTTGCTAGGTACTCAGCATTAAGATGTTAGTGTTAGGACTGGTTGGCCTGATGTCAGGATAATGTGAATGGGTGAGTCATCATGCTACATGTCCTCAGCATGATGCCCCAGTGCTAGACATCACTAAAAACTGCCACACTGCAGACATTGTAGTGGTATTACTGAAAAATTGTTTTGCTCAAATTTTAACTGATAAACATCTTGGATACATCACTTCCACCTGTATCTTTATTGATTTGATGTTTCAAGGAGGGCTGGATTTGGAGATAGCAGAGAATAATTCCTAATGTTAATGTGATCAGGTAATTACTTTAATGTGGTATTACAAGAGTGATGCCCTTGCAATCAGTACTTTGATGTGGTATTACAAGACTGGCAACCTTGATGTGGTATTACAAGAACAAATTCTTTTTCTATAGAGTTGTACAGAGATGGTGATGCCCATGTGTTCCAATGGAGTGAGTGACATGTTTGAACCAATGGAGTGGAACTTCACACAGTACAGTGACACTTGCTACAAAACATGGCAAACTAAACCTCTCTTGGACTGGATCACAACAGAATATGGAGGCACATCTCTTGAGAGTGCTAGCAATATTATATTCAGGTAACATATTTTTCTTTGATACATATTTTTATATGCAGAGTAACTTCTTAAAATCAAAACCACTAAAGTCCCAATGAGAAATGTAGGTTTTTGATGTGTTTTCAGTTTAAGAATTAATTTATTAAAATTTAAAACAAAACACAGAACCCAAAAGCTATAATTTTATTGGGCAGTGACAAGCTATGACCATAAGCATGATGATGTACCTATATCAACAATAACTTCTCTCGTTTTTGCTATAGTACCTATATCGACAATAACTTCTCTCGTTTTTGCTATAGTTTTATATTGTTGGTTAATGCATCATTGCATTAGAATTGTTGAAAGTCACAAGTAATTACATTTTCTGCCTTGAAATTTAAATACTGAACTCATTAAAATGTGATACTAGTATTGCAGCATAGTGTATGATTCATCGCTTACATTTGATGACCTTGTTTACATCATGGCATCACCACATGTGCATTGAACATTTTAAATTGCACTAAGTGAAGTATATCTCTTGCTTTCAAATCATAAGCACCACTGCACTAAACTTTAATAATGTCTAAAATAATATGATAAAGTGGCTCCAGAAAAAACACTTGAAAATAATTGCAATAATAATGGAGTGGTTGTTTGCTTTGATGTAAGTGACCCTAAATAAGTACCTGTTTGCTTTGATGTAAGTGACCCTAAATAAGTTCACATTTACTTAGCTATGGTAATGAAGCTAATATTAAAGGGCAAGTACACATAAAAAATATCTATACCAGTGCCATAAATTCAGTATATGAATTCACAAACCAATCAAAGCCTAAACAGTTATGCATATTTCTACTTGACCGATCAAGGTTTATACTTTAATTTATAGTACTAATATAAGTTTTTGGGGGCCAAACTAATTTAGTACCATGATTATGTACCATATATTATATATAAAAAAAAATCTTCAGATTTGAAATTATTTAATTGGTGTTGATTAATATTGCAGAAAAAAGGGGTACTGGCATTTCCTTTGGACAAATTTCCCTTTTTACCCAAGCCAGTTTCAATGCATAAACAAATAATTGGTCTGGAAATTAATTGTGGTTGGAAAATAAAAGACAGATCCATCTTTTATAACCAATGGGAGACACTGAAACACAAAACTAAAATGGATCGGTGATGATCGAATCAATCTGTATTCAGAATTGTAACCTGTATTATGGTCATTCAGTACAATTATACAAAGATATGATGTTTATATGCTAGATCTATTATAAGTATTCAGTGTGTGTCTTTTCATGTAGTTTATATCACCAACATTTATATCCATCAAAGAAAGGGACCTCATCAGCACCTCAGCAGTGTATCCCCTAGGGATGCAAGACTGAAAGTCAAAAATCTTCTTGGTGTCAAAACTGGTGGTCAGACTGAGTAAAAAAACAAACTTTGGTATCAAAACTGGGGGTCAGATTAAAAATTTGGGGGTCTTTGAAGCACAAATGAATGTAAAGGGAAACACTGACCTGAAATAAATTAAACAAAACACCAATGAAGGTATGGGTAAAATGTGATCTTGAAGAATGAGATTTGGTAAAAGAAACAAACGACTTAGGCAAAATCTGTATATAATGTTTTTTGGAATAAACAAGGTATAACCACCCTCTTTTAAAGTTTCTTTTCAAACTAATACAAGTTCCATTTATTGATGAATTTCACATTTAAACAAATTCATTTTTCAAGAAATTTAATCTGTTAATGTTATTTCTACAATCCAGCAATATAATTGGCATTTGTGGACATCTTTGACAACAGGGTAGAAATATGCAGATAATAAGAGACACCCAATAATTTTGTTCGCCATATGTGTTGTTTATATTGAACAGAATTACCATCTGTGAATTTTAATTACATTGGCAATTTTGGCAATCGTCTATACAGTAGAACCCATCTTAAAAGATGACCCCTTCTACCATCAAGACATGTGGTTTCTCATAACAGGTCATTAAACATTGTATGATGAATAAGTCTGTGCATGTAGCGCCTGGTCTCTCAAGACAGGTCTCTCATGACAGGTCATAACATTATATAATAAATAAGTCTGTGAATGTAGTGCCTGGTCTTTCAAGACAGGTGGTTTCTCATAACAGGTCGTAACACTATCTAATGAATAAGTCTATTTATGTAGTGCCTGGTCTCTCAAGACAGTTTTTACTGTATTGTTTGCAGATTCATGTATGTTATAAATGAACATTTAGAGCAGTTGATTTCTCTCTATTTTCATGTAGGAAATATTCATATTTTCACATTATGTTCATTATGAACTATTAGCTGCCATTTATTAAAGTTGAGAATTACAGAATTGTAGAGTTTTTCAACAGAAAATTTCATTATGCATCAAAGATCTATTTTAACTACAAACATGAAAAAAAGCAGCATAATGATTTTAAAATGAACATTAGGATACCATTACACTTTCCTGAAGCTTATTATGAAAGTGCTTTTATTGAGAACCTACCTGTTGTAAGCTTCATTTATTGTATGTGTCTGTCCTAAGTCTAGCATATTATAATTATTATGGTGGTTGCCCATCTATCTATCCATCCATTTGTTCTTTCGTTCCTTAATGTTTACTTGTCTGGCCCATAACTTTGTAACAGAGAGATTTTAATAAAACCTTGTCAAGCATATATCATAAACAAGGTGATGTGTCACATACCATAGCCAGAGTTCTTACCTCAGTTTCAAGGTCATGGTTTAGGGGAAATGTTTTGTGTCCTTATCCAGAGCATAACCTTTGAACCACTAAAGATACTGTAATGAAACTTTAGCCAATTATACATTGTGTGTAGGTATTGTGTCACATACAACAGCCATGACCCAGATCTCAGGGTGAAGGTCACAGCAAAGGAAAATGTAACTGGCTTGTATTATCTGGATTATAACTTTTTGACTATTGAAGATACTGTAATGAAACTATAACCAGTTATACATCATCTCTGGAGAGTGTATCATGTACCATAGTCATGTCTCTGCATCAAGGTCAGTTTCATAGCAAAGGAATGAGTAAAATCTGACTTTTTATCCAACTACATGTATAATTTCTGAACCAATGAAAGTTTTTTAATAAAACCTTAGGATTTCATATATCTCGATGTGAGAGCATCTTGTATATTCACTGTCTCTGCCCTAAAGATTAAGGTCAAAACAAAGAATAATGTAAAGCAATTGTTTGATTCCTTATCCAGTCCATTAGTTTTCAACTCCATAAGATTTTTTTGATGATACTTTACCAAGATCCAAACATTGTTACACAGCAGTCATATCCCTAGCTCACAGGTCAATGTCAGTAGTATGGAAAAGATGCAAGACATCTATATCACATGCTATTTGGGGTAATCACAGGTCAGTATAATTTGGTGGCATAAAGATCACATGACATCCATATCACATGTTTTTTATGGTTATACCAGGTCAATATAATTTGTTGGGTAAAGATCACATGACATGCATATCACATGCTATTTGTGGTAATCACAGGTCAGTATAATTTGTGGCATAAAGATCACATGACATCCATATCACATGCTATTTGTGGTTATCACAGGTCAATGTAATTTGTAGGGTAAAGATCACAAGACGTGTATCACATGCTATTTGTGGTAATCACAGGTCAGTATAATTTGTGGCATAAAGATCACATGACATCCATATCACATGCTATTTGTGGTTATCACAGGTCAATGTAATTTGTTCGGTAAAGATCACATGACATCCACATGCTGTTTGTGGTTATCACAGGTCAATGTAATTTGTAGGGTAAAGATCACATGACATCCATATCACATGCTATTTATGGTTATACCAGGTCAGTGTAATTTGTTGGGTAAAGATCACATGACATCCATATTAAATGCTATTTGTGGTTATCACAGTTCAATGTAATTAGTAGGGTAAAGATAACTTTAATTTGTGTAGACCAATCTCACTTTGTGGTTGCTTTAACATCCAATTTAAAGACAGAGTGTAAAATACAATTTTCTTATTATCAAATTATTTATTTGTTTCAGGTGAAATATTTCCTCCGAATGAAATGCCAACAGTAATGTAATTTTTTGAAAACTGCTAAAAAAGTATATTCATTGAATTCATAGGACTATAAATGATTTAAATTTACATGACCATAGGGTCAAGTCGGCATATAGTATGGTCCTGCAGCCATCGTATTTTGTCAGTCATGCATGGAGCATTGAGTGTCTGTCCATCACCATTCAGGATCCAATTTCAGTAAAACTTAGTTTATACTGTATCATCAAAATCTGAAATGCATTTGATAACATGTACAATTTATGTGTATTAATGAGTCAATGTAGCATCTGTTAACCACTCTTGAGGCGATATTTCTGATCTGATATTGATCAGACGTGGAACACATGTTTATATTGTCAAGGTCTCTAATGAATGAGACCCAAGCATTCTAATGAGCTGATTGACTGAACTTACAACCATACTGCAGGTCACATTTCAGATTTGATTTTAATCAAACTTTGAATATCATTAAGAGCTAAGATAAATTCAGTAATGGGTGAGATCTGCACATACTAGTTAAATTATCTGCACTTTTTGTGTGCCTGATCTTGTTATTCTTCTATAAGGCATATTTCTAGTCTGATTTTGATCAAACTTTGATATATTGGTTTATATAATTAGGATCTTGCATACATTTGATAAAGACAAAGAACCATGCATATTAATGAGGTAATCTTGCATCTGATTGGCTGATCTTGCTACCACTGTGGAGGCCAATAGCAGTTTGCATATTATAGGAGGGGAAATGACTCATGATCAGATCTGTTGTGAACGAAAGGTTATATGAAGGGAAGAGAGTTCTCCCTCATGGGAAAACATTTCAGACTTTTAAAAAAACAATTTTAGAATAAAGGATACATTTTTTAATACAGCAATTTCTATAAATTAACAAAATAATATATATGCTTTATGGATTAAATTGAAGAATCTTTAATTTGAAGCTGAAGAAGATTTATAAAATAAAAATACAACAATGAAAAGTATTAACTTCTATTTTATTTATAATGTTGCAAATGAATTTGCTCAGGACATAAAAATAAAAAAGAGAAGTCTAAATTAAATTTTTAAATGTATAGTTTATATAATGTTAGGAATGAATTTGCGGTGGTATGCTTAAAACCAGATAGGTATTGTTTGTGTTTTTATGCTCATTGCCCAATA